>OY720633.1:46358600-46958600 GCA_963169105.1 Ceriagrion tenellum | reverse complement strand
AAGCCTCTTGGCACGCGATACCTGACATAAAAGTACCTCCGATTCGCGTGGTCTGCGACTGCCTCCTACCGGCTTTACAGTAAGAGTAGAAAGCATTAGGCATCTTCTCATAAATTGCTATAAATATGGAATATTTTAATTTAAAATCAAAGGATAACTAATACTTGTTCTAAGGGATGATCCCGATTGTCTCACCCGATTTCACCAATTTTTAAACGACTCGAGTATTTTACATAAACGAAGGTCAATGCTTACACTCTACAGTTTCAGGCTTCACTTCGTGGAAGTTAATGGTATCCATATTTAGAGGATTCAACTTCGTACTTTTCCACAGAATTTTATTTTGTGTGGTAAGACGCGTTTCACCGACTTGCGGCATCATCAGATACAAAAATTCAGTCCAAACGGTACAGGTATATATACAAAAGGCAGAAGGAAGGGGGCGGGAAAGGGAGGGTGTGGGCGGAGGGAATGGAGAAGGAATATACGGGTTAAGTACTTTATATTTCACTTGGTCGATTCTCCGCCCACGCTTTCTAACATATAACATTGTATACAAAAGGCAGAAGGAAGGGAGAGGGGAAAGGGAGGGTGTGGGCGGGGGTAAGTCAGCAGTTCGACAGTAGCATGACGTGGTGGAGGGGGGTTGGGTAAGGCGGAGGGACACCGGGAAATACTAACGCGGGAGTGAGGGGGAGATCGGGAGGGAAAGGAATAAGGGAGGTAGGAGATGAGGACGCGATGAGTACTTTCCCGTGTATTCCTTTTCCATTCCCTCCGCCCACACCCTCCCTTGCCCTCCCCCTCCCTTCTTCCTTTTGTATATAAACCTGTGTTGTTTGGACTGAACTTTTGTACCTGTTGATGTCGTAAGTCGGTGAAACGCGTCGTACCACATAAAATAATATTCTGTGGAAAAGTACGAAATTGTATTCTCTGAATATGGTCAATGTTTATATTATATCAATGGCTGCCAATTTTTTAGAAATTCACATAAAAAGACACTAACCCTTGGATGGTGATATAAAATATTTCTAAACGCATTGACAGGGCTGAAAAATGACTCTTGATCGCCTATGCTCCCAAAGGGGAAGGTGGAAACAACCAATGTATTTGCCACAGTGAAACGAAAATATAATTTAAAACATGTCACATAAGGAGTAGGACTTCAGTTTTAAAAAATTCACAATATTTAAGTACACATTTCTCATTTATCCATTTCTAAAAAACGCCAAATCAATCTCAAATCTTGTCTTACTGCAAATTTTACAAGCGCCCGAAGTCCTTAAATGAAGTCTGCAATAACCTTAGTCTGTCTCTCCTAATTCAAAAATTTAGCGTCCACGCAGGCAAACAAATGACAACAAGCGTTAAAGACCCCCAACGATATCACGTATGGATCAACGATACATCATGACATCCTGGAACGGCCGTGAACGAACGTGAGCCGACCAACTTGACTTGATCCCAATGAGACAGAACCGTGACACCATATTTGGACGTGCTTGATGGATTCAGAAGAAGAATTTCAAGCCCTTTGTTGGGCAGATCAGGATTTGAAAAATGTTTTCATCGTTACACCTCGAAAATTGATAACAAAACGGTTAGGAAATCTGACTGAAAATCAAGCAGGAAGCAAAGGAGGTTTGACCGTCGGCTGAAGTTAACGTTTTTCCATTTTCGAGAGACTTTCGTAGATAAGGGTTCCCAAGCTGATTGTGTCAAGTAAATCCTACCTCAATAAAGTTATACAAGAATTAAATTTCAAATTATACCGGCTGTGATATGACAAGACGGATAACTCTCGTATAATTTTAACTATTAAATTTTAAAGTCATTTTTGGGAAAAATAGCAAAAATAATGCAAATTCAGAGAATAATAGAAATCATACCATCTTATTTCCCGATTCTTTAAGCAAAATACTACAGATAATATTTTACTTCATTAACACTGAGATCCTAAATCAGCTTCCATTCCCCATTCTCACCCTATTTAATCCCATACTAATCAAAAGCAATACTCTAATTCTAACAGCGCCAGCTGAAAGACGCTACCTTGATACAACGCAGTATAAGAGAACTTTTCCCAATGTTAAGAAGTTAGCCTTGTGGATGGATAGCCCGTATTTATAAGGGCGAGGTTAGTTTCAAGTAGTCCCTCTCTACCTAACGTCTCGTTTAAAGTTTATTCGTGTAAAATATTTTTATAGGCTCTATTGCAAAATATGGAGCATGACAAAAATTCATACATATCCACAGGCAAACAAAAGAAATCAAGTATGAGAAAAATAGGAACATGTGAAGGAATGCTATGTTGGAACTATAGTCGAAAAAACCCACATCTAGAAAAAAATGCACACTGGAAGGGGATTACGAAAAAACTGCCCAAACAATCGAGTCCACATTTGTGTTTACCTTTTCACAAAATGCTCTTTGTACCAGTGGTGCCAGATTTTTCGACCCTCAACCCGCCACCAGAGCCCCCTGAACCCGCCCAAACCCCTCGTTTCTAACCGCACGCCAAGAATCACCAAGGGAAAATTAACTCTTCAGAAAAATTGCGATTTTTTTGTTGCTTTAAAAATAAATCAATGAATTGGAATGGATTTTTTCTACAGATTCTACATTATTTTGTGAAATTCAGTATCACGTCAGGATTTTTCTGAGATCACGGAAAGTGAAAAACAAATAATATAATTTCTCATACGTGACTTTTTTTTGTTTTCTTGACCAGTATGGATTAATGTTTTTTTTCTGGAGTTTTAGTCAATGAATAAATATTAATTTACTCTCCAGCCAAAGTTCGCGAATTTTTAGAGGCATCATCAGGGCTAAAATACAACACGTTGCAATAGTCTAAGTATAAATATCGTGAACTTTTCATGAAGAGTAAATTTTCAATGGGTAAATTTAACGAAATATAACATGCAATCATACTGCAAATGTATGATATTATAAACGGTTAAATACATATATTAAAAATAAATTCAGAACCATGAAACCAAATTTACATTAGAAACCAATGTGTGAATAATCAACTTTAAGTTTAAAACACAATCAGAATAAAACAATTTATGAGTGCACCGTATCTCGGACAAGCATACGCAAGCAAACATCATTATTGTTATGACATTTATAACTCAAAGATAACAATACGTGATCCGCACCACTTAATAAACAGAAAATATAATATAAAAAAATAAATCCAACGAATTTTTTGTAAATTAATGTTTTCAAAGCTGATTAATTTTGTAAAATTGGAAAAAATTGGCAATACCAAACACTCCTCTTCGCAATTATAAAACGCTTTAGAAAGTCACTGGAATTTTAACAATAGCAAAAAAGGAAAAATGTAAAAAAAGATCATGCAAAATTACATTAAACTACGTCCAGTTAAATAATCAAAATGCAAATAATTGGACTCGTGTTACCGATTCTTACGTTTCACGAATTTACGTTTTTGGCAATATTAACCATTTCTTTGAAAACAAATTTTTACGAATTTTGTCCCGAAAAAACTGACATGATACGGATTTTGAATATTATATATTTTTGAAATATGCATAAAAAAGATTTTTTTTCAAAAAAATAAATAATTGCAAACGAGTGTCTTTAAGCACATGGAAAATAGTGGCATCATTTAGAAGGGAATTTATATTTGCTATGATCTTGTCTTAATCGATCCTTAAACATTCATTTTGCCCCTCAAGAGAAAATTTGTCACTCATAATAAATATTTTAATTATGCATTAACATTAAAATATTATAATTTTTTGATTTACATGTTTTCGTGATTTAACAATAAACCTGGTGTGATACAAATTTTGACGTGCATTGTCGGAATTTATGGAAAAAGCCCGTTTTCTTACAGTGACTCATTTTGAAACAACAAAAACGAATGAATTTGTGTAATACAAAGGCGATATAAATTTACACATGACATATATACGTTCATGAAGGGACTCATGAAAATCTGACCAATTGCCGTTGGCTAGGCGATGATTTTTCAGCTTGCTTATAAGTTCTTGTATTTTTATGAGCTAATAAAACGTTTTCATGCGGCCTTATTGTACTTTTGTAAAGCTTGCAATACGCTTCACTTTTTCCTTCAATGATCAATTGGTCGGGAGTACGTTGTGGCCATCCTAAACATAAGACAGAAATTGAAAGCCAACCCAACGAAACACAGACAAGGAGAGATAATAATAAATAACTTTGGCAAAATCACCACTGAACAATGGGTCTTTTTCCCATTCTTCTTTGTACCTACTTCTTTACGTACTTCGATCACTATCTCTTGCCTGCCATTTTCAATGACGTTTGTAAGGTCCAAAAGCTAGAGATTGGCCTAACGTTGACTGCCACTTCCGAAGAAAAGTGTATGACTGAAGGAAACGACAAGGATAAGGGTTTTCGCCGCTAGTTACAATGATGGTTCCCTGAGACTTAGGAATATTTTCTCGTATTTGTCGCAGGACCTCTTTCAGTCTATCTTGCTCCCATCGCTCAAAGTATTACATTATAGTAGGCGAGGGTTCTGCGTTTGAGAAAATCGTACGAATGAAACAGTTGCGTATGGTTCCTCGGATCCCTCGGTGTACACAATGTTTGATAAACCGTTTGATATCAAAAGAACCAAGTGATTAAACTGAACTCCGAGGGACAAATGGAAGCTATTTCACCGCAGCGTATCTAATAAAAGGCCTCTGCCTGAAACCTGTGGCAACTGTATTTGCAAAAAAATGTGTTGAAGACTGAAGTTCACAGGTCTTAGTTCTTCATTTCTACTCACTATTTTTCTCTTTACCCTTGAAATAGCTATAATAATACCAATAAAGTCATATAAATAATCAAGTTCATAAAACTGTACTGCGATGAGCAGTTTTGGAAGTGTTTTGAAAAACAATTATTCGCATTTTTTATGATTCTAAAAATGCGACATGTTTATGGTCAAATACTTTATTTGACTACCGACTTTCATCTCATTGGATTTTCCTTTTTAATTGAGGAATAACTTCATTGTAAGTTCTATGTTGCAATGCTCCATTAGAAAAATATTTTTTCATTGAAATTTGTTGTTTTTTGTATAAGAAATGAAGAGCATTCATTTAAAGCAAAACATATTTTAGAGTTGCTTAAACTCATGCTTAAATAATTTATATTCCAATTCTAAACAAATTAAAAATATTGCTAACTGCTCGATCATTTTGGTAGGGACTCGCGTCAGGACTCTAGTCAGTGATGCTTTGCTGTTGCTGGATCAAGCACATTGACAGTATTAATAATCATTCCAAAGAAACAGAACCTACTACCGATATTATTCGCGGAAATCTGCCGACCGTGGGACCGATTGCACTCAAGACTACTACCCAATCAGTTACATAATAACAGCCTGTGTGCTTGCACTTCAATCTGACTTAACATCTACATCATACGCTGCGAATCACCTCAAGGGTGTTTGGCAGGTGGAAACGGTCATACTATTGTTAACGGTCGAACTATTGTTCATTCAAACGTTTTCGAGAGTTCTACGGTATCAATCGGTAAAAAATAGGGAAGCTATGGTTATCTTTAGGTACCCGCCCAATTTCCGGGGAGAATGGCTCAACCAGCCCAAGTTGGCGGGAACCCGCCAAATGACATTTTTTACCCGCCAGCAAAGTCCCTCAACCCACCCAATCTGGCATCACTGCTTTGTACCTTAAGATACAAAAGACAAAAAAGAATTTTCAACAGAAAAATATGAATGAATTCAGCAGTAACAAATAAGAAAAATTCATTTATAATTTTAATTAGAATTTAAGTGAAAAATAAATAATTTAACTTAAAAATATCCTATTAATGACCATAAAATTATTATACTTTAAATATTTTTACAATGCAAAGATTGAAAAAATAACTGTTATAAGGCAGATTAATATTTCATTCCCACACTCGATTCCCGATTCATTTCCATATTCGATGCATACATTTGACGATCGAGCGTGAGCTAGTGTCTCCCATCACGACACGCCTTCGCGAGCGCGGAAGTATTTCAGGACGATGGATTAGAATGTGAGGAGAAAAACACCGAGGGGGATGAAGACGTTGAAAGATTAGACAGTCTGTCATTGGAGCGTTGAGATAAGGCTGAAAAGGAGGGAGACGGCTGGAGAAAGATTTTCACGGGGGAATGACGAGGGGGGGAGAGAGGGGAGAAAGACGGGGAATGAGCCGAGGGATTGACGGGGTGAGGCCGCGAGGTAGAGTGGATTGGGAGCGGAGGGCGGGGAGGGAACGCGTGGGAATACTCGGGAGTAGAAACCACCTGGTCGCATATCGAATGGGCGCCACGGACCGACGAGAGAATCTGCGGAACGAATCCTTTGGCGGGCGATCCACGGCAGGGAAGTGTCGCGTGGGCGAAGCGGAGCTAGTCCGTGAACAGACGCGGGTTCCCGCGGAAACGACGCGCCGAGGTCTGCAAAATATTAACGCATAAGGCCCTCATTCAAGTTTTAAAGATGCTAAACCCAAGATCGGAAGGAGAAATCAATGTATTTATCCCGTGGACAAGTTTTTTTCACCCTTGGCATTCGCGGCCTACGTCAACGCTGCTTGACGGCAGACATGAAATTATTGCATTATGTGTCAAATGGTTCTTTTCGTAATAATTACCTTCTTTCATCCTCATCAATCCGCGCTCCTCGTTTCACCCATCACAACAACCTCGCACACGTTCCGAATTCCATCTCTCTGTATCCCAACGTTCTCTTTTCTACAGGCTCCCCTCCGTGTTCAATTCCTTCACAGCGAAAAATCCCTTCCTCGATCTTTTCTCTTCATCTCCCTGTGTTAACTCCATTGTTTTGTAAATATATTAATGTACCCTAAGAACCTTATCTGCTAATATTTTGTGTGACTTGTTTTTGTTAATTCATTATATTTATGTATTAAAACCACCCAAAGTAAAAGGCCACGGAGCTGTTTTTAGGGTTCCAATAAATAAATAAATACATTGAAATCTTCCTGTCATCACCGGGACGATCTCGGTATCCAGGTAGGTAACGCGGTGAACTGGGAACCAAAAGGTCGCGGGTCAACTGGTAATAAAATAGAAACACGGGCAAAGGCATACCGTAATGAAACCACCGGGTTCCCCTCGATCGCCAAAGTTTAATATTTCCTGGCTCGGCTTGAATTCGGACGGACGTTCCTTGAATCCGCTCCATGAACGGTGGCCTCCGTCGGCAATTGACAAACATTAAACAAGAAATGGCCATAGTCGTCGAAGCTCGCTAAAGTGAAACACTACCACAAATAGAAACACTAGTTATATTTCGACCAAAATTTATTCAGGTATATTATTAAACTGTAGAGAAAGAAGTTTGAAAATCTATCTAGGTACTAGTAGTGAAAGTACCTGAGTAAGACAGTACTTGAATAAGTCCGAGCACAAAATTTCGGAGGAATAATACATAGCTTTCACATTCTATCAGACATGAATTTCCTCTGGTTAAGCTAGAAAATAGAGTACCTCTACTTGAAAATTGCACTTCATTCAAAATTGAGGTTTTGGTTAGACGTAGAACTATACCCACATCCACGTTTACTACTATCGTCGCAACCCAAAATTGAACTTCAAATTCGAGAAATATTTTTCCGCTACAGCAATTGCAAAATAATGTCACGCCAAGAACGGAAGCAGAAACAAGTTTGTAAAATTTGAAAACGGCCTTCTCATTTACTCAAAGTTCCACAGATTTTAAAGAAAATTTACGATACTTAAAAAAATCAGCTTATCTTCCTCACATTATGGCTAATTGAACGAGATTATCTGTATAAATCATCGAGTTTACCGCCGTTTGATTGAGACGATTGAATTACAGAGCAAAGTTCACACAAGTAATCACTTCCATTTACTCCCAGAGGGCCACCAAAGAGTGTTCAAAGAAAAAATTCTACTACCGAAGCCCAACCACTAACCGGGGAAGCTAAGCAAGCTGCGGAGAGTTCATTGAAAATTGCACGAAAGCAGGGAAGCGAAGCGCAATGCAGGTTATTTTATTAGCTGACCATGACCAGAGTTACAACTATAAATAAAGGTTCACTAAAAAGCTTTGTCTAAGGAAAATCGGTCCGTAATACGTCTATAGAGGAACAACCAAATAGCGTTCGCATGCATTTCGAACGAATTCAACTAAGTTTCGATGGAAATAACAGACCTAACGGAATGCCTCTTTGCAGTATATAGGCGGAGTTAAGGGGAATACAAACACTGATTGCTCTACAAAAAATGGCGACAAAAATACTAAGTTCCACTTCCCCCATCATTGGGCTGAAAAGATAGCCGCCGAAATAGGAACGCCTGGTTCCGATCCGAACCGGAGTGGCCGCGGGTTATTAACTAACCCCGACTATTACCATGAAGATGCACAGGCACGATATTATTTTTATCCTGAGGGAGAATGTTCATATTATGATTTGCGAGGCCTTAACAATCTAGCATGGACGTCCAAAATTATTTTTAAAAACTTGAATAGGAAAAGAAGCCCCTGACAATGGCACAGCCTCAAAAATCATCATCAAACCCTAGGTCTCAGTAAGGTAAATAATGACCACGAATCATCGTGAAAACGATCTACCCATAACCGCTAATGATAAAATACGAAGAATACTTAGGTATATTTACTAAAACTGGCCACACTTAACAAACTTAAAGCACAAAGCAACCTACATATAAGTAGCGATCGATAACAAAATCCGTAAGTTATTTCAATCGTGAAAAAACTTTCCCTGTCACTATCATCATTCTGAACACTAACGGTGAAGGTAAGGGTGGCCTTCAATTCCTCCAGGGTCACTCACACTATAGAGAGTGCAGACGAGGTCAACAGGTACCTATTCGGCGAGTTAAAAAAAAGTTTCATCTCCATCACGAAGAAGAGAGCGTGAGATTGCATAAGCCAGTAGGAAATGGCACGTCTCAAAAATTAATGACGCTCCTTAGGGATAATTCTCAAACGCTTTCATTTTTTCGGCCGTAAAAATTAATTGATGTTACCTATATTTAACTTACTTAACTGAGCGGAAAATGGTGCACGTGTCCCTTGCGCAAATTTCCGAAGCCTGAAGATAGAAAAGGTGAAAGACACACACTTATGACACACAAAAAATCCAAAGAAAAATAATTCAGCATTACGAAGGTAATTTGCACATAAGTTTTCTCCTTTAAAAAGGAAAGACGAAGGAATATATTATAACGTTCTAAGCGCTGAAAAATGTATATTCGCAACGTGAGGTCAATGTTGTGAAAAAGAAAGAAGCTAAGGAGAAATTTGTATGCATAAAGAATAAACATTATTATCGTGATTTGTTGAAAACTAGGCCATTTATAACCAATAACCTTTGGAATAAATAATTGGTCAACTAAATTTTCTTACATGCATGGACAAGAATGAGGTTTCAATTTCACGACCTGAAAATTATACTGATGTTCACGAACCACTGGCTGTTGAACATAATGGAGGAAAAAATATTTTATGAATAATAATGCGGAAAGACATTATCATTATAGCATGACTCTTTACAAACGAGGACATAAATCTAACTGAAACCACGGAATTATGATTGAAATGTGCAGTCAACCATTTCTAGATCCGGCTGCTCATTTAAGCCAATGCCAAGCAATACCCTACCGATGCAAATTGATGTGAACAAGTGCTAATCCTTATCAAAAGCAAATTCTATAATATGACAATGACTTCATCAGGAAAACATCTCCGAGACGGTAATATATAAAAATTCCTTTCAATTTTTACTCGCAAAAGAATGACAACTAAGGGGCCTGACCTCAAATTCTAATTGGTCAGCATTTTTAAAAGGAATTTTCTTTCGGAATCTATTAAGAAACCTGTCAAGGGCATAATGCTGGACAGATTTACGCGAGAAAACTAAAGGATGAGGCAAAGGGTTGGAAGAAATGGTATTATTACGATAGAATTTCAATGTGTCAGGAATAAATCAGATGAGAAATGATAACTTTGGTACCTATAAAAAATATACTGCAAACCTACACGAAAGGCTTTGTAAATCATTTTATACGATTTGACGCGTTACATCTGGATGACCCAAAACCAAGCATCAAATTTCAAAAGACTAAAGTTCATCGAATGTCCTTCAGCAACTAAAATGAGAATCGGGTGAACAAGTTGATGGAGGTGGTGGAGGTGACCAAGCAGGTTGGCTCGATTAAAATGATTCTCCTTTGACTGTGCTCTCGGCACTAAATTTCAGATGAGACCAGCGCAACGCCGGCCCCAATTGTGGGACATATGCAGAATGATCAGTCACATTTTGGATAACATTCCGTTCTCTTTTGCCATTGACTGATAAGGCCGGCATACGAATCGCTTATTACACGTACACAGGTCCATGGCATGAGAAACTTTTCATTTTCAATGTGAATGGGCCCACCGATCCTAAATAACAAACACTAAATGAATCTATGAAGCCCAAAGCCATAAAAACTCGTTTAAACGGCTCATGTACAAAATTAAAATGGACGCTAATTCATAGTCAACAGGCAGTTGTTTTTCTATCACCGCCAATAATAATTCTAACGTCGTTACCACAAAATCTCACACACAATGACGTATTCATACATGAACGATGGGCGATAATAAGGAAACATGAACCAAAGCAAATACCTATGAGCTACGTTTCACATAATTTACACAAGTTATCTTCTACAAAAAAATACAAATTTTCGGGAAGTAAAAACAAATTTTGGGGAGCTTTCTATTAATTAGTCTTACAGCCTCAAGTTTTCTAATGAATCCGTTTATATTCCAGAAAACAGCTGTCAAGGAGTCCTTATCCTCACGCATTATTCGAAGGAATACGAGATAACCGAACCAAGGTCAAGCGAGTCGTTTCCTCATGGTTCCTTGGTGCCACAGTTTCCGCCACCGACAAATCTATGCAAGCCGGATGATTTTTCCTGGGGAAGATTAGGGGGAAAAAAAAGTGATATCGGATGCCTGAGGAGAATTGGAAACATTCCAACGCCAAGGTAGGAGGCTAGCTTCCGAGCAGAAAACCACAATCAAGAATCTATTTTGACAGGCGAAACGAGAAAAGTGATCTACTCACCTCCTGAATTACTTCTAACTGGGTCATAAGAACCTCAGGAAAATTACACGCTCCGTACCTTTCCCCATCCCATTCATATTTATCTCGAAGTAGATTTCCCACTTATCTTCCTCTAATTACTCCCACTGTTACGAAACTCATTCATAAAACGGCACTAAGGTATTTCCATAGTTTGGAAAAATAATTCTTCACACTGAAGTAATAAATAAATAACTTTATTTACCGTTAAGGCCTTAAATATGAAGAGATTTAAGATAAAAATCTAATAATCAATACGACTGGATGCTTATCATTAATAGAGATGTATAATTTCAGATGTATGCAAGGCATCATTTTTATTAATAGAGCTGACCTGATATTTATTTCGAAAACACTAAAATTACCTTCAAAAACAAATTATACGATTATGTTTAGGAGAATCCAGACTTAAATGAATGAACAAGGCTTAGCAATGGAATTACCAACAAAGCTTTCACATGCGACAACAAACTAGTTGAAACATGACTCTGCCTCGACACTCTTTCCCTTTACACAGATCAGCACGTAGAATCATGATAATGACTTCGAAAACCTAAATCGTAAGCTCTAATAAAACTGTCACCAAAGAAAAGAAAAATCTGAACTATTCGACCCGAGGAGGGTGAGGAAAGAAAATCAGGCTATTTTTTTCATAAAAAATCCTATATGAACAAATTCATAACTCCAAGAAAAAAACAACCATACCTGCCTTGGCAGCTTGGGGCATCGACTCGTAGAACACCAAAATCTCATCGAAGACGTCACAAAAGAGGAAAGGCTGAGGCAGTTTGTTCGGCCGAAACCACTTTTGGGAAGCAACAATAACAAAGCACATAATCCTCCGTCCACCAGCAGATAAACCCATGGGAAGAATCGACGGTTGAAGACACTCCACTTTTTTTTCTGGGAAAAGAGAACTCCACTTATTAAATTCACTCTCGAGGAAAACTTTTCGCCGGGCTCGAGGAAGGACGAGGAGTGGCGTTCTGCACAGACGAAGGAGACATTTTTTCAACAGCAAGAGCGATCTATGGAATATTTCAAAAGGGAGATCTCAAAGTGACTTCCGAGAGGCTAAAGAGAGTATTGATAGGTAATTGGTTAGGTCAAATCGTGAGTTAAGGTCGAAGAGGAAACGGACACACGAAAACAACTTCAATTTCGACAACTTTTCGAATTGAGCGTTTCGATAAAAACACAGCAATGTTGCCAGATTGCACATTTCAACACCAATCTCACATCCAAGCACTGCGTAAATATGACAGCAATCAATCCAATGTCACTCGATTGCGATAGGACGCGGGACTACAGAATCGAAACTCAGGACGAAGTCTTAACGGTTGGATGGAACGTAGAGAGAGTAGTTTCTTCTTAGTCCTGTGACATGCGATCCTATCCTGATGGATGGCTTCCTAATCGCGTTCTTCGTCAATCAGACGTACTTCACAGATGACGAAGCAGTCGATGAAGTGGATCGGGAGGAAAAGACAAAGACGGGAGACGAACCCGCGACACCGGCGGCGTCGGAAGCCGGCGTTGAGGCGCACTGAAATTGTCGACTGTCGCCGCGTTTGGTATCGAAAGTCTAAAGAGAGGGGTGAGGAAGGAGGTGGTAGACGGGAAGTTTCGCAGGGGGGAGGCGGGTAGTGAGGGGGGAGACGGGGAGGGGGCAGCGAGAGTATATCCGGAGAGGAACCGCTTACAAGCGGGGAGAGCGGAAGGCGCGACCCATCTATGTAGGATTCACTGACGTCAAAGTTGTCGCTTCACATGCGTGCCTCCGACACTACGAGCGGCCGAATAGGACTTTGCGATTAGAGATTACGCGCGATGAAATGGCTGTCGTCCTCGAGCTCCTTACAAACCACGCAAAAAAACTGCTCGAGGAAAAATAAACGAAGGTAAAAATTTACTCCGGAATTTCACGACAATCACAAAAGACCGAATATTTCCCCAGAACTACTCTTCATATCTTGCGTCGGGCCCGTCTCGGTTCAAGGAAAACCCAAGGATTCCGTCATAAACTTAAAACCAAGAAAAAAGTACGGCATAATGTTTCCAAGTAACTGACATTTGTGGAGTCAGACGATAACAGATCAGAAATGAAAAAATCAGAGAGGCCTCAGGATAATTCATTCAAAAAGCACTTTTAGTGACGAGTTAAATAGAAAAATTAAATTTATTGAAAAAATAATTATTGTTAACACTTCAAGGAAATACGAGTAAGCAACATATTTAGTGGTTAAAATAAATAAAATTTTCGGGGCGATATATGAACGCAATTTACTATTCGCGAAAGCCAAAGAAATCAGACAAAAAATCCTAGCTGATTTTAAAGGGGAACCTTAAAGAGTGAGAGTAATTTATAATGGACGCAAGATTTTAATACTTGTTCATAATAATTACAGTCTGCAAGCACTAATGGCGAGGGACAGTCACAATTGAACCAAGAAAATTTAGCACGTCGATCGCTTTTGGGATTTCCATAGCAAATTCACGACTTTTTTAAAACATTCATCTGAAACCTGCGACCGCGCGACGATAATGCAGACCATTGACACAACTCGGTCAACGCTAACAATCCGATTTCCGCAGACAGCCCACTCAACCTAATCACCCGCGTTCGGTATAATGGTCTACGGATGAGCACGGGAGACTAAAGGCGGAACAACATGACGCCCTTACGTCCGCTAAATTTCCGTGCTGTGACCTGGATGCCGCGTGCGTAAACACGACCCGCCAATCACCCATTCCACTCGTGACAGGCGAGACGTCAAGGGAGATCATCACGAGTCGCATAGGGAACCGAGGCGATGTGACACGCAAACTTCAGTCCCGACGTCCCATCTGTCACCAATGGCGATCCCAAGTGGGGAGAGGGTACCATTTGGGGTAATTGCCCCCCCCCCCCTCTCTCAGCACCCGGTGCAGTTTATTTTTCTTTGTAGACCTAAAACTACAAGCATAGATAATGTTTTGCTGGGATGTGCGATGGTTGGCATATGTTTTAAGCTAAATTAAACCTTCTATATACATTTTATACGATTGAAAATCAAAGTACTTTTGAAATTAGTCGAAACTTAGTGGTAACTAATGGAAAAATGTATTTAGTAATAACTTGCCCTATTAAGGCTGCTTCATACGGTACATTTCATTGAACAAACGAACGTATCATGGAATGTATAAGAAAAGTGAATGGAATTAGAGTGGGTTCTATTTCACCGTTCAGTCATTCAGACAATCATACAATTTTTCGCATTACACGGTACAATTTTTCTCTCGTAAGACTTCAAGCATTCGTTCGAACAAAAAAATGTGCCGTGTAAAGCGGCATTTAAAAGGCAAAATTTTGCCCCCAAAACCACTAACATATACGCCATTTTGCACTTAGTTTGATAAGAATACCCCGGACAAACCCCCGCACCCGCCTTTTACTGGGAGTATTCCATACCTCATAAGCCACTAGTTAACTCCCCCCCAGAACATCTAGTCTGGAGCCGCCCCTACCTGTCACTCCCTGACGGGTCATCCGAGGCAAGCGGCTTAAGGCCCGCTCCTCCGACCCTTCGCCTACCCCACACAAGGGAGTGTGTAAACACGTTAACGCTTGGTTAGTAATTTGGCGGAGGTGACCGACAACATAGGGACATTTGTGTCTTTGAGGGCACGAGTGTAGGTTGGTGAGGGTAGGATCATTAGCACCAGAGTCCACAGATTTACGCAAATGTATACCATTATCCTCGCGAGGAAATGATTAAGGAGAGATTACTGGGAGATTCGAGGAAGAGTGGAGAGAAACCCTGCGTCTTCGTTTGCTTGCTCTAAACAAAAGGGGGAAATTCGGTGGAGTCACAGTTGAACCACCCATTCAACCAACGAACGGAGAATCTCTACTGAATTCGAAGAGCTCTCTACTGAATACGAAGAGCTATCTACGTAGCACTCAAGTACTCCTGTCGATTTATTCTCACGAGGATATTTAGGACTTAACTTTCCTTTAATACAATTTAATCATTTAGAATTAAGCACAAACACCCGTGCCCTGGGAGGTGAATAACCACTTAGGCAGGACTCGAACCGGCGACTTCACGATTAGTTGGCAAGGACTTTAACCCGATACCACGGAGACCGATAGGTAGCGCTGCACCAAGATGGTAATTTTCCTGAAAGATCTCATACACACGGAATTCGACCCTAGGTCCAAGGGGTGGGACGCTTCTTGTAACAGAAGCATTGTAGTAACCACCTCCCAAACTAAGAAAAAATCGCATAATTTGAAGAGTTCCCTAGCCGCCACTCCCACCCGATCCCCGTGGTGAATAATTCGCTACCGTGGACAGTGCGAAGATGACAGAAACAACAAAACGAATGAACCACAAGAGCACGACTGGTTGGTGCCCTGGGAATTGAATGAGGAAGTTAGGAGTGGCATCGGATTCGAAGCGACAGCTAAACGGGGATTCGGGAAGGGGAACCAAAACACACTTCCAAACACAGCGTTCACATTTCGGGAGGCGTTGGAACGGAGAATTCAGAAGAGAAGGTTCAGACAGGCGAGAGATAACGAGAGGGAGGAAGAAGAATCAGGAGGAGGGAGACGCCTCCTTTTGTGAAGGCAATCCGAGGAGGATGTTGGGTCGGATGAGCGGGGAGGAAAGAGGCGAGATGGAGTAAGGGGAGTGAATGGGTGAAGGGGAGGAGGGGGATTGAGGAGGAGAGAGCTAGGATAGGAGGTTGTGGAGGCTGGGCGAGGTTTTTCCCTCGAATGACGTCAAACGGACCAAATTCCCCGGGCTCCATCCGCTTGCCCCCGTCCCCATCCCCCCGAGGTTCTAGCCCTGCACCGCTGGGACTGCTAGAGGAATCTTTGTGGTGATCTTAAGAGGAAGTTAGAGATTATGAATGAGAGTTCTCGGTGTAAGTTGACCACTTCACCGGATAAACTCTGTGGAAATGATGCCTGCCAGTCAATGAATTAATGCCGTTGGGCAAAGTAAAGCACAAATATGTTGAGAGAATTGAGCGACTTCAGCTATGTAGCGATATGTAGTATAAAGATGACAGTAAAGTTCGAAAAACAGAAACGGCCTGCATAAATACGGGAACAAGAAAGCCTTCCGGGCCAGTCAATGAGAGTCGAGCCCCCGCAGTGCATCGCCGCCGCTCGTGTGACAATAAAGCCTCAACCGTGTGAACCGGACTTGTTATTTTGGCCATCCCGATACAGACTACGCGCGGCCGAGGGAAATCAAAGGGATATGCACCCCGGAAGGAAACACAAACATCAAAAGTCAATAAGACAACTTTTTAGTAGAGAAGGAACCTTAATTTTACGCATGCCCGATGGCCTACCCTGATGTTAGCATTCATTATTACGTAGGACTTCAACTATTGAATGGTGCAAATATATATTTCTAGGTCATTGATCATTTAACGAAGATATATTGGTATAAAATGACGAATTTCAACGCTGAAATACATTGCCTTAAGGTAGTTTGAGCGAGATAGCTCTCTAATCATTACGTAGACCATATTCGAATTTAACGTTTTAGTTTAAGCTGCTCTAGATAGCATTAAGTAAACAACGAAAGATTATTATGAAATTATAAACTTTTATATGACTAAAATTCTATATACAAATAAAAATATCTACATAAGTCTTTAATTTGACTCATTTTTTTTCGGTCTATTTAAAACTCCCACGAAATGAAAGGTTTGTTTATGATTGTGAAAAAAATACAGCGGTGACGTTATAATTAATTTTAAAAAAAAGCTGAGAAAACACACAAACTACACACTGTTAATTCATGACGAGATGTAGAGGTTAGAAATTCCTCATTTTTAAGTAATGTCACTCTGGATTTTGTACACTATACATTTCCCACGTAAATAAGCTGGTAAATTTTGGTAAATATCTCGGAAGGTAGCGAGATAATGGTCTGATATTTTGGTAGTTTTGGAAGGTTTGGAAGATATTTTTCTTTGTAGTGAGACCAAATTCATTTATTTATAGGTGAAATGATATTTCGTTCAAACTACCTTAATGGCAGTGTGGTGGCATCTCTCAACGAAACTTTTTCTTCTCAATTTCCGTCCGAGTAATATCGTTCAAAAACTAGTATGACATGTTCTTGATATTGAGATACCTACTATATTTTTTTCAGCTTAGGTCATCGATAATATAACACGAGTAATTAGGTTTAAATATCAGACTTCCGGTGTTTATCTAACTACATAGTTTTCATAAGGAGAATGGAGATAAGAACTGTATGATAAGGGCGAATGGTGAAGTAATTAAACAAGTGGATGATTTTGTGTACTTAGGTAAGATGTTTACGAAAGATGGACGGATGGATGAGGAGATAAAGAGACGTGCGAATGCTGGAAGGAAAGTGGTAGGTGGCATGTGGAGCATATCAAGGAATGAGTGCCTGTCTAAGGAAACGAAAATCGCCGTGTACAAAAGTGTACTTTTCCCCACTTTGTTGTATGGTATTGAAACATGGGTATGTCAGGATAGACATAAAGAGTAGACAACACGTCGTGGGTATGAGTTATCTGAGGAGTGTTTGCGGCAAAAATAGGATGCATAGGGTCAGGAATGAGTGGGTCATGAATAAATGTGGGTTAAATGCTCCAGTAATTGACGTGTATGAAAGGAGTGTGCTTCGTTGGTTTGGCCATGTAGAGAGAATGGATGAGAGTCGAATAACGAAACAGATATATGAGAGTAGAATGAATGGTGCGAGAGGTAGAGGTAGGCCGATAAAGTTGTGATTGAATATGTTTGAGGAAATTCTTAGGAGGAGAAATATTAGGAGTATTAAAAACAGGAGGGCGTGTATGTAGCAGTGTATGGGAGTAAATGAAGCAAGAGAGGTTAGCAAAGATAGGTCAGTATGGAGGCAAATTATTGAAACAGAGTTAGGTGTAAAAATATGCATTTATGAGTGAAACTTTGTGAATGTGCCTACCCCGGAAGGGAAAGGCGTGATTGGTATGTATGTATGTACCTACATAGCGGACATACTGCGATGAATGTGGCACGGTTGCCTAGGGAAACAACTGCTGTTTACATTGCATACCCAATATATTTTTCAAAGTGTATAAAAATTGGGCGTCAAACATATATTGTTGAATGTTTTTAGCCTAAAGATAATCTATCCTTCCCTTAGTCCGTTAATATATTATGATATCAAATCCTGGGGAAATAGTAATTGAGCCTGGAGTCAGTGTAATTACTAGTTTTCTTTACATGGTAAATGCTTCGGTTTAACGATTTTTCCCATAAGAGTTTACTTACAGGAATATTTACATGAAATTTAAAAAAATACATATATTCCAGGCAACTCTAAGCCTACATTTATGCACCACAGCAAATTTTGTATCCCTTAAGAAGACAGTACTAAGAAGTGCAGTTCCCTCCTTAAGGAACAGTGGTTACAATGGACGACAAAAATCACGTTGAAAATATAAACCCTTCTCCCTAATGCACGACCATGCATGTAAAAAGAGCGAAGTGCCATTAAGATACGATTGAAAAGTGAAGGTAAGTGGGCTCATAAAATCAAGGCGCCAAATAACATTCTAAACAATTAAATCCGGAATACTTAGCACTTACTTCTCACTTATTTGAAAAAGAATAATTTGGCACCGATTGTTCAAACTACAATCCTGAACAGACACTTGTCGATATAATGAAATATAATCCGCGGTAGAGCAACAGAGGGAGAGAAAAAATCATAAAATTCCATTTAGGTGTGTTGAAGGTAATTCCGAGGTGATAGCGTAAATCAGAAGCTAACACTTAAGTACTTTCCCGATTACGGTGAACTGGCTTTAATTATAGGAAAACAACATAGCAGGGCTATCTAAAATACTGCGATTGGAATCATAAATTGGGCAGCATCCACGTTGCATCGCCTGATTCTGATATTCCTAAATGGACTATTTTGGGATGGAAATTCCCTTCAGTTGCGGCGGTTTTCATCCAACAATAATTTCCTTAGTACTAGCAGTAATTTCAGAAATTAGTAAATAAAGTTTCAACGAGACTAACTTAGAAGGCAGTGTGAAACCCAAGCGTGTGTTAAACCTTATATAGTTTTTGGTTAATTAATTTTCTATGAATTTGCAACAAAGCTATTTATATCGCTGTTTGCATAAGACTGCAAAAATGAATTCCACTAGAGAAACTCGATGTAAAACACGCAATTTAACTGAAATTATTCAATCAAATCATCTTCTATTTGATTAGCTACAACAAGAGATTCTCAAACAACAAAAAGACAGAAAAATCCAACTGCACATGTTTTAAATGGACAAAAAACAAATTTTAAAGAAGATTGCTTGTCCGGGATAAAATATTAATTCTTAAAGTTATTACTTTAATACATTAGTCACGAGGCTCAGAATTCGATGAATACATGGAAAATTAACTCAGAATTAAACCAGCCTTAATAATTTCGGAGAAAAAGAAAGGGTTAAGACCTGTGTCCCAGACTGTGACTTTTTAGATCCCCGCTGAAAATGTGGCACAGAAAGGAAAGGCGTAAGAAAGGGAAAGACGCAAAATGAGAGAAGCGGACAAAAAACAAACAGCGTCGGAATATGGCCTCGCGTGGCGTGGGAGAAGGGATGAGCGGCGATAAAGGAGCGTATAAACCTGGGGACTGGAAGGACACAAAAAAATATGCGTGGGACGCTGTGGCAACTGGAGCGGGCCGAGGAAGAGGACGCAGGGTGAAAAAATTTAACCACAAGAGAAGAGGGCGAAAGGGAGTGACGTGGGGAGATTCAAAGGGGAGAATGAATGCTGGGGGAAGAGAGGGGGTGCGGCATCTCGTCACACATGTTGTCGACATCTGCTCCTGGAGAGCTTTACCGAAAGGAGAGCCTTCGAATATACGCAGGACACAACGGGGATGGCATGGTGTTTCGCTTAATCAATGGACGTAAGGGGCTTCGCGGGGAGGGATGCAAAACGAAATGACCCGAGGAAATGAGTGAATAATTTTAACTTCGGTAAAGGCAAGGAAAGCAACCCACGCCCTTGGGAACGTATCACTGGCTGGGGAATGTCTGTCGACAGCCGTGAAATTGTCTCTCCCATACCAAAGACCACAATATACAACTCAGGAATACTTTAATGGGTGGCGAGACAAGGGGTAAAGGTATACAACCAGTACTAGAGGTGATAGACCGGTTAAGTTAGTTTGAGCGATGTATTTCCCAAGCCATAATGGAGACCATATTCGAATTTCACGTTATCATTTCAGAAGCTGAAGGAGGCAATACGTAAATATGGTAATAATGATGACGCAGAAATGTATTTTTGTACGACTGAAATTCTCAGTAATTAAATAGAAATAACAGTAAAAGTCTTTGACTTGACTCATTTTTACACGCGGCACGCTTTAACTTTACAACGGAAGATTTTTCAGTGGTTACTGTGGTATCTATACGATTGATGTTTGAAAAATGTTGAGAAAACATACTAACAATACACGAATAATTTTTGACGAGATCTAGTGGTTAAAAATACCTCATTTTTAAAATGTCTCTCTGGAGTGCATACACATACCATTTCCCACGTAGCTGGCATTTTTTTGGAAAATATCTCCGTAGTACGTTAAGTGCTGACATTTTGGTATCTTTGGTAGGATGAGATATGTTTTTTTTGAATGAGACCATAGTCAGCGATTTCTAAGTGTAATGATAACTCGCTCAAACTCCCTTAAGGTAGGTTTAAATGGAAGATGAAATACCTAAGCTATCATTTTAAGCTTGTCTCCTCGCATGATTTCATTCTTCAGCTCGCCATGCGTTTTACCGTGCAACATAACTATTTTATTTTTCCCGATGATCCTTGTATTGACCTCAGTTTTTTAATGATAACGATCAGGCTATTTTGAGAGTTTAAGTCAAATTAGATCAGTTTCCGAACCCGGAAGATGGAATAAATAACATTCCGAAACATCGGCAAAGGAAAAATGGCGGTATATATTTGGCCTAAACCCTCAAAATAACCCAATACTTATTATTGCATTTTTGATCATTGTGCTGAAGGTTTTCGCTTCTTTAAAACAGCTCTCCACGAAAAGGGGATTGGTAACTACTATTTAATCTCGTGTTCCTCTCCTTATCCCATTGCAAACCATTTTATGTTCAACTTGTGTGAATAATAGCGCGGTAAAATTTTTTTGTTCATATAAGAAAGAAAACTTTTTTATGGGTGTCCAGCATATCAATTAAATGGTGTGTTCTTTCTCGGTGCAGACACCTTAATCTACACAATTCATGAAATAAAATTCAGCAGTAATCCAATCCCAAGATTGACAGATTCGAGCTATACAATTTAACCTGTCCCCTGTTTATTCCTCAATGCCCTTGTGGCATTTCTGCTTTACAACCCGCACGCCTCTAAGCAATAGTTAATTATTCGCATCCAAGGGCAGTTGCGGCTAGCGCCACCGAGATGCGTTAGGCAGTAATGAGTCACCTTATGGATGCATCTTTTTGCTCCTGGCAAGTCGCTAGCTGCACCTCACACGGTTGCACGGGGAGACATTCGCTTCACGCTGGGGCGCACGCAGACACGCGACAACACCGGAGGAATACGAATCTACGGCCGCGCGCGCCAAGGGTGATCCATCAAAGGGGGAGGCGGGCCAAAATAAGTCTCCGAGCCGCGGCGGCCGTAGCCAAAAGGCACGGGGTCGTTCCTTGCCCTCTCTCTGGCGGCACAGACAGACGGACGCAACGGTATACCACGCGTGAAAATGGGCACACAAGAGGAGGAGTGGTGATCGGGAGAAGGAGATGGACGAATGGGGGAAGGGAGGGGAGGAGCAGCCAGACACAGTTTCCGCATTTGGAATTGCGCCCGCGAACGCAAACCGAACGGCACAAATGGCACGACGAAGTAGGGTGGGGCGCTATTCGGAGAGGTTGAAAGTAAATAAAGGACAAAGGGCGAGTTTAAGCTCATGGGTGAATGTTTGGCATAAAGGAAGTTTATAGGAGGGATTTTACGCGGAACAGGCGTAACCTACCAAGCACAAAGCAATGCATCGCCAAAGGATGCCGACGAAGACCTGACGAAAATCAAACGCGGACACCGTAGACTAGAGCCTAGAGTTAAAAAGCACAGTTCGGTATTGGTCGTACTCAATCGCACCCTTAAGTCACCAACGAATGTTGCCGTACAGGCGGGAAAGCAAAGCAGCAGGCGTGGTAGCGTCCTACGCTACCATGGATGGATCGGTGTCTCCCACGGAATCGAACCTGCGCGGACTGGATGAAATTAAGTCGACTCGCGCCAGGAGGAGCCAGATATGAATGAAGTGAACATCACACACATACCATCTTTAGGGATACGCGGGGTAACCGGCAGCATTAAGTCCGACCGTCGAGTATAAGACCATTTCGTTACTTCGGAGTACTCCTCTACCGTTCGGTTCGTAAGCGGGCAGACACAGGTGTACTCAAAGCGAAGACACGGGACAGGAATCGGACTTAAGCTCGGCTTTGTGCTCGACAGTCCGCAAGCTCATCCGCAGTCTCGGCTCCACGTTGAGCGCTCTCGATTCACGACTCTACAAGTCCGTGCCGACCCTAACGGCAGAAAAGTATTCATGAATCACATGGAATATCGCCCAGATATTTTTCTTACCATATATCTTCCATCTTTGTGGTTCCAATTTCACAGTCACTGCGCACTACTGCCAACAAAACTATCACAATTTGAAAATGTTGTCCATACGCTAATCACGATCCAAGGTCAATTCCGGTTTCTCATTCATGCCGAAAAATAATAAATTTTAACGAATAACATAGATACCTAAAATAAATTTTAAAAACTACATCCGATACCCAGACACTTCGCAGGCAGTAAGCAAATCCTATTCGGAAACATGGTGCTCTAATTGCTACAGGCAAATATTGGGGATCAATAGTCAAATAAAGCTTGGACTAGTAAGCGTTAATATTTTCGTTTATTCTTCAGCAAAACCGATGAAACGAACGAAAGGGAAACAATGAACAAGTTAATTATGCGTTACACGCAGCTTTCTTTTTAAGTTTTCGTTTCGTGAGAATTCGCTTTGAAGACGAGCGGATTTGAGAGTAGGAGAGAAGTGAGGTGCAAGGGAACTCACGAACACAACTCAATTAATAGGGAATATCACGGCATCGAATCTTATCTCATAATCACGATCGAAAAAGCCCTCTCAGAAAACGATTAATATGATAAAAATAATAACATATAAAAACAATCAAGTGACGAATCGGCATCAAATGATAACCCCAGCTTCACTAGGAATATAAATAGTTGATTTTTACGCTACAAAATGAGCATGCAATGTTATTAATTAAATGGATCTGGGATAACCTTTCGGGCCTACCTTTTTCCCTCCATTGTGTAAGAATGGAGTTTCTGCGTAGAGTGGTACATAAAAATGATGTCCTTACCTGAAAGGAGAGTTTAAAAATTAATAACATGTAATGTTTGCTCCACCATACACATACAGACCATAATGTACTCAACCAACAATAACTTAGGCATGACTTTGCATTTATTATCCATTATTAATCATTCAATTCAACATTCAAATGAAGCATAGTACGAGTCGAAAAAATATTTTTAATGCACAAATACCAAATATAATTAGGCGCTATTACGAAATAAGGGAATATTGTTGCAAGGAAATCTCACCATTTGCATTTGGAAAAATTATACTTCGCGCAATATCCTGACAGCAACCGTTTTCCTGAATTAGTGAAAACCCCATGATGACTTCATCAGATAGCAGTTTTAAGAAATAAGAATTCAGGGTCTCATGTAATGTGATCAAATGCAGTAAAAATAACGCTTCCATATGTTATTCCACTCGTTTTTTAAATAGCGAAAATAAAGCATATATCCGCACATTTTATCAAAATCGAGGATTTTTCCCGAAAGTTCCAGGAGGTAGCAATTCAAAGGAGTTTTCCCGGATATCATGAATTTAGAGAAGAGGTGGCCCCGTATACAGAGGAAAGTTAACTATAACAATCGGGGCAATGAGGCGACCGGCAGATTTAATATAATGAACCCAATCCACGCGTAGGAAGAGAGATGAGAATAACCACGTCTTGCTCTCGTGCCAAATGCCTTTTCCGTTCGCTCTTTGAGTATAGGCGATTGGGCACGTGGCCCCCATTGACCGCACTGCCCGTAAAATCCACGTCGAGCACGAACTTCCCAACCGACTGCGACCGAGGCGTCTTCCAAAGCCAATGGTCATTGAGCGGGCGTCATTCTCTCGAGGAGTCCGTTACGGCGCACAGGAAATGCACACCGCTCGTCGACTTGAAAATTCCTGCTCGCGCGAATGTGGCTGTTATCTCTTCGACCATGAACGTGGAGTAATAGGGAAGGAAGCCAATCGAGCTTTCATAAAGCATTACGTGCTCGGGTAAAGGTAGTATGTCTACGCGTTTCAGGTAGAATGAGTGAGAATTTCCTCTCGACATTAAGGTGGTTGGAGCTCGAATCGCGAGTTAATGAGGGCGTATTTTATTAACTTTTCAAGTAATGATAAGTTGCAGGAACGACACATATGTATCCTATAAGGTTATGGGACACATACGACATACAACCATTCAATAAGTGCTGCAGAAACATTCGATAAATTTATTGGGTTCACAATTTATGGCATGGAGTCATGAGTTCCATTAGTAGCCAAGATGGCGGATGCGCAATGAACCGCTTGGAGACTTAATAACAAGACAAAAGAGTTGTTTTGAGGCAAATGACCAGTTTGTTTACTCTTACTGACTAATTATTATTTGCATTAGCAATTAATCGTACGCTAAGAATTCGTAAATTTATCCGGCGGTGGAAATTAAAATCGAATATTCGAAGATTAACTATTGGTAAATAAGTAATGTAACTAGTAGATGTATTCCTGCTACCCGAATATGCGATCTATAACTTTATGGATCTCATAACAATTGATTCCATAACTAAATGTTCTTGCAACCGGCCATTAGTCGAAAATAATATTATTGGACCACACACCAACCTACAACTATTTACGTGTTAGGAATAGCCATGCATGCTGTAATATTGTTGATACAAGAATTTTATTTTTAAAATTTCGCCACAATTGAAGCACTGTTATGACTCCGATTTACGGCGCGGAAATTTGAGCGAAAATCGAATGAAAATATGTTTTTTTATTCGTTATGGTACCTTGATATTTATTAGGAACCATTATCATAATATGAAACGTATGCTTACGCGTTTGGGAGAAAATCTGTACGTATATCATCGAATTATTTTGAAATATATGGGTAGTGATATAAGCCAGCGTGTAAACACAGCGTTAAATCCCCAAGAAGCCTAATAACTTTTTTTCCCTTTTATCTACATATATTACCAATTAATATCTGTATGCATAGTTTCACGCAAAGATAATTATTGAATCGCTTCAACCACCTTAAAGAGAACATGTACAAACGTTATTTTACAATTTAAGCGATTTATAGAGGCATTAATGAAATAAAGTAAGCTCATATAGACATTTAAGACTTTTACTTAACTTAGTCGCACGCAGTGCGGTGAAAACGCCTTATTGCCCGAACCTTTTTTGCGACTTTAGATGACCTATTACGTTGAGTAAAAAATTTCCTATTTTAAACATTTTACAATAACAAGGAACTATAAACCATCGTCTTTCAGACGCGATCTATGAACCAGAACCAGAATGAACAGAACCAAAAAAACACTGACGCACGCGTTATCCATGGAAGGGCTGGAAGAGTACACTGCTACTTTTGATTAAAAAGGAATATTTCCCTTTCTGACAAAGATACATAGCATAGATCATAGTGAGATACTCTGTCAACCGTTAGCTTATGAAATTTCAATAACAAGCTGTTAAGTTAACGTTTTTCACCGGTAAATCCCTCAGCCAACAATCCTACGGATCTAAATTACACCGAATGGAGTAAGATCGGCTAAACAGTTACAAAGTGACGGTAGACGGATGTACAGGGAAAAGAGAGCAATGAAAGGAACGGAGAAAACCAGAAAATTAAAAGCAGGACGTGAGTCAATGTGCACATCCGGCTAAGGAAGACCTCCGGAGGAAAAAAATAGCCTCCGTCGTCTTCAATGACTAAGAACCGCAATACACTGTGTTTCCCACACTAACTGCCTCTAAGCTCGTCAGCGGTCATGAAGGTTGGCAGATTTGGTCTTCGACGGATGGAATACCTTTATTCACGTAAGTACAATAATTAAACATTAGATTGACTGGTAAATTTCACGCATGCGAGCATCCAGAGCGACGAAGTGCAATGAGTCATCAATACTATTCATCATAGACGGATTGTCACACAGATCACCGAAAAAACCACTTCTGTCAAAAGTTTCCAAATAATTGAAAATTTTCGCGATGGCAGCTGGCTCAACTAATTACAGGGCCTATTTTACCTAGAGATGAATATAATTATTGTTGCCGTCAAAATAGTGTAGAACTGGACTTTGACATGTTCCACATGACTACTGAGCATAATTGATAGGCCATATTAAACATCTTTGGAAAGAACATTTATTTACCTTTAAAATGAAATATGTATATATTTTAGAGCGATCCAATTTCTAGATGTTAGTCTTAAAAAACGAATAAAACACGGTAAGATCGCCCAACTTTACGACTGGAGTATGTTTACAACATTTTGAAACAACAATGGTTAATTAAAGATTATGTATACTATATTCACAAGTAGAGTATATAATCATGAAGCCGTTAACGTCTTTTTAACATTCGTTCATCGTTGTTCAACTGTTAATACGTGATTAAAAAAGAAATCTATTAAAGAAAATTAACTACGAAACTAAAAATTTGTAATTTACAAACTAATTCTTTAATAAAATTTAGAAAAAATAAGCGAGAGCGATCCAGCGGGCGAATGAGATCGCCCCGAAATATATTTCATTTTAAAGGTGAATAAATGTTCTTTCCAAAGATGCATAATGTGCCCTATTAATTATGCTTAGTAGACATGTGGAAGATGTCAAAGTCCAGGTCTATACTAATTTGACGGCGAAAATAGTAGCAAGCTGTGAATGATAAAAAAACTAATCTACAAGATATGAAAGTAGGTCCTCCTTTAAATACATTCAAAATGTTTTTCGCAATCAATGAACAATAGACCACCATCCATTTTAAAGAAAGAAAGCAATAACAAAAGAGTAATACGCTGTTTTTCCCGCGCAAATGGTAACGTAGTTTCATAGTCCTGCACATGAATAAAATCATTTGAGACTAAGCCTAATTTACTTACATAATGAGGCTATTTGTTAGAAGAAGGAATAATGCATTGCCTTCCAAACATTTTACACGCTAATCATCGCGGAGGCACAGAGCGTAACGAGAGCCTCTCCATCAAACGCGAAATCGCAAAGAGGGTTCCACTGCTGATTTACATCGGTCTTCACCCGCAGCGTTCATAAGAGAGCCCTTGCGGTCGGTAAGGTCATTAGCGAAACGAGTTACTACGTTACCCCAGCTCGCCGGAAGCTGGAGGACGCAGGTGACACAACTGAGAGCTATATGGCGGCCATTGGACAGGAGAGAAAAACAGAACACCATTCACTCGTCAATGTTTCAGCCTTAACGACTCACCCCCGCGTAAACATGCAACATCTACAGCAGAAACTAAGCAACTCGGTTCGTTCTTCTCTTCCAACGTTTTCTGGAGGACGCTTTCCTTCAACTAATCTCCTTCAGTCACCTCATGAAAAAGCTGAGTAATTACCAAAAGCCAAATGAAGCCGCGACTTCCTTTTGACTCGGTGAGGATAAATATATATTAAAATGAAGCCGAGTAAATATGTCTTAATGGATTTTAAGAAATTGCGCTCACGGATTCTAATTACTGCTAATGTTTCATTTCTCCAAGTCGTACGAGACCAACGAACACTTGGTCGGTAAAATCAAATATTAGTAATTGTACACATGGCAGAAAGGATAAAACTGGATCAAATGAAAAGATCTTTGAATCACTTTCGACTAAATAATCGACATCTTCTAATGACTGAGAGATTGGATATGATGAAGATTATGGGAAGCTAGCAGCGGTATCAATTGACTAATTCACCTCCAATTTCCGAAAGGGACTACATTTGATTGCGTTCGACTTTAAAGCCAGTCTTTCACCTCCATGACAGTCGGGTATTTCTGACAGTTTCTATTTAAATTATTAGAAAAATAAGCAACGTTTACTATATTTAATTGATAAAGACGTAAAAACTCGAGCTAAAAGGATATAGATTACGTAAATCTGAAAAAATAAGAACACAAAATTATTTTCCTTCGATTCATACACCGACGGTTTGATTTTTTAATTCCTTTGCGATAAAAATGTCACATTGAAGAAAAATGACTGTTTTTCATCAAATAAGGACTAAACTTGGTTTACAGACTGCTGCCATCATGAACTCCGAGGCAATTATTCACCTATTTTCCACCGATAACTACCAAGAAAAGATAAGATTAACTGATAAAACAAAATCGATATCGAGTACATAACCGGTATGAAGGGTTAAAAGGGCAAGTAAATAATGCCTGTATGTAAGGTCATACGCTATAACACGAAGTAACTACCTGTATTGACTAGAATATATTATCAACACGTGTCTCGACAAGGATTAATATTCACTCCCTAATTTACTAAGTGGTTAGAAGTTCACAATAATGGCTATTCTGGAATATTATACACGGCGGATGATAATAATTAGCACCTTTGAATACACAAACAGAAGCAAGAAATATACAATAAAGACGGCAGTTACGTCTCTCACAGCTAAGGCCACCCAAATACGTTAAAAATTACGATAATAGATAATCGAGAAAATAATGAAAATGACACGCAAGATGGAAGTAGACAGCCAGCTCTTAAACATAAACCCGCTATCTTAAGCATCCGCTATCTTAAGGGAGCCGACGCGAAAGGAAAAATATCGTACGGGTATTCCAGAAGGATAAACGGCCTTACAAATGGAAAGTACCCAATTGGGTACGGCATGTAAAATCGATACATATTTACACTCGATTAAATGGAAAATTGACACAGGAAACAATAACGGAAGCAAACGTAGGATTCTCACCTCCTAACCAACCAATAAATGTTGACCAATGCCCAAACATTTAGTCGCCGCTAACGTAATGGACAATACTATCACCTCAAACTGCGAAAAAACGTCATGGAAACTTCTCGCTAAGGAACAAAACCCTCTGCTTTTCCTGTTTACGCTTATCGTGAAATGTACACAGGAAGTTCATGAGGCAACGGTTCCGCGGTTCACATTTTTTTCTGGAAGCTAATTAATCGGGAATATGCTTAGCTCTCACTGTATTATAGTTCAACCGTATTCTGCTGATATATGAAATGGCTGTTGTTTAAAGTGGAAAATTATTAAAATGAGGATTAACGGGCTACTCTTGAGATGACTTCAAGCTATGAGAATACAGGCCATAGGGTGGGGAGTGGGATACAGAAGAGGTGGGATTTTGAACGCCATGAATGAGTGTAGGAGATATGAATTGTTTTACGACGGGAATATTGAGGAGATGCATGATTATTCTCGACTGATTATGTTAAAATTATCTTCAAACAAATCGATATTGATTAGCAGATCACCTTCTGTAAGGGATTATGGCAGCTTTAAGTTCACTTTGAATCAAGATTCAACAACGGACGAAATAATAAATGACGAAGTGAACAGAGGAGTTGAAGAGGAGAGGACCATATGGAACACCATAAAATAAAGGAGAACATGATGGACTGGACACATCCTGAAACACAATGGGTTTGTGAAGAACATAATTGTAGGAAAAATAGAGGGAAAAGTCCCCAGAGGAAGACCCAGGAATAAGTTCATGGACCAAATAATGAGGCGAGTACATAGGAAGAGATACCAGGAAATGAGGGAACTAATATTAGATAGGGAAGGGTGGAAGGCTGCAGTCAACCACTATTAGGATTAACAACCAATGAAGAAGACAACGACAGGTTTTCTCAAAGGACTAAATAAAATGCGGTAAGAGGTCAATATTTCTGAGACATTGGTATTCAATCATAAAATGAACCGATGGCTTTTTGGGCGGGGACATAGGACCAGGTGTGTTTCAGAGCGACATTTTCAGAGAATACTGTCATGACGCCTCACTACATATCTAGGTCTGACAGAAGCGATAAAATAAGAGAGATACATTGCCGAACAGATAGGTACAAAAACTCATTCCTTCCGCGCACAATAAGCGACTACAATATAAACTGAGCTCCACTAAATTCATTCCCATAATACATGTCACCATTACACCTTCCAAAACCTAACATCATTACACGACTGGTGACATAACACCCCCTGCCACACGCCCATGCGGTGGCTCGCAGGGTATTAGGTAGATGTAGATAGGTACGAACCGTCCTAGTGCCTAGTAACCTTGATCGGTATCAAACCTATGGAGACGTTTCACGTGGTGGAGAGCGTAGTGGAGAAGGGAAGAGTCAAAGAGAAAGGCCAAAAAGCGGGAGATGAGTAAGTGCCTGTTACGACGAGATCACCGTCTCCCTGCCAAAGGTTTCACCGCCTTGGGGAAAGAGGCGGCCCCAGGCACTCCCATTTCGCCGAAGCGTCGGCCGCGTCTCTTTCGGGTGCAGCAGCACCTTTGCCGCTTCACACGCCCGCTCCACCCGGGCGCCCCGCGGCGCAGGGTCTTCCCCCCCACCCGCACCCCACCTTTCCCCAGCTCCCCTCACCACCCACGCTCCCACCCCTCATCACTCACTCACTCACTCCGCGCGCACTCAAGTTCACGGACCGTTCCCTCTTTGAATCAAGGGTGCGGCGGCGGCGACGACACTCGGGAACGGCATCGAGCGAATAAGCCACACTGGTCTCTCCCTCGCGTGGGTGCGAGGCGAAGATTTAACACACACCGACTCGTCTGGAGGGAACCACGCAAAAAAAAGGATGCGAGGTATTTTACGCTCAGCGTGAATAGAACGATTTTTCTATTGGCAAGACTGAGCTTTACCTTCACCTTAATGAGGCTTTATGAGTTTTACCACTAAATTTTGTCGTCTTAACAATTCACGTACCTACTTGTAGGCTTAAGAGATGCAGAGATACAAATATTGTAAAGCTGATGTCACGATAGTCAAGAGAAATAAATAAATCGGGATCAAATACTTGTTTAATGTTCTCTTAGGTTCCGACGAATACTCAAGTGGCAAAAAAATAAAACTACATTACATGCATTTGAGAAGAAACCATTTCTATAACATTTTTTGAAACATAAAGCTCTTGATTGACGCAGAATTCAGCGCTTATTGCAACAAAAATTAGAATATTTTCAAGAAACGAAACAATTACTCGACTTACTGTTTCCTTCATTAAAAAACAAGATCAACGGTGACAGGACATGGCAATCATACTCACTCGTACACCCTTAGAATAAGGTGGTTGATGAAAACGAAGCGAATCATCTCATTTTTAGTTCTTCTCGTGAACCACCGTGAACGCGCAGTGATCTGTTCGCCCTCTACCTAATTAGAGATCCATATTACAACCACGGGCGAGATCAAAGAGAATAAAGTCATATAGGAGAAAAAGGTAGTCTAATAAAAATGAATCTCATCTACAAAAACCAATGCCTGAAGTAACCTAACGAGTCCTTAAGGCTTCAGTCGGATTAGACCCCAGGCCGATGGCGAAGAGACAACACTCGATCTCTCAGTCTCTCCTTCACTAAATGGAAAAAGCAGCCCTTGGAGGCCCTCCTCACAAGCGAGGATGGATTTTTTTCCAAGGCGAGCCGTGCCAGTGCCATCTCGCGTGACTTGCGTCGACGGACGCTCTCTGATCGGACTACGCCGCATACTGCGAGGGGATTCCCCGCGCGCCAAGCGCCCCGCCGCGGTGTTACGATCAAGTCCCTTCACGGCGCACGCCTTCGACAAGCGACCGTTTGCCGATGCCCTCCATCTCCCGCCCGAATGGCATCGCGTGCGGCGTGGCAAAGCGCGGTCGCCGACAGGAGCCGGCGACAATCGATGAGGTCGCCCAACCACCCGCGACCACGACATTGCCCACGGGGTGCCACGTCTCACGGACACCGACGGAGACGAGCGTTTTAAGAGGCAGCAGTTGTCGACCTCATACTCACAACACGATCGCAAGTTTGAAGATAAAAATACAGCATATTTATTTTGGTGAATTTTACTCCTGGTCTACAACCTACCTCCTACACTTTGCGAACGGCCTATTGGGCACGAGGCGGAAGATGTGTGGACGGCAGCCATTAAAAACGGAAGGGATTGGAAAAAGAGATGGTTAAAAGGAATGAGGTCGGATTGACTAGGAATTTGGGGAGGCGACCGACAGCTAAGGTTATTTGCGCCATAGCGGACAGGTAAGGAAGGAAGGGTGGATAGAAACCCGGCGTCGGCATCAGCCTGCTCTTAACGAAAGGTGCCAAGGGGACCATGGTTAAACATATCATCTGATGAAAGGATTACTGTACTTGAAGTGCCCTCCACAAGATACTCATGTAGGGATCGGGTTTCCTCTGAAAAACATCCTCCTCTGCAGGGATTTGAACTCTGGTCGCCCTTATGGTTAGCCAGTACTATAGCCACCACACTAACCCTGTGGAATCTTCTAAGTGGAATCTGTCTTCTGACAGGTTTCAACTGGATGCCCTCCATTGAAGTCGGTCCTCAGCATCTTCTTTCATTTGTCTGAAACTTCGGCCATTTTTTATGTCATCGAGAATTCCCATTCTTCTTCTTCCCCTTCCTCGCTTGCCTTCAATTTTTCCTTCAATAATTCTTCTAAAAAGTCAATTTTGGCGTAATATATGTCCCCAGGAGGTTGGATTTTAGAGGATTAACGTCTTGGTAATTTTTTGTTTTGTTACTGAATAGTGCATGAGAAGAAAGAATTTAACAACTGCTTGCCTGACCGTGAATTGGTCTCTATCTGTCACTTGTGTATCACACATGGCCGAAGTGAAGAGCTGAAATGATTTCCTCCGGGTAGAGCAGTATCCCGGGAAATTCGGAGAGACACCGAGGCCCAAGCTGCTCCCTCCCAAATCCGCCAATGATGTATGTTATGCTTCGGGTTCTCTCGCATCATTTTTAAACGAAAATTGCAGCTTTTCTCAAGGATGTGAACAATCTTCTGAAGTGTATATTTCTTTGCTTGGTCCAATAATTTGTTCAACGCATTGTAAGAGTCAGCAAGATATTTCATCTTGAAGAGACCATTTAAGCACTTGAATTTGCAAAAAATTAGATACGAAGGAAGGAAAAGAGAAAGAGAGATCCTGAGACAACTCCCTCGTTATGTACATCTATTTTTAAGCTCTGAGTTTTTATCTGTAATATGAATGTTTAAAAGTATGCATATATTCCATTTAAACAATTCGATTTCTATTCATTTTTTTTACGGTTCATTAATGTTAAAAATCGACAGGAAAGAAAGGAAAGATAGATGACAAATGATTCGAGGAAGAGGGTGTCTCTGATGTCAACGATCACACCGTTATATGACTAATAATGCCATGAAATTTAAAACTATAGCTCAGTAGTGATGGCTATTCGTAATTAACTACTCTTCGTAATTTCATATATTAACATGCGCAAGTTGATTAATTAAAAATTATTCCAAATCCGAAAACTTCTGTGACAACAGCATGTGCAACTGGATTGTTTTCACGTATCCTTAAGGGTATACAACGAAACACTCATATACAAGGTAACCGGTTGCATAATGCTAGATAAGTATTGCTCGACAAATAGTTGTCAGCCAATCGACACAGAGGATGTGATTTGATTACCCAGGTTAGATTTGGAGTTAAAATGCGCATTCTCGCAAAAACTCACTCGTTTTCGTTGACGCCACTACGACTCAATAACTATTGACTCGAGAACAAACTAATGGACACGAATATAAGTTAGGTAACCCACCAGGAATTAACCCCCACTATTACCAATTCATGTCGCAAAACTCGGGGAGCGAGAACTTCATTCTATTTTCAATGTTGGGAGACTTCCCGTCAAGGCGATGGACAATGGAACTAGGGAAATGGTTTCACAATAAAAATTTCACCAAACTGCAAGTCCGAAAAATAAAATTTCCTCCGCACAAGGGTTTAAAAGTGTGGGATTTCCGATTAGGGTGCAAAGACCTTGTTCGGCAAAATCTTTATTTTATATAAAAATAAGCATATACAGGAAAATAAGAACTAGTTTTTTTTTCAAGTAACCCAAAAGTGAAACACAACTACCAGCTTATGCCACTTATTCTGCAAAAGATATGACCGACACAATTATGAGCAACCACGTTAAAAATAGATTTTGCCAACCTAACTTGAAATTGGAGCTGCAATGAACTGCTACACCAATTTCTACACTAATGTAGCATAGTATAAAGGAATACTTTGAGCTTTGTGAGGAAGCCAAATAATTGGCTCAACAAAGGAGTATTTAAACGCAAGAAAGGGAAAATTCGTCACCGAAGTACGGAATAATTTCCATTTCAGTAGCTCATTTGACGTTTTGCATAACACGCACAATCAACACTATATCTCTTCAATTAAAAGTGACGGGTATTCATATGTTAACGTGTAAACAGAAAGCAGGCGATGGAGGGGATTTTAATTTCCATACCACCCACTTATTAACGTACGCGGACTGACAATCAAAATGCAGGCACCCCAACTGACCTCAAAATTACCAGCAGCTCGGCCGCGAAGGAAATCATGCGACTCGCACGCTGAATCATCGGTTTTCACTCGCTGCCTGCCAGCTCCTCTCTTATTTAAGCACATTTTCAAATGATCGTGATAATTTACAATAAATCAGAGCATTAATCATAGCCAGATTTGGACTGAAAAATCATCGATCACCTGAACTAACACTACAGGATTTGCGCAAATTATCAATTTCAGTTTACCAACGCTCTCCGCACAAACACACTCATTTGCAAAAAAGCAGTAAATGCAATGAAATATTGACATTTAATATCCACTGGAAGATAGCTCGGCGCCATCTAACTAAGGCAAAGTATTGATTTTTAAATATTAAAGATAGGCAAGCGCCATATAATCAAGGTTAAATACTGATTTTTCAATATTATCTTTTTATTAATTAAATACTCAATCAACTCCTAACCTGCGCCGAAAACGTATGCAAATATATAACTGGACATCTTTCGCAGCCAAACCAATTAGTTATATCCATGGACACCGAAAACTAATATAATTTACAACGCATTGTTCTGAAACTGTGTATGGGGACAACTGTACGAAATATATGGCTACATACGGCTAAAACTATTAAACTAACAGGACTATACCGTTAGCCTTCATACGATAAATCTTAACAATACACTTTAAATGGAATAATGACCTAAATAAAAGTAAATAACCTATTGTAATTCTTTCTGTGAGACCTCTTGTAAATTATGGAACACCCTTTTTGATGAAAATGAAATTCATGAAGAGCTTAGCCCGTTTCAAGTCCACGGTCAACAGTGAATCCTACCTATACATTATTAGTCACATATTTACATACATATACCTATATATATTTCCGTTATATTTTAGAACCAATTTAATACTGTTATAATTTGGTATTCCATACTGCTTTGATTTTCTGGAACAGTAATATAAGCAGATACGCTAGTTTTCTGTTATCCCGCTGTTTAGTATCCCTACTTCCTCCCTGAAACAAGAGTGAATTATTACGGTTATTACACCCAAAAATCAGTTTAATTAATATTGCTAATGATCCAGGAAAGATAAAATCAATTTATTTTGATAATTCATTCAAAGTGAGTCGGGTCGTCCATGAATATTCGACCCGAATAATGGGTTATGCATTACTAATAAACCCCATACATCTATTATGCAAATGAAGACGCAAGAGCTGAAAACGGACCATTTCAGTTGGTAGGTAATAAAGGGTTGTAGAGCAAAGGGGCTTTCCTATCTCAAAATATGTGACATAGAAGGGATCAAGGAAACCTTTTACCTATCGTGCAACAAAGAGGCAGCTCCTCGATTTAGACCTCTAATATTTCCATAATTATTCTATAGCCAAAGACATGGGAACCAAGAGAGAGAACAGCGCGCATTCCACTAAAGTCGACTATTTTATAAGATAAAAAAACCTAGGCCGGTTACATAAATTATTTACAAATATATGACCCAGTATCATGCAGTGGCACTGAAAAATTTCGGGCACATTAAACCATAAGACGCAAGAACTGGAGCGGCACAAGGTGGGAGATATCCCAGTATAAAGTGGACCACATTTTAGCTGAGCAGAGAAGTGGAATCCAGGTAACGACCCTTTACCCCGGTAGTTTCAGCCGCACCAGTTTCATCTGAATCGGTTCCTTCCCTTTCTTTGTTTATCCGGGACATGTGCCACTAACGGGTCGAATCCCCGTGACCCTCTTCGCGAGAGACGACTACCGGGGAAGTAAGAGCATGCACGATTGATTCAACACCCTCCCCTTCTCCCTGAATAATGCACTTAGTCCCAAATACCTGGGGCGGGTAAGGAAAAGGCTGAAGGACGTACCCTCCGATGGATTAAAGGCTTGCAAAGGAAGGAGGACCCTTGTACTCTCTCCTCCTTTTTAAAGGGAAAGAAACTCCTCTATCGACCTCCTACTCCCGAAGGAAAGAGGTAGGTACCTAAAGCGGGACGCCAGGTAGGAATTCCTCGCGGCTAAGTAATTTGGAGCATGCGGATCGATCTCTTGGGGACGACGGTCTTTATCCAAAGCGTCCCCTCTCTCACTCCTCAGCATCTCATCCTCTCCTTTTATCTCCGTTTTGTCAAGAGGATCCAAAAATGTCGACAGTATAGAAGATGAAACCTGTGCGGTTGGTTTGACATAGTACTGGTTTTGAAAAAAAAAACCCGGGCAAAAAACAAAACCTAATAAATGCCGTCCAAAGTTGCCACAAAATGATAGAAATGTATTTTATAATACTTTTTTTATTTTTTGTATTTTATTGAATATTTTTGTAATGCATCACCATAAAATTCAGTTGTTTCCCGCAACAAGTTTTTACGCGCACGCAACCCACTGCGCCGTTCTTCCACAGGTTACGAAAACAGAAAAGAAAACGATCATCGGAAGAAGGCCGATAAACAAAACTACCAGGTTCCGTTCAATTAAAAAAAAACATGCCTTTTTTAACGTAACAATTACGCTCCGACAGCATTTATGGATTAATTCCAACATACTATCTCGTTCTCATTACTTCTAATGATTCTTGTCTGAAAACTTTCTTTACCTCATTAACACACGATTTCCTCAGCTTATTCTTTCGCGTCACATAATTCGTTTTTCTACATCTCATTTTCCATTTACAAAGCTTATAGAATTTCTCAGGACTAACTCAGTGCAGCACGGTTTTTTCTCTCTAGCGCATTCATGGGAATTCTCTACAGGTTTACATCGACTCCTCATTTCACTGTGTAAGAAATTTTTTCAATCACTCCCTTTTAATATCCTCTAATATCAGCATGTGGTGGTAAAGAATACAAGTAATTTTATACAGCACAATATTTACTTCCCATATAACATTCTTTTTCATCAATGTCACATACTTTCTACTGAATTCAGCATAAGATTGCCTCTTTTTCGTAAAAAAAACCTCTACAACTGGAGCATATTTTGATAAGGGGTCCATGCATGGTAATACAGCATTCAAAGAAAAATTTTAAAATAGCACGGCCATATGTTTGGCGGGGATATTAGACTCATATAAACATAAACTATTTGACATTATCAATTTTGTATGAAGGCAGTAAATACAGTGTTTAAGACATTTCACAAATCCAAAAAAAATATTTAAGAGAAGTACCAGTATAAAGTTTCATTTGATCCCAATATGGTTATCAATTCATTAATGCACAGCAAATGAAATAAAAGGAAGCCTTCTGTCCACAAATTATGCTGGACAAGTAGTACAGAAGGCGTGGCACGATGCAGTTTTTCTGGTGAAGTAAATACTTTTATATTTATCTGAAAGCCATTTTGGTATGAATTAGAGCACCAGAAAACTTTCAGCTGTTTCAAAATACTTGAAAGAGGTAACATGGCATAGTTTCAGATATATCCACTACAATTTATTCCTCTATTTCTCTGTTGTATCTACTCCAATGTGGAAGAGATCAAACGACCCAATCACGGGAAAAGAACCCAATCACGCTGCGGTTAGGGAAAATAAAAACGAGTGGACGGATCGATGGGACGGGTCTATATCGCGGATCAAAAGCCTGGGGACGAAGGCGTTCGCCAGCGATAGCCTTCTTCCCTTTGCCGTCGCAATCACGAGGGTGAGTTGTAAGGTCGGGAGGAAGGAGCGATGTACACACACGAGCCCCACAACAAACGGTCAGCGCTAAACAGCGACCTTCTTTCCGTCGGACTCTCCGTTTTCCAACGACCGAATCCAACGTCCGATAAACACGAAAAAAATGCTCCTCGCATCTCGGCGAGGGCGTCCTTTTTAATCTCGCGGATGCTGATGCAGTCCTGCTGCCGTTGTCCAACGATTTCCGTGAAGATTGCGTAAAGGTCTGAGGCCCTTTGATATCCGTCCAGCGTTGACGATGCTCTCCGTTTCCTTTAGGTCATTTCCGATGACGTCGGGAGTTCCACAAAGAACGTTAATATCGGTCATGCAAACAAGTGCCCTCTGCTTATATCACTCAACAAAGGAAACCAATTTTCCGCCAACTTTTAGCGGTGTTCTTTTTCATCCAGTTGAACGCGGCAGGAGCAAGTCGTGGACGTTTAATTTTTAAATTAGATAACATCAGTTGACTGCAATAGACATGTCATACAAAAGATCAGACCGAAAAGGCAATATACACAAATTTAGTTTTAGCTAGAAAAATTATAAAAAACACCATAATTTCTAGGAAATAAAGAAGTTGAGATATTTCAGCAGTGTTAAGACAAATTCGTGTCTAAAGATCTTAGGTTTTCTCGGCGTATCTGGTGAAAAAAGGTCTATCGGATATTCCACCGGGTTGTCAGCTCCACATCATCATTTGGTTCGGAGAACGACTTGTTCCTCATTTTCATTTACTCAGAACCCCTGAAGAAGACTAACAAGTCGTTTTTCGAAACGTCGGAAGATATGGAGTTGTTAACCCTGTGGAATACCCGAGAGACCTATATTCACCAAATTTGTGTTCGTGCGACTCGGCATGGACCATCGTAAAATAATTCTCAGGAGTCAAAAAAACCATTCAAACGATTGCGAATTTTTTTTAAATTATAACCTGCATATATTTTCCCAAATTGCAGAAAAAATATTCTAAACCAAACTCCAAAACTAGGTGGAACTAATAAAACCATACTGGGTAGTTTTCAGACTGAACAATCACATGTTAGAGATGACAGGGATGAGATTCCATCAACACGATGGACTTTTCTTCATTACCAATTACAGCTTCTTTCTTCTGATAAAATGAACTCGAAAGTAGAGAGAAATGAGAATCTCAGGTATCTTGGGAAATAAATTCCCGACAAAATAGGATCTTAGGATGAAATCAACCATTTATATTTATTCCGACCACGGATTCGGCATGCAACATATTCGTCATGAAAAACGAATATGAGTGGACATTATCCAACGGGAAAGTGGAAGAATCAAACAAAATTATAAAATAATTAGGGATTACAGCTATTTTATGAAAGCAACAGGAGACATGCTGTGAAATACTGCTCTCAAACGACATCCTAGCACGCAAAATACACTAGTCATCAACAAATATTCCTATACTCAGAATTATACCGCGACTCCAAAAGACCGGCTGAAAAAATGGAAGATTAAAAATTCTATATCTAGCAGGCACAGAGTTATGGCATAACTAGGGTATTTTTTATGGAGCATAACTCTGCATCGGCCACCACTAACCAACTCAGTACTCGGGCATTAGAGAAAAAACCCACGCAAGCGAATACCACTGTTGGAAACGATACAAGGCCGTGATGAATTTCGAAAATCAAATAAACTATCCAATAAAACGATAAATAATTTACTAAAAAGTGAGGAAAATAAGCCGCGCATAATTATGTAGAACATCGCTTCGAAGAGGAAAAAAAATGTATTTCATCTCATTTTCACCTCAAGTAACTATTCACGCAATTTTACGCCGTAAACCTATCCACTAGTTCTCGACATGGAGTCGACAATGCACTCATTTAAAAGCTTCGCTCAGTGCCAAGCTCAAACCTCACCCTCAAACTAAGAACATTCCACACCATATTCATTATCTACGTTTCAAAAAGAAAACAAAACATCTCTCCGCCAGCTGCATAACGTTCTCCCTTTCACGGAAGTCAGTGAAATGGAAAGCAATCGACGAGATTCGCTCTTATCGTGCAACGTTTTCATGAAGGGAAAGAACTTGGGATTAATAATCACGGAAAAATACACACCTTTTCAGTGAAGCAGCTCAACCGTGTCCCGCAGATAATTTAAGAGCGAGGGAAACTCGAAACTACTACACCGTGATTACATCATTCATTATTTTCTCTCATTTCTCATGATGTGTTCCAAGATTTTTTACCCAAGGAAAATTTCCCAGAGGCAAAAAGAAAGACAATTCGAAGACGAAAGAAAGACGAAAGTGTGTCGTCTCGGTACTTCATTTATATCGTTTACTCCAATGTAAGACACAGGATGCCATTCAACAATGGTGATGTATTTCACTTCGACGCTTACACTCGTGATATGCTGCTCGTTAAAATAACAGAAAGGAGAAAAAATGCGAAACAATGCAAACATGTTAGAAAATTTCCTTCAAAAGTTCGCTCGTTAACAAGGGATCAAGAAATCCTAACCACTGGAGCGATATAAAATAGCAATAAAAATTGATTTAGCAGCAAGAGCAAAACTTTAAACTCAACCTGAAAATCTCAGTAATGTGGAAAAATGGAATAAGGTTTTAATAAAAACTCGCACACTGAATAACTTTCGCCCAAAAATAGAAGCAACTCATCACTCCTTTTTCGAGGACGTGTATGCTGCATCACAGCACTTCAGAACAAAGTTTGTACTACAGTTCAAATCCAACAAATATGACTGAAGTACAATTGCTACAAATTTGATGCACAAAAAATGTCAACACATCGTGCGCATCAGAGAAGGATTTGGACCTGCACAGACTAATTTCCCCTCTCTTAAGAGTATTGTCGAAATACGGAACGTTTCGCGCAGTTATTAATTATATTTATGGATATTAATTTGATAGGAGATAAATAAAACTATGAAACTACACTGTGTGATCTAAGACACTGTTCATGACTTAACGTAATGGCATTGATCTACAGTGACATACTGAAAAAAATTAAATTTGCATTTTCCGCATGAATTGATTTGAACCGGGTGCAGTGTGAAATTAAGTGCATGTAGAAGTTCACGGTTCATTTTTTATTAGACTGTGTGAGCCGAAATAATCATAACTTCGACGAACAAAGGCTCATTTTAAAGACAAATAATTTTATTTTGATTCACACGATGGAGGTAAAACCTCCTCAAGAACGTTTAGCTCGTGTGTTCAAAATGGTGACGTGATAGTCTCCCGAGCGTCATAGAACGCCTCAGTCGACGAATGCCTATATCCTTTGAGGTAAGGCGAGCAGGGAGGTAAAGGAGGATTGGGAGGAAGGGGATGGAGAAGGGAAAGGGAGAGAGAGAGAAGAGGCCTCGGCTCACTCCTCAATTAACTCGGCCCTCCTCTCCGGAAGGAGGAGCAGCGGACTCGGGCCGAAGGGGCATTTCCCCCGGGACACTCGACACGGAGAGATGGAGAAGGGATAGGCAAGAAGGAGAGGAGGCAAAGATGGAAGGTTCCCCGAGGATGAGGGAACAGGGTGAAGGGTAGAAGAATGAGGATAGCGGAGAGAAACGAGACGAGAGAGAGAGAGGGCTGCAGCGAGGAAGGAGGTTGTGGGGAAAGAAAGACGTCAAGGAAGATGTGCGAGGTTTTAAAATGGGAAAGGCAGGCGGGCTGGCGCGATATTGATTGCTCCCGAGCATAAAATATCTCCCGCAAAATGAAGCGAACACCTTTCGTATCTAACACGCATCATTCATGGGCCAGAACACGCATGAAGTATTTACAACGCTGTCTAATGTAAGTCTTTCATCCTTTTTTTCGAACAAATACTACCAAGTCGATGCGGAGAGTATTGTCGACTTAAGTGCAAAAGTAAAAGATTGACTTCTACCTCATACGTCTTCCTAGGTTATCTAGAAAGGATAATTCATTATTCACTTCTATAAAGATAAAAATGATTTCGTTGTATAATTATTATAAAAGCTGGATGAAAAATTGGAGTTCGAAACAACAAATTGCAACAGAACAGCAATAAAAGAGATAACAATTATTGATAGTCAAAACTAAATTGAGCGTTTTAGCGGTGGTCTGATTTAATAGGACTCCTTTTTAACTATTGACGAAGAATTTAGTTTTAAGTAAACCTTTGATGAGAAAACCAAACGGAAAAAGAAAATTGGCCAGTATAAATAATCCAGCATGAATACTCTGAAATTTATGTTTTTGAATAAGTAATGACGGGTTAAAAGGGTTCAACGTAATTTAAACAAAATACATAACTCAGAAGAACAGAAATTTCTCCGAAGAAAATGAAATGGACACGAGGAAAGGGATATGTTTTCTTCGCGGGAGTAGCGATCAAAGCGGAATAATCAAATAAAATCAGTTACCACTCGAGGGTGCTTGAATTAAGTGCTGTCATCTGTAAAGGACTAGACTTCAATTCCATTACATCATTCCCGTCCTCTTACGGAATCATCTTCTTGTCCGCGATTTCTTAAAATAGCTATCGTTCAAGAAAGTAGGTACATTCACTTCCAGGCGCAGGAGCGGGGCACAAAAAGGAACCTACTACTTCATGGAGATAAAAATCGTCCCGCCTCGAGGCAGCAGAGCCATTTCTCGAGTGAGCGGAGTGCGGGATCCCCGACAGCAGCCCATTCCTCTTTGGGGTTCTGAGGAAAATCAAGAACAGAGAGTAGGAAGGAGGAAGCAGAGGAGAGAGAGCCAAAAACCAACACATCTTGCTAGAGAGCGCAAACCAATTATGACCGCGAACGCTGGCCAACGCAAACATCGCAATGGAATACATGACTGATCACATCACAAGTGGCTCTCTTTACAGGTGATCACGTAGGTGTTCGGCACACATCTGCTAGTTTGCGAAGCGGGAGTTTCCCCTGGTGATGAAAAAGAAATCTTGCCGCAAATTCACTTCCAAATCAAGACTTCAATGCCAATAAAGAAAACTGATTTAACTGAGAAAATATGTTCATCTACCCAACCATATGAAATCGGTTATGCCTACTACTGTTTCTTACTTAATTACTGTTTCAATCCTAAGATTAATGCCAGATCTAAATCATTCCTTATTCTTAGCTAATTCTATTAGATTGATTCATATTTATTCTTCCCTTAGATTTTTACTTGTTCCATGCATTTATCCATAAGTTTTCTACGTGAAATCTTTCCTTCTATTTTCTCTCGATTACTCTCTTCATAAAATGACCAAACTGTGCCGGATAAACATTGAGCTCAGTTGTTTATCAAAAAATAAATACGGAGTTGAAGTTAGAAGATGGAGAAAGAACATTCAAATATGGCTAAAACAGTAGTGAGTAACGTGAGTTATTCCATCTGTGAACTGAAGAGGTATAATGAGGTTTAATTATCAATTTATTATCGAACGTAATGAAATTGAAAGAATCTACTTCCTTAATATTAAAATTTACTTTATCAGTAAGCCTAAATCCTGCCTGCAGCTATCAAAATAACAAAACAACGCCTAAACAGCATAAACGTAGCGGAACAAAATTCCGCACGGTAAATATTCAGTCTCCAATAAAAACGACCAGAACGGAAACTTAAAGCACGATAAAACAGAGCGGGAAGCACTCAACATCCGAATGAGAACCTAACCGGTATTCACGGATATTAAACCCGGAAAACATCATCTTAAAAAAAAAACGATAAAAACACAGTAAAATTCCAAGAGGAGACGGAATAAAACACACGCAAAAAAAGACCTGCCGGATTAAATCAAGAAAAAGACGAGAGTGGGCGAGACAAAGATTTGTGGGAATGGGCAGCAGTGAAAGAATATTCAAAAAGACTTGCACGGCTGCAATAATCGCGGAAAAACTGGGTTGGCGAGAAATATTAAAGAAGAAAAATAGGGGAAGAGAAGGCGGGGGTTGGCACGAAGACTGTGCCTGGAGGACGGAGCAGGAGAGCAGGAAAAATAAATGAATGGGAGCGAGAAAAAAAGGCCGAGAAACGAGAGATATCGAGGACAGAGATAGGAAAGTTTTCGAGAGAGAGAGAGAGGAGAGTTGGAGACAATGGGGCATGGACTGGAAGCGAAGGCGAATGGGGGGGAGGTGGGGAGGCACTGTGGGTACGTACCTAAGAGGATCCCGAGCAAGGGAGCAGATGAGACTGATAAGGGCGGGCCTGAGAGGGCTCGAAGGAAAAAGGCAGAGGCTCTGGAGGACGTCGACCACGACCCCCCCAGGAAGGGAAGGGTGACGGGATAGGGGTACTTCCGAGAGGGAAAGAGAGCGGAGGGCTAAGGTATCTTTAAACGGGGCAAAATCCTTGTTTTTACCCAGACGAAAGGAGAGGTAGCAAAGGAGCAGTATGGTACGGCAGGCAGTTAATTCCAAATAACGCATCGCTAAAATTACTGTGACGTACTGTAAATAAAAAAATAATTAATTCATGCAACAATTCTAGCCCTCATTTACAGATAAATTGAAGAAAAAAATAATAAAAGACAGCGAGGAAAAATATTAATCAATGGTTCCGTTCATGAAAATATGGGAATAAAAAAGCTAGGGAAGATATCTCGGGATCGGAAAAAAATTACGCAGTACTACCGATGAACCTACAACTCTATTGGTAGAATACTACGATGACTTAGACAACTTTAAGGAATAAATACGTCCAAAATCAAAACTTTCATTTAGATAAACTCTAAATTCACTTCAGACCTGTATACGTCAGCAGGATCGCTGAAGAAACTGTTGTCACCAAAAGAGACCACGCGGAGGAACACCCCAGATTATTAAAAACCAAAACGCCGCGAAAACCTTCGCACCAAGTCGAAATTCATGATGAACAATGAAGCCAGAACAATGTTCGCCTCATTTTTAATGACTGTAAGCAGAAATTTCCGTTGTTCTTCAAAGGGAGAGGTGAAAGTAAGAAATATAATGGTAGTTATGTTTACAACGGAAAATCCCATTTATTATCTTATGTTAGCTGCTTCACTGAGTGGAAATTGTCTCTTGAAATTAATTTTTCCTCTGTTGAACTTCCCAATTATGTGCACTAGGGGCTGACTCCGTAAATGCGATACCGTGACCGGTCCCGGAATCCTAAAAATTTGAAAATACCTCATTTAGTCGCTTGAAGATGAATCGTCAGGAGCTATTTTACAGATAATTTATTACTTTTACAGAAGTAAAAATCCGTTAAAAACCTCCGCAGCTTTTTCGGGCCACTATCTGATTTTATAAGGATTTATCTACTTATATAAATACTGAATATTACCGGTGCTATCAGTTGAAGCATAAAATCGAGTCCGATTTAAACATATTTTCCATTCTAATTAAAGGCCACTTCCAAACAAAATATTAGGGTTACCGGTAATAATTACGACAAAGAATATGAATGAATTAGTGCAACCAAGAGCACGAATGATCGGCTCCAGCAATCAACTAGAAATCCAACGACCACAAAATCAGAGTGTGTGAGATAGTGACGGACTCAATACTTAACCGTTAAATTAATTTGAGCGAAATTACCTGCGTGGAAATCGCAGTCTCCTCAATGATACTTTGCAACGTAAATCTATTATTAACTGAGCTTTGGCAACACGGAAAATACCACTGACACACGGAGCGAAATATAATTATGATTTAACCACCAGCCAAGAATTCAACTGAAGGCATTAGCTCGATTAAAAGGCAATCCTAATGATATATTCTAAGTTTTAATTAAATCATTTGAAATGCTCCAGGCGTTACCTAGCTATGGTGGTACATATATGTACAAATATAAACATACATATCTATATAAGTAGATTGTTGCATGTTCCGCGTTTAAAAATGACTGAGGAATAAGATAAAAGAGAAATCATTTCCAGAGAGTCATCATTGGTCGTGCAATCCTGAGATTGGTTGACTGCAGCCCTTCATCCTTCCCTATCTAATTCTAGTTCCCTTACCTCCTGGTATCTCTTTCTATGTACTTTCCTCTTTCTTTCGTCCATGAACTTATTCCTGGGTCTTCCTCTGGGGACCTTTCCCTCTATTTTACCTTCAATTACGTTCTTCAAAAACCCACTGCGTCTCAAGGTGTGTCCAATCCATCTGGTTTCAGAGAGGAGATCTGCTTATTATTAGAATGGAAACTGTCAAATGGACAAGTGGTGATGACTACGCTTCTTCGTTAGTACTTCCATATTGCGTAACGCAAGAACTATGGCGTTAATTGATAAGTGGAGACGTATTCGATGAATAATTTTACATCACAATTCCAATTCTTCATTTACTAGAATAAATATCTTCCAATGACAGTAACGCACACATTTTCGAACACAACACATTTAAGCAATATTTACTCAATACCTTGAAGCCGCCGCAAGGTTGTACGGTTATAGGTTTTGGGACAGGAGCAATGAAGAAAGGAGGGATTAAAAATTTTTGAAGCAGAAAAGGAGACACCGCAACTTGAATTTCACATTTTATGTCTTCAATAAAATGAATTTACAAATGAATTTATATATTTGCCTTCCAACAATAAATTACTTTTTTATATTATAATATGATAATAATTCAATTCCTTTTCAGGAATTACAGAGTGGTATTACAATAGATTACCACTAAGGAATATCCTGTGTTGGGGCTACTGACAAATAAAAAGAAACGATTGATCCTTGATTGATTGATTGATTGATGCCGAATCATACAGAATAACACCTAATGCTCTTCCCTTTCAAAAAATTCCTCTGAATAACCCTGTTTTCACATTGATTCTATAATATTGATGATATGAAGCTTGTTTCCATTATTACTATCAAAATGACTCGATGACCTGTCTGACATGTACGAACGTGATGAATGTAAGGTCGCAGGTTCCTATTCCGCTTCTCAAAATTTTCTTGTAGCGGGAGGTGTAATAAAATTACCTGTTGTAGCACTTTCAATACGAGTGCATTACTGATAGTAAGACTAATTTACTGCGTCCGTCAAAACCGTTTAGCCGAATCATACAGAAGAAAAATAATGAGCCATTCCAAAGCACTTAGCAAAAATATTAAAGAACTAAGCATTAGACAAGGATTATAGATGGTGCGCGTACTCGAAATACCCATGAATAAGGCTGCAATACAAGAAGTTTCATAGAATCCCAAGACTTTCCAACTCCTTCACGACTGATATTCAAATTCCATGAATTTTCCTGGCTCTTCGCATTTCCCTGCCTCGCGCCATCCGCCCGTCCGAAGATCCGAACGGCCCACGCGGTGGGATGAATGCAGGTTGACGGCGAATGGGAGTCGGGAGGGGGATGAGATGCGGACGGCTTATATCCCACCCGCTTCTTTTTTTTCATCTTTTACCATCGCTCCTCCTCGACGACCTACTTAGAGCACATCCCCCTGGGGCATCTTCCCACTCAGGGGAGTAAGGACTGGAAGAGGGGAGGAAGCGGTGCGCATTCGGAATTAAATTAATAGATGCAGGCTGGCGAGTGGAGAGTAAAAGGTTTACGGAGAAAAATCGTCATCAATTGTTCAGCCTCTTTTAAATGCAAACTCTCTCACAACCTGATAGTGCTCCCCTCTCATCATACTCTTAATTTGGACCACGTATCTGTCGACTGTCGATGTATCTGGCGGTTCCTCGTTTTCGGGTTAGCCACCAAATATACACTCTTAAGAATACGTTTTTCTTCATGGGATCTCTATTAAATATTTTAATCCCCATAGAATGGTGTTCAATACTACAACCGATATTATTCACCATTAAACCTCATATATCATCCGTCCAAAAGATCTTCAGAAGCTTAGGATCATCAACTATGTGCCTAAAAGAAGCTACTTCAACATATTCCTCAAGTGATAAAGTCTAAGTAGCATCTGTTAATTGTTTTCTAAGGGATTTGTGGTGTCGACATGAGCTACATATACGTAAAGGTAAGTACAACAGCATTTTAAAATTCTCGTCCCACTGTTAACTGTTAACGGATGATTTTCAGCACTGATTTGTCTCAAGTCGATATCGTATCTTTACCGCAAGCACTAGATATATCATTTTTTCTTTGACGTATATCTTATCCTTTCTTTGACGTATAGCTTGTCTCCTCAGGTAAGCCATATAATCAAACAACATCCAAAAGCTTTTCGTAAGACACAACTTAGCTCTCGTGATTGTAATTCACAATTTTTAGAGGTTATGAAAATTTCTGCGCGCACAATCCTCATTTGGAAAGCTTTTAAAAATCAACCACGAGTACTTCTGATACATTCACCTAAAAGTCCTGAACGTTTACTAATTACTTAATACAATTTCTTTGCATAATCCACGATTTAGAAGACCATGCAGAGATTTTTATTGATTCGTTTCGCAATGAATTTCAGTATTCTTCATAAATGGCTCCATTAATTTGTGCATGATATTCTAAAGCACGCACATATATAAGCACCTAGAGCCACCCCCAGCTCCTAGTTTTGAAGGCCTCTGTTTGTGCTAGGTACATATATTTTCCCAAAGATCGAACATACAAAGAAACCAGGGACGAATAGAAAGATAGAGAAATAGAAGGCTCGGTGAACAGGAGAAAATGAGATAGAGAATGCAAGGACGAGGATTATGATTGCTGTTGCGACCACATCTGCCTTTTTGCGAGCTTAGGAGAAGAGGAAAAAAATGAGAAAACGGAACGAAGAAAAAACTCACCATGAAAGCGCAACGAATACCTACACCGTGGAGGCCTCGGGCGCTCCGTAGCGCATTGTGCCTACGAGACAAAGTTCCACATTCCATTTATTCCGCGAGGCAAACTTTAACCGACACGCCCCTTGCGCAAATTAAAACGGCCCACGGCGTTGTTTCAGGGGCGGCCTCAGCCTACCGAGGCCCGAACGGGAGCGCTCGCCGACTTCTGGGTAAACGAGGAAAAGCGTGGAACGAATGGTCTATAGTTGTTCATGGATTTTATTTGTTCATTTTTCGCTTCTCCCTCGAGCTTCGACAGAGAATTCAGAGTTACATGGATCGATAAGTTAAACGACTATCTTTATGAGGTGAGGCAAAACTGATCCTCTTGAGTCCCCTCTTCCGTCCAATTCATTGCTAAATGATAGAATAATATTTATGGACACGACATACAGACCATGAATAATGACGACATAGAAAAGAAAATTAGCAAGTTTAAAATTAAAAGGATTCTAGATAAGCATTTTATCCATTGACAACAAAACATTTACGAACCGGAAATTTAAAAATTCGCTTATATAATACACTACATTAAGCTCATTAGGAAAATTATTCTTAATGAGCCATAAAAACGCTATTCAGAGAAAATAACACAGAATAGTTGAGCAACAATTAATCAACATGGAAGTAATATTTGTGGAAAAAAATAAGAATAAGGCTTCAACTCTTGATTGAAAAATCAACCTCAAGAAAACACCTCCACAATATGGGGGTAGGACAAACCAGTGAAATCTAAGTTATTTAAAAAAATGTGTAAAATGTGAAAATATGAATTGACGAAAGAAAAAATCAGTAAATTCTGGCCCACCCAATCACCCAATCCGTAGATCAAGAATGTCACCCAATCCGTAGATCAAGAATGACACTTATAACGAAAAATAAAGCTTCAAAGAAGCCACAACTAGCAAGCTCAGCATCAAACCATTACTATGTCCGAGATTTGCGACGCAAATCAAGCTCTTTGCCCAAAGTACGGGTAGGCAAAATAGCCGGGAAGATCCGAGCTTCAATACCGGTCCACATGGATATTTTTCTCGTGGCGATTTCAGCAAATGTTATTTGACGTACTCTGAGCATATATTAATATCATCATTAAAAGCACTTAGATAATACCAATTGTGTGACCCACCAATAAAGGCAGGTTAGACGACACCGAGTATACAATCTTTTAAGGTAAGCCTATAGACCCTCACACGATTTCTATCTTAAACTCGGCTTACTTCTGTCCTCTCTCTATTCAATTTTTAAAGCCGATTCTCGTTCTTTCTCGTACCCAACACCCTCCTCTCCATTGAAACCATCATTTACATACAAAAATTTATATCTCTATATTGCACCTAAATTGTAATTAACTTACCTAGGGAATATCTTCTGCGCAAAGTGAAGCCAGATTTCTTAGCCGTTTAAGAAAATGGTTATTTACACAAATATATATAGACAATATTCTTTATTACTAAATTACCTACCACCATAACATGTCATTGATGTCACTATGTTACAATTATTCATTATTACCTAATTTGTTACTTGCTTTGTATTGTTCTGTCATTTAATTCGTCAAGTCTATTTATTTTAGTTTATGTTACATTGAGCGCACTTTATGCAACTTACAACGCCTATAAATATATTTATATGTTATTATTAAACTGCTGCCGAACACAGCTATAACCAATTGATGGCAACCCCCATTACAGGGGTGTCTAATTTGACGAATGACATTGTATAATGGATTGTATTGTATAACTAAGTGTGAAATAAAATATTATTATTATTTTCTCCTCGCCCCTTATTTCTTGCTAAAAACATCAACTCTGCCTGCTCCAAAAGTTCCCACTCCTCATACAACATACCCAGGACTGCCTCGTCCGTTCTACTTTCACTTCTTTACACTTTCTTTATTCAGCTCCTCACACACGTTTCGAACGCCTGCAGCCCAGTCTTGTCCTCTTCACTCAAAGCCCACGTTTGTGCTCTACCATGATTATAAATTTTGCAAATAAAACAATTCGAGGGAGATATTCCAGGACTCCACCCCAAAATGGAAAAGAGGGTTGGTGGATCGGATTACGAGGTCGCCCTCACGATCGTCCTGACCTTTCGGAGGGAGGGGGGGGTGCAATCAATCAAAGATCGGGGTGTTGTTGGTGAGGGAGAGAGAGCGGGACTAATTTGCGGGAGTCGCCCAGGGACAAGGACTCTCGCCACGGAGGCAGGAGACCACACGCATCGCCAGAGGAGGCGAGTAATTATGACGGACGAACGGGAAATTAATAATTCCGATCGATTTCTGTGCGAGCGACTCTCTTTGCCTTCCGGCCATAGGCGAGCAAAATAAACAAAACACCCCACAGAGAGTGAGAGAAAGAATCACGAGGGCAGTGGGAAAGGGCCTCGCAACTAACCGAGTTTCGCTCGATCCGGACCAAACATTCGCCACAGTTTCCATCTACATCGGTGCGTTAGACTGTGAAACGCCGCAGGGGCTAGCGGTATGGGGTGTTGGGATACCAGTTATGACAAAAGAAGGGAATAGAAAAGAGAAATTGGAAGATGGAGAGAACGAAAGTGAACTGTAGGTTAATGGAATGCCCTACGGTTGCCATACCTTTCTTTTGTGGTCATTGATGGCGTGTGGAGAAAAGGCACCCCTGTAGTAGAGTATCTCTCACGATATGTTATTTTATCAGTTCCAGAGATGCATTGAACATTTAAATCAATATCCAGAGGGTCACTGAGATCCTGAATAAAATTTTATGTGGGCATAAATTGTCAAGTCATATAACCCCAGCGCAAAGCCTCCAGGCATGCAGTGGCTAACAATAGAGTCCTCCTACCTGATGAGTCAAACCTTTAAGCTCCTGGCCGTTTCAATAGAAACGTTTAAATCTTTCGAAAGCAGCGAGATATTAAGACCACTTTACACGAGGCACTTATGGCACAATCTGATGAATGAATGGATTTGCATTGGAAAGTGCGTCGTTAACAGCGGTAAACTGCAAGAATTCATGAGAAAATGCACAAACGACGGATGGGGAAAATGGCCGCTACTCTAATTCCGCGCCCAAGTTCTCACAATTTATTCATGTTCATAAAAATTGCGCAGTTAAGAGCCTGCCCTCAGATGGCCTTTTTTACCGGCCAAATTCAATAGAAGACGTGACTGAGGCCGATCGGTGGCTCGAGATCGACCTTCTTAGTTTGAGGACCACATTACGTGTTCCAGCAGGAGCGGAATTTTCAAACGAATCCAGATCCCTATTTGAGCGCCAGGTGGAAAGCACTTTCACGAGAAGCATTCGTCCGATGAGATGAATAATTATGGCTACCTTCGTGAAGGGGTTGCTGATGCCGACGCCGGGCCTCCCTCCACCATTCCCTTCCGTTCCCCAAATACTCCTTTCCCATGACCTACCTATCTGCTTTGTTCCAATGACGGAAACGGCCTCATTAATCACGATTCATTACGAGTCACCATACTAATTGTCGCCCACGGAGACGGTGAAGTCCTCCAAGCTTACCGGTTTCTAATTCCACCAGGGAGATTTTTCTTTTGAAATGCATAAAAGTGTTTGTGAGAACGTCGAAATATTCATGCTGATTTCGACTCACTTCTTAAATATTCCACATTTTTTAACATTAAGGTTTCAGCACAGAAAATTGGAACCTTAGATATGGCACTCGTGGACGAAAACCGTCTCCAATAATGTAAACAACTGTGTATATTTTACTGAGTGAATCCGCGTTTGACATGAATGTCCACAATTTTCACAACGTGACGCCTCATACCGTATCGTATGCTCATGTTATATTAAATAAATTTGATGAGTCTTGTAGCCGATGTACCGTAGCCAATTTTTGTAAACAAATTGACCAAAATGGGTTTCACTGACAGAATTTGAAGAAAATATAACTTGCCATGAATTAGATGGGTTAATGGTAGATGACTTGAAATTGAATTAAATTTTCTTCTAACTCCGACAGATATACGATACAAACACCTGTTCGATCGAAGTTTTCGGCAAATACATTGATCGGAGAACATCGGTTTAGCTAAGGATTACTTCGGTCTATGAACAAATTTAGTTCATTATATCAATAATTTTACGAGAGATCCTACGCCTTTGACAGCTTTCTCAGGCCTCGTTCGTAATTTGCGGACAATCTGCCTGCAACTTTTGGGAGCGACCAAGTCCACGCGCCGCACATCGAAGAGCATCTATAGACGGCCCCAGTCCGGCATCCCCGCATTGTGACGTCACCGCATTGAACTGGAGCAGTCGATGACTATCTGAGGAGGGCGCGACGAGCGAGGAGAGATCGAACGGGGGAGAGGGGAAGGGAAGGTAGGATACCGAGAGGGGGGGACTCGCTGCTGACGGTCGCACTTTCAAAAGAACCCGCTTAGGAAAGAAAAATCTGAAAACACAATTCAATGATGAATGGGCAAGGATTAAAAATCGTACCGCGTTTGGTTTCCTCATTCCTGACATTTTCAAATTTTCGAGAATTCATTTCATGCTGGGAAAATTTACTTCCTGAGCATTCAAAAATTATTTTTTTGATAAAAATTCTTAGATCATCAGTGATACTGACCAGACCAACAACTGTCGAGGAATTTCCGCTACGGCTGGCGGATTTATACACCACTGAAAATTGACTGAGCAACATCGTTCCGATTGTACTAATTAAAAATATCGCTTTCACTGAAAACAGTGCTTATCTCCAAGGAGACCTCATTACGATGCACAGGATGCAAATTACTTGACAATTTTATCTTCAATAAACACCTTATCCTGCAAATTAAGCCAACAGCTGCGAAGATATTATAACGCCCCCTATTGACTTCAGTACCCGCAGTTATCGGTAACAATTAAAAAATAAAGACAGATTTGTGCCTACGATTCTCTGCTTTTTACTACATGACAATTTTTTACAAAAACAAAATTGGTATTAGATAAAAAAATATTATTACTACGAATACGTTCTAATTCTCCCACTAAACACCATGTACTTTTAAAACATCGGATTTGATAAAAGCACAATCATTTGAGTAAGCTTCTGTGGTAATTGTGGGTTTTCTTAAAAAAAAAACAAAAATTCTAATGCCGATGAATTGACTAGACAAATTTTCCGATTTCCGGAAGAACTTAATCGAGTATGAGAAACAAAAATTGTCGAGGAACGAACGAGAAGGGATTCGCGCGGAAATGAAGCACTGGGACTGCGGCGAAGGGTGGGACGAGCTCATATTCTGGGGCTTTATGATGTGTAACTTGTCCTGGAACATTCATGTGCTAGCTATATGCAATGAGGTTAATATGATCCTCAACCAGCTCAAAACTAAAAAAAAAACCTTTCACCATTTCATACTCGTAAGCAACTCATATCTACGCTCATTTTCCCTCACACTAATTATTGCTGCCTTGTTTACCAAGATCTTACTGAAGAGCGTAATACATACAAATACATATTCAACACCTATTAAGTTTATGTGTAAGGTTTATTTTCTACCTAAATAAAGATGGTCATATTTCCCCTTATTTTACCCGCCTAGCATGGTTAGGGCCAAAATCCAAAAGATAATACTTGCTTGGTACGCTCCTGCATTGTCTCTTCAAAAATGAAAAACCCGATTATTTGAAGCAATTTTTCCCGTCATGCATAAAAAGTAAAGTGTAACGACTAGAATGGCTCCAGATTTTATAGTCACCTCCGAACATAGAACAACCAATTTTTAAAAATCTATCTCTGCTGTCGGAGCACGATTATGGAAGTGTTCCCAAGGATCTGCCTCTTTATCTGTACTTAAACATAGATTTTTTCATTACCTACAAGCCCTTAAAAGAGTGTAACTTGAGGTGTTTTAAAAAGAGGTGTTTTATCTTTTTTTCTGCTCTTTTATTTTTACTCTACAAAATGTATCCGCCCATCCCTATTCATTTTTGTTTGTAACAAGTGAGCTTTAAATATTGTATGAATTCTGTATGCTCCTAATGGAATGGACCATGAAAAAGTCCAAAAACAATAAATTATATCATTATTAATTAATAAAATAAAAGTTTACGGGAAAATGCCGCGTGAGGTATCTGTTTGGCCCGACGTTTCGTGACCCACTGCTGGTCACTTATTCACGGGAATATAATGTACTATATTTGTTGCCTTTTATATATTGGCTCAAGTGGAAGAGGTGGAAGGGGGATGGAAATTAGGACAGGGGGGATGAGGGTGGGGGTAGAGAATTTGTCCGGATGACTGTGTTCCAAGTATTGCTGATTTTTAAGCCGCTGTCTCTATTGAAATTGAGTTTATTATTCTTCCTTATTTAAACCCTTCCTTAATTTCAATAGAGACGGTGGCTTAAAAATCAGCAATACTTGGAACACAGTCATCTAGAACAAATTTTCTACCCCCACCCTCACCCCCCCTGTCCTAGCTTCCATCCCCCTTCCACCTCTTCCACTTGAGCCAATATATAAAAGCCAACAACTATAGTACGTTATATACCTATGAGTAAGTGACTAGCAGTAGGTCACAAAATGTCGGGCCGAACCGATACCTCACGCGGCATTTACCCGTAATATTTTATTTTATTAATCAACATGAGCCGCGAAATCTTCAATCAAGAAATATATCATTATTGTTAATCGGGTAGAGAATGCACGGAAAATAGTAGCGCTTGGAAAGAAGAGTGAGAGACAAAAGTGAACTGACGCGACGGAGTGAAGGGTGGCCGTGGGGAGGGCGGGGAGGAAATGGGGCACATACGCAGGGGAGGCGTGGTCCATACCGGTGATTCCACATTCGGATCGAGTTTTATGAAGTTCGAAAGGCAATTTTTGAAGTTTCTCTCACTTTCCTTTTGGAGACGAGTAATTCAACCCATGCTTCCTGACACGCGTTACCCCTGTTTTAATATAAAACTTTTTAGGAGTAATGCAAGATGGAGAAAATATGTCGGACGAAAGGATGGCGAACGAAGAAATCTTCGGTATGCACGGGGAGGAAAGGAGTTAGCCGGAAGATATGTGGAGGAGGTGGAATAGTTGGATGGATGAGGAATCAAGAGAGGGATTTTCATGACCGAGATAAAAAGAATGCAAGATCAGCGTGGAAGAAGGGGGAAGGAAAAATAATTTGACGTGATAAAGATAGGTGGGAGTTACATACAACATAAGAAGGAATGAAACAAAAGCATACGGGATTTTGGGAAAAATGAAGCTTAAAGAAAAACTTTCAGTTTTATTTTCAACCAATACAACCTAAATCGGGAAAATAGTATGCCTAAAATATCCTATGCTTACAGCTGATAGTTCGATACAAACGAATAGGTTTAGAAAAGCTACCCTCTTGCAATTTTGAAAAACCTTGGCTGTTATTTCAGCAATAAAGTTTACTCATAAACGCTAAAGGAAGAGATCTCACGTCACTCGAAGAAACATCTATAGTCTCTTAGTTCTCAGCTCAACGCTCAACGCTTTTCTGGCAAAATCAATTGCCTTGTGACTACTAGCGCATATAACTGTGCTTCCCATGCATTTCACCAAGGTGAGATATTGGAATTAACCGTGGGTTTAAGATACACGCGGATAGTATACATGGTGCGTTACAAACCGTTTGAACTATATGTATCAAAGCAGCAATATAGCCCCTGTAACGCACGTAACTATCTCAAACAAAGGGACCCCACCGCAGAAGAAAACTTCTAGCTGCCTCAGTGGTAGAAGGCCCGGGAAGTAGAAAGGGAAGAAACCAAGACGGGAGGACGCTAAGGGGATTAAATGCTAAAGGTGGAAGCGAGAGGAGACGGACACGCGGCTTGAAGACGCGCTGCGCGGGATATCCGGCAAGCGAGAGGATGGGGAGGCGACCTCTGGTTATACGGATCGAATTCCGAGCTTAATGAGACCATGTGAGGAGTGGAGACTTGTCATCCTTGCCCGAAAAAAATGCATAACGGACGGAGTGTCATAAGGAGAGAGATGATAGGAGGAGAGGAACGACGAGAAAGAGAGAGAGGAAAGACACGGAACCGAGGGAATAAGGGAGAATGAATGGGGGAGGCGGATGAGGACGAGGGGATATGAAGGGAGTTAAAAGTAATGAGGGGTGATGACTCGGCCGGAGTATACAGCGCGAGGATGAAGAGTAATGTTGGAAACAGGGACGGAATGAAAGCGAGGAGATGAAGGAGAGCATGAGGGGAGAGAGGGCGGAAACTTGGGGTAAGGGTGAGGGGTGGATGAACATTCGGGGAAGGAGGAAAGAAGGATGTAAGAGCGGCAATGAGCGGTAACGAACGGCGGGAGTCAAGGCGCAGGGAGGCCTCCGTCAGACGCTAGCGGAAACGACGGGGGAAAATCCCCGCTCGCACGCACAGCGAACTCGCGGAATGACTCGGGACAAGATAGAGAACGGAGACACTTTTAGCCTTCCCTTAAGCATCATTGAAGATCGAAGCGGAGCCTTAGCGGCAGCGAGAAGCGCCCTGCGTAAACTCAGGAGAAGGAGTACAATTGGACTGGCAGCATCGACGAATTGAAGGTCATACACTATTTCCTCAAGTACTTATCCCAATAAAGTTTTCAACATTTATGCTGAGGTAATGGTAAGACAGGCATGGGGAGAACTTGAGGCGGGAATCAAGGTTAGATTCACGGACGATCAGGCGCTGGTACGTGGAACTTAGAAAGGACTGCAAGCTTTGGTAGATGCTTTAGAAAGGCAGTGCGGGATCTTCAGAATGAAGATAAACCATAAGAAAACAAAAGTAATGAGATTCTCTACGACAAAGAAGGTGAGGCTGGTGATTAAAGTTGGAGGACATAAACTCGAGCAAGTAGAGCATTTTTATTACTTAGGTAGTACGCTAGAAGAAAACGGACATAGTAGCAAAGACGCACGGAAGAGAATAGCGCAAGCTATGGAGGCGTTTAGTAATAGAAGGGAATTAATGACGGGGACCTTGGATAAGGATGTGAAGAAGAGGCGTGGGCAAGCGAGGAAGAGGAAGAAGGAGGATAGGTTTCATGGACAGGATGAAGAAGGGTGGATCGTATGCTGAGGCGAAAAAGGATATTCTAGAGCGAGATAGACCCCTGAAAAAGTAGAAAATGGGGGGAAATTCTCGGACATTCATTTAAACCTACCTTAACCTGTAGAACACACAAAAAATCTCAATAACAATTTCCTACTTTAAAAACATTATACATAACATATAGTGATTCTTAGCTCTTAGAGGGAGTAGGTTGGGAGCCGCCACAGACTATTGGGCAGCGCGTTAGACGTAGTTCGCTTGAAATTTTCAGAACAAGTGCGTTTCAGAGTAAAACAGAGAATATCATAGTGACGCCACACTACATCTCTAGGTCCGGCAGAAGCGATAAAATGAGGTATATACATTGCCAAACAGCGAGGTGCAAAAATTCGTTCTTTCCACGCACAATAAGCGACCATAGTAAAAACTGAGCTCCACTTAAACTCCCATAATATACTTCACCATTTCACATCCCCTTCACCTTTACAAGCTTAACACGGCTGGCGTCCTAACACCCCCTGCTACACGTCCATGCAGCGGTTCGCACATTAGTACATTAGTAGGTGTAGAAGTACTTTAGCCTGGATGAAGACTTCAGAAATTAAATCTAGGACCAACAGATGAAGTTATCCCACTGATGAACGATAGTGTGATGACTAAGAATGGATAAGTTTCATTAAAGTGAAATAATCGCAACATGGAGTTGTGCTTGTTTTCAAAGTGTTTCCGCTACTGAGGTCATTTCGCACAAAATTACTGACACATAAAGGCAATAGCGACAGCACCCTAAGCGCCAATAGACTCGAAATTTACACAGAAGTCGGTATTCCCTAGAAAAATTCAAGTCAGGGTTATTCAAGATGACATTACGGACATAGCTAAACATAAAAATGCGTCTCTATGCCAGACTAAAGAGACAAAATAAGAGAATTAAACTCATTAAAAGATACTTACAATTTCGCCATTCACTTCTCGAAGAGAAATAATGAATTAGCAGCATGCCCCTTTACACCTCCTCCGTCCCTGATTTTTATTTCGCAATGGTACATACATCGCGAATTCGGTTAAAATTGCAGAGAGTGAAACATTAATGTAACGAAAGCTACCTGAAGGACGTCAGCGTGAATTCCTAAAGACACAAAGGTAACGGCCAAGGCTATCAATACTGCAAAAATTCAGAGCCCACAAATTTCAGACTGACGCTGAGGAGTAAAGTAGTATCACCCTAGATTCAGTTCGAACAGAAAAAGGCAATAAATGGGAGAAATACACTGCCGGTCAGGTATTCGTGTGAATCCTTATTTACGAACGCAACATTCACGACGGCGAAAAAAACTTGGAGATCCTAATCCAACAAAATGAATCTCGCTTTCAAAAAGCAAGTGGCACGACTAACTTAGGGAAAAGCTTTAATGGACGTAGCTTCAACCTTACATGAGGCAATTCAGCTCACGTTTGAAGGCTAATTTTGAAGCATTATGAGGGATTACAAAAACATTTGAGGGCTTGAACCATGGCGCGGATTCGGAAATCATCACAAGGCAATACGAAAATGCGCTTCACGATGTTCGACTCAATGAACCTCGACAGATTATCCCTAGCAGGGCGTGTAATCCACCTGAGTATTCCGGTCGAATGCTAATAGCTCCACTTCAATGCATTTACCGACAGCAGCACTAGAGCCACCTATGACATAAGCTGTTTCAACGTAACGGTAGGGTGGTTGCTTAAACTCCGTAAAAGGAGCACAAGAGGGCGACCCTCAATAAGAAATTTAGCCAGTCAGCAGTCGCCGAGCATGCTTGGAGTGAACCCGGACACGATATTCTTTTCAACAAAGCTAGGATAATTGCAAAAGAAAAAAGATATTATCCCAGGCTGATAAGAGAATCAATTGAAATTGCAAAAACGCCTGGAAATTTCAATAGGGACGATGGATACCACCTGACAAACACATGGAAGAGACTTTTCCCAAAACCGACCAATCACAGCACAGCGCGGGAGCTCGAGGAGCTATATAAGCACGGCCAAAACGCTGACAGCGGCACTTCGACCTGAAGACGCCTGGTGGAATCCGGGCGAAACTGTCGTCAATCATGACAAGCAACGCGGCGAATACCCGAAAGATGGAGAAATCATCGCACTCCGTAAAAGCAGCATATATTCGGGGATGCCCGTAACATGGAAAATCACTGCCATTAAAACGCCCATTTTAAGCAACAATACCGCAAACGCAGCAATGAAAGAAAACGAAATTCTAAGCACTATACAGGCTTAAAGCCTGACTGACAATTTTCGAGTTTAAAATCCGTAAGTCACTAATGAATAAACAGGGAAATGTATCTGTCTCTGGATGAGTAGAATAACACCATGGCATGCACGCAGTATCCATTTTATGATGAAAAAAATCGAAGTTTCATGCTACATTTATTATCGAAAATACACAACTTTATAAAATTATAAAAGTTGTGATTTTCGACTACGGATAAATTCCACACAGTTAAGGACGAAGTCGTAACAATGGTAATATTAATTGATTATAAAGAGAAGAGAACAATGAAGTCGCGTATCTTACCTCAACCGTTTACATCCACTCGTGATTTATTCAGAGAAAACTGTATCAACTAATTGGGTGCAAAGATACACGCCATGAGGGCTAAATTTGACTTAAAAGACTACTTGACTTGACTGGGATATTTAGATAACATACCTACTGGTTAAATAGTCTGTCACGGTTTTACAACAATCTCAACAGAATATCGTCAATTTGATCAAAAATATTTAACGAATAAGATATAGGTGGGACATTGCCTTTAATTTTAAGCGGTACAATACTGCGTTTTTAGAGTTATCGGCCGAATATACACGTAAATTTATCCTAAAATTATCTTTTGTCCCGGATATAATTTATCCCTATCCCACTTATATCCAGCTAATTCCCAATTTTCTAGGCCTAAAATTACTGAGTTATTTAGGTACACAATATTCCGTCCTTTTACAGGTTATCTAGGAATACAGGGACCTTGGATCTTCAGTTTTATAATAGAAATTGGATTCATCGAATTAGGAGTACCGAAATCTTCGCCATTTTCAACATTGGACAGTTTTTTGTACTTAACCGAAAGAGTCCTCGGTCTCTAAGAGAAATGTCCGCGCTCTTTTGAAAAACTTCCCCATTTTAAAAACACTTTTCCTCCGAACACAATTTAATTAATTCCACCTCGCTCGCAAGAGCAAGACGAAGAAACATTTCCGCGCCAGAGAGCAATCCGGGATCAACAAGTTTCGTCACACAGTTTTTTCCCGCGAGCAAAGAAAGCGCCTTCCTTTTTTTCTTTCCATTTACTTGAGGGACCCGAGTTAAGCCTTGAATGGTAGGCGTTTTCCTCGCCCAGCGGCAAAGCCCACCAGCGCAATCTCGTTTTATTTGAGTTCTGCGACAACCTCTGATATGTATGTAAAAAATAAACATTCGCAGACCGGAAGGTATCTTCCCCTTCGCCGTTTCCCCTCTCAGAATCCGGCCGCGGTTTCCGCAGTCGGCGTACACCCCGTTTATTAATGGGCTCGACTTGCGCTACTGTCTGCCTCCCTCTCTCCCAGCCGACGCCGTCGTATTTTCCCCCCGACCGACTCCACAACCATATCCTATTTACACTGGCGCAGCAGCCACAGCCCGCCGTGACTGCATCCAGCTGAAATCCACTACGTTCCCAAGCTCCTTAATCTCTCACCACCACGAAATCGATATAAAATACATCGACTGCCTCTCTGTATGGTAGGAGAGAGTGCAGTCAACTGATTACAGAAGAGAATAGATGGCGTAATGGCGTTTGAGAAAGAAGTCAGTTTGTACTCATGAAAAATTACCCATGAAAGATGGCAGTTGAGAAAAATTATTCCAGTACTGTAACAAAAATGTTACTCTCTTTGCAAACTATATTTCCACTAAGGACTTTTGAGATGTGAGTGCAAACAATGATAGAGAGGATTAACTAAGTGGAGTGAGAGATCAATGAAGATGCGTTAGATCTGGTGTATACAAGAGGGGAGAGGACGTAGAGTAAGTGAGAGTGACGAATGAGAAGGAATTGGAGGTATTGAAGGTTGCTGGAGGATAAAGACATAAAGAGTTAAAAAAGTAAGTCAATATTTGAAAATATTTCTACGCAGGAAACGTTGGATTACATAGAAAAACCTCCGAGAGATCGGGGAAATTATAGGAAAAATTCCTAAATATGAGCAATTTATTTTGTGGATTATGACTTGGTTTTGAGCTTTGAGATTATGACTTGGTTAATCTGGGCTTGTATGCTGTCATGAGAAATCACTCCCACATAAAATTCAGTAATTCACAAGAGTTACAAGTTTCTTCAAATCAATTACTCATAAAATTACTCTAGTCAGTAGACAATAGTTGAAAAGGTATCACAAGGGGAACTTAAAACATATCTAACACCATATTCACGATCTGTTCCCCTTCAATTTTCAGGAAGCCAAACGCAGTTCTCGAGTAGAATTACCTAGTTCCCCAGTATAGCAACATTACCACCTTGTTCACACAATGAAGACACAAATTTAAGATTACTGTTTTTCCTTAACATCCCGTCAAGGAAGGCACTGGTAAGGATGAAGACTTCGTCAAAGATGACACCACTCGAGAGCATGTTGATACCAAAATTTGTCGTGATATGCTGGGGGCTCGATATCATAATCTGCCGAAAAATACGAACATGCAAAACATAGTACGGGAATGATCCACCAGGAACCGGAAAAGAACAAAGAAAGTCATTTAAACCCCGTTCCATGTTTTTGTGTTTCAATTTCGGTACCGGGAGGTTACTTTGGTACACAACGTTTCCAGGTTACACATCGGAATCCACATCACTGCCAACCTGATTGCTAGAACCATGCTTCTGCGACACTTCCCGTCGATTATTCTCCTTGATTCCCGTATTATTTCCGGAAACCAATCCGTAACTAATCGAGCTGTTTTTTGTTGAGGAAACCCCTGAATCACATGTAAGGCTAAGGTTAAGACCTTCAGATTTCACGTGCTAAGGAAATAGCACCGAGACGACACCCAACCCACTACTTCTGTCTTAGATGCGTTCAATACACGATTGATTCATTCAACATCAATAAGACCGAAAGCGCATTCCCATAGTTTCAATATTCTCCCTTGTGATCATGCTGTACGGCTCCATCGATTCTCCTATTCGATGTAAGGAGAAGTCCCACCACCACTCGCGCGACTCGGGTAAACACAGGAGTATCAGCTCTTGATTCAACACGGCGTCGATACTTGATCGGTAAGAAGAGAGACGACGGTGGTTGAGAGGTGAATATCCAGAGCCTCTTGCTCAGTCGCCCATTGACAATCTCGTCAGCACGCGCACAAAGAGCCAACTTTGGAGCTCTATGTCCCTCGCTTCGTCGTCTAAATTCCCTGCTAACCACTAATTAATTCAAGCTGATCCGGCAAACTTCCCCGGAACACGGATGTTCCTTGAATCATCTTCTTCATTAATAGGTATCCGTCCATTAGAAGGGGAACCAATAGCATTCCTTAGATGATAATACAGGGGACGTTACACCCGAGCCTTTCCGACATATAACACCGTAAACTTTGATAACTTGATTATGCTCACCAAAAGATATAGTAGTATTTTATTAATAAAACCCAAGGATTTCGAAATAATAATGGGGCATTACTTCATTATGTAGGTATTCCATTTGACTCGCAGACATACAGTCAGGTAGTGAGAGTGAGATATCCACAACATAAAAACAATTCAATGCATTAGGCCCTATTTAAAAAAATATGACATCTTTTTAATTGCACCAAAACTTCTGTACTTCAGCACATTCCTTTTTTGGAAAATTTCCAAAAAGCAGAATATGTTTTCCAAGAGAATTGGTATACATGGGCGTTTCCTTACCCCTTGCAAAACACTATTACAAATACGAGGACGTATTGACGCATCGATTGCTTCAGAAGTTTAACGGCGAGTGTTAAGTATATTTCCTTATCAGATAAATAAACTATCACTTTAGGGGAAATTTCAACAAAAAACTACGATTATGCAGGATTTTTCGCGTAATGCGTGAAAACACTAATGAAGTTAAAACCTCAAATACGTTTAATTCAGTTAATTACAGAGTGCACGCTTGTACAAAAGCGTGCATTTCATCACGAGCAATGTGATTGTGACCACTTCCGTACCTGTTTGCAGGTTTTGTTAAGTTGTTAATCAATCGCTGACTGTATTCTAGCCTTTCAGTCCAGCACAGTCAGTTAATCATACATTTAATTTCCTGGGCTAATTGTATATAGGACAATTTAATACATCTAAGTTTTTAGAGCTAATCCCAAGCCCTGTTTCTCGGGATCAGTTGCTTTCCTGCTCAGCAAATGAAGCGCACTGGGGAAACTTCAAACAAGCGGGCACGGGACAATAAATATTCGCTGTGCGCCCCCAAGTTCGTAGTCCAGAGCCACGCAAGGATAAGCCCCCGAAGCTGCACGATAAATCACATCTTAACGTGCCTGACCCACGCGTCAAAACCATCGAAAATATCCCTACCGCACGACCCCAGATATCGACGGAACGATAAATATCGACCGCTGGTTGTTTTGGGGCTGAAAGTCCTTTAAAAAAAAAGAAATCCGGCCAAAAACGTGGAGGGGAAAAAATGGAATGGTACCGACAGGGGAGTGAACGCAGTGGAGCAGAAGAGAAGAGAGAAGGGACCGCGCCACTTCCTGAAAGTCGAAACTAACACCATTAACCTAATCGCAGATTACATTAAAAGTTGGCAGGCAGGTAGTCCACTTAATATTATAAAAGAGTCACCTAAATTTGAGGCGTAAACCCCTAGTTGTTGGTTTATCGCTGAGGGTAGCTCTTGGATAAATAATATGAGTCACAGTCATTACCCCTACCAGGACTTCCTAACTTACGCACACGATCCTTCTCATTCATTTAGTAGCCTTCATACCTCTCTCCGCATTAGGCATCTAAATTAGAGGTGGGTCCTTCGCGAACGAACGGGTCCGAAGGAAAGGGTCCATGGATATAACGGGAGGACCGAAGACCGACCTCTATGGAATGACCGTTCCTTTCGGTTCGTCATTACTTACGTACCTATTTTTTTAGAGATAGGATGTTCATAGGATGTTATGAGATAGAATAAAATTAAGAATAATCGTGTCGATAACTTGATGTACTTAGTGCAACATTTTTTGGTAACTATTATTTGTTCATAACGTTATTTTCCTAAATTATTGAATTACTCAATGAAACATTTTGTCATTAAAATATCTATTAAGTAATTTTTCTAAAATATTTCTCTATGATAATATTTTCTTAAGTGTTGTCTTAAAATATAAAAAAAATTATAATGATATGTTAAAAACGTAGTAGAAAGCGGCATATTATATGCAAAGAATGAACTCTTTTGTATTTTTTACTTTAACTTTGAAGTAATAACTGTTTCTGTATAATAGTAAGTTTATTTTGTGTATACACTGACCGTATTTACTGAATAACGTTGATCGGTAAATTTCCAAACCAAATAAATGTTGTAGCCATACTTATCTATGGAAATAAATTCATTGATTCATTGTTCTTTATAACACCTCAAAATTCATCTGCTGACGCCAGCAGTCGAATTAGCAGTACTTTTTTTCTTTATTTATATGAAACCTTTTTACGAAACCAGGTAAAAAGTTCCATCATGTATTTGATCCAACATTCTTAAACGCCGGTATACTAAGTATTACTTACGGTATACTAAATATTTCTTGGTTTTTACATTATTTAATTACCAAGAGCTTGTTAAAAATAAAAAAATACGCGTTCACCAATAAAAAGGAACGGCGAACGAGTGAAAAGGAACGGGTCCCTAAAAGGACCGGTCCAGAGTGAACGAGTTCCCAAAAATGAACGGGTTTGCCCATCTATAATCCAAACAGCCTATCCTTATCCTCCTTGAACTCCTCATTCTCAGAATTTTAACTTCCAAAATTTACTTCAACATCCGATATATACCAAGTTTTTCGAGCAAAGGACGATTTACGTTTTTACTTTCATTAAAAACCATAGCAATCACGACGTACTCTTAAAATATAGGTTAACAGGTGGATAATCTGAACGAGGCTTCACCACAGGATCAGCCGTGTAGAGGTAACACTCATGATAGCTATAATTATATACTACGCCCCTAAATACAAGGTATACTTTGTCTTTGAGAAATGTATTGGTACAAAATAATCTTTCAGGACGGCTGGCCCAAGAATTCTTACGCCCCTAGAACCTGCTAAATCTTTCGTACCCTTAACTCTGGCACATTGAAAAAATGACCCGATAATATACCAACGATACCCTAATCACAAAAAATACTCGGTAAAGGCACACACTTTTGGAAATAAAAGAAATATTTGACAGCAGTGTGGGAGCGCTATGGGAGATTAATGGTGATATCCGTCAGCAATCGTCATAAGTAACAGTAATGTCAGATCGGGTTGGCGAGGTGGCTAGAGTACTGGCTAACCATGTGGACGGCCAGGGTTCAAATCCCTGCAGATGAGGATGTTTTTCAGAGGAAACCCGAACCCTACTTGAGTGTCTTGTGGAGGGCACTTCAAGTAGAGTACTCCGTCTGTCAAATGAGACGTTAAACCGTGGTCCCTTTGGCGCCTTTCGTTAAGAGCAGGCTAATGCCGACGCCGGGCTTCTATCCACCCTTCCTCTCTTACCTATCCCCTATGACGCAAATGACTTAAGCCGTCGGTCGTCTCCCCAAATATCCAATCCAATCCGCCAGTAATGGCGGGGAAACACTGGAGGAAATATGGGAGAGCTGATAGTGAGAATGTAACTAACTCTACGACCAAACTCGGAGCCTCCTTCCTCACTGAAGAGGACCACGGATCATGGTGTTCTCCAAAACAATAGAGAGGTTCTCCCGAGACCGCGAGCGTCATTACCTTTAGAGGCATGTTGCTAAACGATTGATGCTTGATGCAGAATCACTCGTAGTTCCCAAAACTTTCGTGCATATACTTAAGTGAATATTTGATGAAAATTAGCACCCAGTCATACTCCGGTTAGCTGCTTTGCAGATCTTGAAGAGAGAAATACCATCTCCTCTTTGTCATCTATAGATACATATTGCCTTCCAAGTTAATATACCCTGGCTTAATGAAATCAAAAGCAAGACAAGAAGCATGTTGAATTGTCGACCAACATGTTTTTAAATGAACATTTCTTTTTGGTCGAGAGGCCGACTTTAGCGCAACTTCCAACGAACGACACATTTTTCCTCAAATGACTATTAAAATAACTAAAAAACGTGGACAAAATGGAACCTTCATCTTGTTACCACTGAATTTCCTCATAAATTCGCCAAAAATTTCGGATATTCGATAAAGTTTTAATAGCGAAATACAAAAATTAAACAATTTTTCCAGCATTTCGCCTACTGCCGCCGTAAGTCCAATGAATTTTGAATTTTTTGTGTAAAAAAATGCAGGAAAATGTTAGTTTTCGCTGGGGTCAGTAAATTGAGAAAAAGCTTAGCTTCGACAAACATGTTCACGACAAAGGAAAAGACACAAACTACGATTTGCTGAGGTACCTCCTAAACGGGGCTGAAAGGGTAGGGGCGCAGGTAGGCAAGGATACTAAGGAGAGGGAGGGACATTGACGGCGGGAGAAAGAGAAAGGGGAGTTCCCAAGGGGTTGAGACGGGCTTTAAGGGTTCAGCTTGTCTGCGGGCAGGTTCCGGGGCCAGAGCGGAGAGGGAGGGACCCCCCGTGGAAAAAGAAGATGCTTAAGTTGTCCCAGACAGGTTTCGTCCCTCATGATCTACAAGCCGGAGCTTGCTAATTCCTTTTAAAGTTTGCGCGTACGGCACGTGGGAAGGTACATTTCTCGCGGAGAAAAAAATCCTCTCGCACCCCCGGGGTTCTCCTTTCCCGCACGGTTTAATTCATCCGTTTACATGCTATATATTCACATTACCGCCTGGAGAAGGAGAGGGGGAGATAGAGAGAGACAGGGCCCATAGCGATAATTAAAGAGTACGCATGAGAACTAAGGAATCGCAAGGAACGGCTATGAGACTTGAGAGAAATATTTTAGAGGTTAAAGTTGGAGCCATCCGTTTCGACCGTCTTGTAGACCACACTGCGAGTATTTGAGCCTAAGCGGCAGGCTTCATCAATTAAATCACTTTCTCTTACTCCGAGGCCATTGAAAACCAAGTACGATAGGTAAACCAAATAACCCGTCTTCAGGGATTTTTTTGTCTTCTGCCATCTCTAATTATGCTCACATTTTCCTCAGATCACTCTTTACTTCGCCGCATTCTTGGTCTCCCTCGTGGTCTCCTTGCTTGTGGTCTTCCTTCCCATGTTCTCTTCATCATAGAATTTTAATTTCTTCTTCAGACATGGCCCAGCCACCTCAACCTTTTGCCCTTGATCATTGCTACAACGTCTGGTCTGTTATACAGCTCTCTCAGTTCTCTGTTTCTTTTTATACGCCATTAGTCCCCTTCTGGGGTAGGGCCAAATATTCTTCTTAAGAATTTTAAAAAGTAATGAGTTTCTTTTGCAACTGCTTTGTAAGTGCCCAAACCTCGGAGCGATATGACAAGACTGGTTGTACCATTGTTTTATATATTCTTACTTTAGTGTTCCCCAAAAGACATTATAACAATTGCATCACACAATCACTTGATTAGACCATATTCCAAGAGGAAAGATGTGACAACAATTTACAAACCAAGAAAATTGCTCATAGATTTCGCTGCATCAAATAAACCAAGTAATCATATTTAATCACCGTGCCTATTCATTTACATTTATTCCAGTTTTCCCTACCTTTTTGCCACTCTTTTTCATCACTTCAAACGAAAGATGCCGGTCAGAGAGAATAAATGATTCGGCTTGCCGTTTCTCAAACAATTAAAAAGGCTACGCCACTAGTTATCACTGATGATGCATAAATTCACTTTGCAGAGGCATTGTTTATTACTGCTATGAGGAGCATTCCCTCCAAGGAATACAGGAAGAATATATGTATCCCATGAAATAACGACAAGAGTTGAATAAAAGAAATAAAATTGAGGCATCCGCTTCGACTATATCATTTACTGAACAACGGGTTTCTTGAGCAGAAGCGGCACGCTATCTCTATCTCACCATGCAATCTAATTATTAGGGCAAGTTCCAAGAACTAGCAATTCTTCAGAATTACAAAAAACAATATCCCGACATGATATCTATCAGTAAAAAAGATGATAAATTATACTTCCAACTAAAGACTCATTTCTTAAGAGAGTCTAGTTATCAAGGTCATCGCCCTTGTAATTACTTATAGAGGAAATTTGAAAATACCATGGAATGCTGGTCAAGAGCATATGAAAAAACCGCTACATTCGTCATATTTCTATGCACGTGAAAATACTTCGAGAAGGCAAGTCTTTTAGAGGCACTGAAGAATTCAAAATCCATACAATACAGAGAGACAAAGTCTACCACAGTCCCAAATCTTTCTTTGTATTTAAAAAATTCATCACAAAATATAGGGCCAAAACAATCGATACTAATTAGCAGAATACCCTGTAATCGCAAAAATCAGGCAAAAACTAAAAAAAAGAGTATTCCCTATTAGAGCGTATTGTCGAGAAGGGCGAGAGAGATAAACGAACAAGTGAAGACTTTTAAGAATAACATAAATGGCAAGATAAAAATATTACATGTTTCGAAGCATTAGATACATGAGTCTATTAACTGGTATAGGTTATTTACTCTACGAGGATAAATACCACAGTCCACCAAACGTCTTTCGCACACTTTCTAAAACCTTTTTCCACATGGTTTCGGCAATTCCAAGAAAATTTAAGTTTCATGAGCTCTAATTCCTATGATCATATCCTAAGATTTATATGTTTTTCCGTAAACCAAAGAACGAGTATAACAATCACACCCAAGACGGCCGGATTTAAACTCACGACCACCCGGTTTAAGGGTGGCACATTTATCAACAGCACTAACGTGGCAGATAAGCAGATAACCTTCATTGGAACTGGGATAGAGAATTCGGCAGACTTCCTTCGTCGCCTCACTTATCACTGAAAGAGCTTTAACTATTCGTCAAAAATAACCATACGCCAAGAAATTCGAAGAAAATTACGTAAAATCCGCACGGTAATGAAGTACAAAAAACCCATAATATGGAACGTAGAACAGAAATATGACAAATGATAATAATCTATATTTAGTTATTTTAGTTGCGACATCTTTTCATAGGAAAAATATTAGATTAACACATTTCCTCCTCAAAATGAGATTGACTGAAATTAAAGTATGAGGGACGATTAACATCACGGAACGTGGTGGCCGCACTGGTTGATTATAATGAACGAAATCCTTTGAACCAAAACGACATATTCACAATTAACATGAAGGTATCATATATATTATTTCTCAAAGGAGTTTTTTTTGTCGCAACGCCATAACTCCCATAATTCTTCATCAAAATTAATAATTCAAACATCGTTTTAAAGCGTATGTTCCCCGCTAATGACGAAAAATAGACAAACGGTTAAAAATTAAAGTTTTTGTTAAAAAATTTAAAATTAAAGTTTTTGTTAAAAAATGATACAGTGCCATATTTTGACAATATAATTAACTAATATATTGGCTATAGTAACGTGTTTAAAAGACGGTAGGAGGCGCTATCCATTAACACATCGTTTAGTAAGATTGTTTACATTCTACATGCAAACAGTGTGACTGTTTACCGTCTACGTTATGTAACATTAACACAAACATACATAACATATAATTGTCCATGGGAAAAAACAGGTAGAAAAACAGGAAAAAAGAAGGAAGAAACAGGAAGAAGCTGCATACTGTGCGAAATATTCGATAGGTAAAAGAACAGGAAGAAAGAAGGAAGATGCTGTATACTGTGCGAAACATTCGACAGGTAGAAGAACAGGTAGAAAGAAGGAAGAAACAGGAAGAAGCTGCATACTGTGCGAAATATTCGCACGGGTCAGCTAGTTTGTTCAAAATATTTCTATTTTTATAAGTGAAGGATAGACTTAAATTAATAACAAGTGAGACTCTCCAAGCCTATATTGTTACTTACGTCCCTAAACGAATAAAAAAGGTGACTAGGAAACAGAAACGAGTGCCATTCTGTTCGCCCTCACAAGATTTCAATGGCATTCTTTTGGGGAAGGCAGAAGGTCACCTGCCGACGCACCGATAAATCATTTCGGGTAATCGCAAGAACTAATAATAAGGGCAAGGTTGCGCTGAAGGCCGTCCTTGAGACGAAGGAGAACAGTTTCCGTTGGCAGTCGCCATTACACATCAGACGCTCCGATGACCGGGCCTACTCGTTGACACAGTTGGCATAAAACCGAGAGAACCCAACAGGGGACTAGGTTGGTTGGTACATAGGTCGGGTATTTCGGGAGGCGACGAAAACTGAGGTCATTTGCGCCATATGGGGCAGGTTCGGGAGGGAAAGTAGGGTGGACGCTGGGGATTAGCCTTCCTTTCGCTTGCCAAAGAGGTAAAGAGTTTGCGGGGATTCCACAGGGACAACGTGAGTCAAAACAAACATAGAGTTCCATATATTTGTCAACTAGTCGTAAAAACTCAGCTTTTGATTATGACCTGCGTTTTGCACTGGAAACCATTATTAAGGTACAAGATATGCAAAATAAATCGCGAATATATTTTAACCGGGCACTTTCTTTCTGGCCATAAAAGCCGACAGAAGCTCCATTTTCAACTTTTTACCGCATTTTGACTTCAAATATGGCAGTAATTGGCCGATGCCGCCAAAAGTAAGGTGTTACGCTATCTATTCATTACTCTGGTTCAATATCTCGATACTTTTTCCTATTAATACCAGGTATTCCATGAAAAGTATGTACATTTTATGTAAAATACAATTTTTTCCGAGTAAATACTCCAAACCATGTATTTCAAGTTCATTTAGAGAATGACATTTAGAGAATAACAAATAGCGTGAAAAGGTAGCATTTTGTAGTTCATTACACATCGTGGACAAGTTTCACCACAAGTAAACAGGACACGAGTAAAATTACATACAAAAATAAAATTAATGGTTGAAGGCGTAACTTAGTGGATGGTTACCGCAGACATGACGAAAAGAAAAAAAATCTCTTTGTAAATTCCACACCTAAATTTTTATTACCGACCTAGATTTCGATTGCCTTGCAATCATTTTCAAAAGTACTTTTGCAATTTGCAATCATTTTCAAAGGGACCTTTGAAAATGATTGAAACCTAGGTCGGTAATAAAAATTTTAAGTGTGGAAGTTACTACGAGATCTTTCTTTTTCGTCATGTCGACATTTAAGTATATTTACGGTGGAACCTCCAAAAATACGCTTTGCATTAACGTAGTGGAAGCCATAAAATATCAATGTATTACGCCAAGTAAAAGAAAAGTACGTATTTAGGTATGATTTGCGCTTAATTTCGAATTCCACGCCGTAAGTCCAAATCACAACAATGCTTTAATTAAGACAAACAATTTGAAACATAACTCTTGCATAATTTATATAGCTACGTGAATAGTTATTTCCGTCGTATAAGCAAATGTAATTCATAGAATTGTGGTCCATGAATTTGTTTTTGACTAACTAGGATAGTTATTAAAATGTCCACTCAATGACTCACGATTATCGTTCCAGCCGCCTTAAGGATTCTGACCGGAGTCCTAAGCATTGAGGCTAGAACACCATCCACCACACCAAACCGATCGGCGATAACAATACTAAAGCATAAAATCTGTGGAGTGTAAAGGAAATGGAGCCATTATCGCTGATGGACGAGAGAGATACAAGAATAGGGGTGTAAGAAAATGAATTTGTGCCGATGGGACAAGGCTTGGCAGGCAAAAAACATTGCATTACCAGTCGATGTTAACGGAGACTACACGAAAACCAAAATGTGACCGCCTTGAATGTAAGTCAGGTTGAGCCCAGGACTGAAATGGTAGAAATAGCTTCATAAATATGGTGAGAAGTCGCATCCATGTTACTGTAACCACCAAGCGTTAAACTCTAAAGACGGGCTCCTAATTTTAAGTCGACAGGTTCCACTAAAGAAATACGCAAATGGTAAACGTAACAGGTTAGGTAGTCTATTTCCTCTCCGCGAACGCCACTCGAGAATATGGTCAATTGACGCCGATATCGAACAGCAGAGCATTTCAGAGTGAATACTCCTGTCACTCAGTGGCTATATCACTGCCATTGAAACCGTTTACTTAGCTCGTAAAAGCCCACGATAGCGAAGCATCGACAATGCATCAACTCACGAGAAGGGAAGGAATCCATGTCCAAATCTTTAGAGCATCGTATTCGCACACATGAGATTTCACGCGTGATCAAACATTTCTCTCGTTCTGACTGCTTCCTTTCCATCGGATTCCCTCGTTTGCACATGCCTCCACATGAGTCAACAAACGCACACAAGGTCTGAAACGGAGAGAAACGAGGGAAAAAGATGGCAATGATACAAGGAAATCCTTCATCTACACACATGTACTACTCACAGAGCCGCCACAAGGGCATGTGGCGTTAGGACACATGATGAAATAATGGATAAGGGGGAATGATTGAAAGAAAGAAGGATTTACAATTAGATGGTATTCTAACGGACTAGAGCTCCGCTCTGTTTGTGTCGAGATCGTGAACGGTACGAGGAAAAATTCAAATAGATACCACATGCCGATATCCCGCGGTCAAACTTTTGTTCAAGAGCAAAACTTTGAACAAACGGGTCTGAGCACCCAGTGAAGGGCAGGATTGGAATGATATGAAATTTGATCAAACTGGATTCACTCTTTCAAGTATTTAAACACAAAATTACAGAAAAGATAATTTCATAACGGTAGGTATCACTCCATTTGACTGCTAAGTATCGCCGTTTTGTCAGTTGGTGCAGGGTTTGAGTAGGAATTGTGTACAAATTTACTAAAAAACTTAAAAAAGTTCATTATAAAAATATGGCTTAAGGGAGGAACTGGTAAAGAAACGAGGTCCTTTGGCTCCTCGAAGTTGAGCGCTTTCACTAGAATGTTTACGGCGTCAAGTCCCCGAAATGTCTACAGGCACAACAAAACCGTTTCTTGAAATAAAGTAAAGACGGAAATGGAGAAAACTACTACGTATTTTTCCAAGATACGATTTGTATACACATTGGCTTCGATGTTAAACAGTGCGTGTCCCTTCCCTTGTCAGCTTGAAATTCGCGCGAAAGGAATGTTGCCAGTCACCAGCTAAAACAGTACCACGTTCTGATTCGTTGAAGTCATTAATCGCGATCGGAGAACAAATGTTTCACCTATCTGTTCAAAAACGTGCCTCTCACATGTTTTTATTTTTTGTCAATCCCAAAGTAACCCTGAGGCTATAATAACTTACAGAGGGAGGATAAAATGATGTCACCTGATCCAACCTGAAACTAGTGTTATTTGATCTTCTCTCAGAAATGCTATTGTTGCACGTAACCTCTAAATAGAAGGGAAGCTAATTTTCAACGATAAGATGAAATTTGAATATTTACAGTAGCTTTCGCACGCCTTAATCGCTGCATCTTCTCTTAAATCCACTTGCCCATCCTCTAAACTCAGTAGCATATGTGCAAGTCATGGGCATCAAGAAACGCCCCTTTAACATTTAATGTTCACATCTTCTTTTCCTTCTGCTTATTCTACAATTGGAAATGAAACCTCTTCCTCATCATAAGTCCTTTACCCCTAACTCAAGCTTTAACCTTTCAGTATGAGGGACTACTAGAGCTAAAATATGAATAATTACAGAATTTTACCAAGCAATTCTTCCCATCATGATGAACTTCCAGTAGCTGTCGGTTACCAAACTGGCAATTATAAAACAAGAGGAAGAAAATAACCAAATATAATATGTCATACTCGCTAAGTGATTACAGTTTTTAAGTTTTAAACAAACGCGCGCGGCTTCCCTTTATATTTAGTTTCGCTCGCGTATTCACTAGGGATGCGTGTAACTCGGGGGGAGCGAGGGTTAGGCAGGGCGGGGGTGGAGCGCGTGCAACTCCGCAGGGTCACCGGCAGAGGGCGCCCGGCGGCGCCACCAACAAGCCCTCCTCCCCCGAGATCCACATTCCGGCAAGGAACATTAGAGAGGGATGGAGGAAGAGAGAAAGGGTGCGGGTGGGGGGGATGATGAAGGGGAGGGAGAATGCGACGACCCCTCTCTACCACTTGGCATTCCTGGACCGAGATGCGGCTTCTCCGAGGAGCACATATATATCCCTTGCCCTTGTCAGACCCCATTTGGAGCTCGAGTCTAATATATTATATGAGATCCTGCCGGAGGAAGTCATGAGTGATATCGTGGAGGTTTACGTGGGTAGTACGATTAGTAAAAATAAATCGTTTAACTTAAAGGAAAATTGCTAGCGCTTACTCCTCAGAATAAAGGTTGAAAGATTATTCAATGTAAGATGCTAAAAGAATTACTTTTCCAAAAAGAGGATGTATTTTCAAATTATAGCTCTGAGTAGTCTTTCGTTTCTATTTACCGTTAAACATATCCGAACACCGTAACGGATATGAACGGCGAGCTAAATAGACATGAGGCATAGACAAAATTTTGAGGTCTTTGGTGGGATCACGGTTTCTTCATCCGCATAGTCGTTATCTAAATTGTAAACGTCATCCGCTCTAAAAGAGCAATTTTCACAGTCACTCCCCTAAGAAAGAACACCAACAATCAAAACCAGTTATTCAAACCAGATAATAACATTTTCAGATTTACGATCACGTATTCAATTTCAAGTGCGCTTCGGAAAAATAAAGATAATGCAAGCCAAGGCGTAATATAAAACCATAATCGCACCCAAAATGCTTGGAAATACATTTCAAAACCCAATCAAACAGGGCGTGTAACAAATAAAGATACGAGCATACAGACGCCAATGTCCAGTACGGTGCGAAAATTCACCCAGGTGGTACTCGAACCCGCGATACCCAAAAATGCAGGCGAAGACTTAATCCCAAACTCAACTAAGGTCAGCAACATGAAAGACCTATAGACATGAGAAGAAGAAGAAAATTCTATATATAAATATTTACCATAGTTTTGGCGATGTTTAGAAGAAAGAATTTGTAATCCCCCCGGGAAAAAAATACGAAGCCCAACATGATGCGGGGAGGGAAGTTACGTGAGGCAGAGAGAGGCACCAAGGGGAAGAGAGCGGCTAAGAGAATGATGCAGAGTGAAGTCGGCCGAAAGGGCTTGATGGGTTAGATATGGAAGGGATCGCAGGAGATGGATACGTGCAGGCAAAGTGGGGGCAGCGAATGCGGAATGGCTGAGAAGAAAAGAGACAGAGGAAGAGCGAGAGAGGAGTAAAAACATAAAATAAAAAAGGCGAAAGCTCCCCGGTGTGATGGAAAGGATGAAGTAAGACCCATTACCGGACATGGACGTATGGATCCGAGACGCGAGGGTAAAAGCGCGCGGAGAAACCACCCAGACTGTTTTGGTTCTTCTTAGCCTTCCACCGACTCCACTCTCAAGGCAGCCACATTGCGACGGTGGAAATCCTCCCCCTACTGGCCATCCCCCTTGGATAAATGTCGGATAGTAAAGAGTATGAGGGCAACAATCTCCCAAGGCGGAGGAGCGCAAGAATAAATCCATCAGCATCTCCGCGGGCCTGATTATGCTTACTACCACGCCGAACAGTGCTCTGAGAATCCACTTCAGGGGTCAAAAATCGATTTTTGCAAAAGGTTCAACATATGTCGTAGATGTTCTTATAATAGCGATAAATGATCAATTCATTATAAACCAAATGATATTTCATCCTTTGATGACCCATGTCCGACTAGTACAGACGGACACCTGGAGGATCAGCCACCATTTAAAAATCATTTTCTCGAGCACTAAAAGGAAGCCAAAGATAACACGATGTAGGCATTTTTCCACCACAAAATTATATGTTTCACTCATTTGGAAACTAACACTAAATTTCTAGGCTGCAAAATCGTCTTTTCTTGTAGTTTTTAAGTAACAACGGCAAGATATTCTTAAATGGTGCTACGTCACTTTGAGTCATCAAAGGATGAAATTCCATTTGGTTTATAATGAATCGATCATTTATCTTGATCATAAGAATACGACAGAATTTCAAATTTTTGAAAAAAAATCGATTTTTGATCGCTGAAGTGGGTTCTCAGACCACTGTGCACCGGTCTGAGTAGAACAATTTACGAGTATGACTTTACGTGAGTTGATAAGACCACAGCGTTAAGGGAGGTATAAGGTGTAATAAAATTCAAAGGGTTAGAAGCTATATAAACAATATTTCCTGGCGACATGAAAAGAAACACCTCCAAATTTAAAAAAATGTATTTACATTGTTTTTTTATTCTCTTTAGAAGTATTGTCGAAGCGGCTTGTTTCGATGTTTCGAATGACTAATTTGACCTGTTCATGGACCAGAGAACCAAAACGCAAAGCTCAATTTTTTTGTGGATTAAAGGTCAACTTAGGTCGTAATTTATGTAACTCTTCCATTCCATCTCGCCTGAAATGATAGCATTTAGTTGGGATGGATATGAGGAAGTATTGGAATTTTTCTGCATCTGAGCTTACGGCGGGGGATTGGGTATAAAATATCTGAGGGTACTGATGAGATGGTCGGTGCGAGGAACTTAAGGATTGGGTGAAGGTATTGGCCTCAGGAGAGAGGAAAATTCGGAATTTCGACATTTTCTTGAAGACAAACATTTAGCACGATCAATGGAGGAATTAGTGTTTTACATAAGAGTTTGTTTCGACAGTAGATACGTTTTTGGGTGTTGGTGGAGCCTCCTCCGCTATTCAACGAAGGATTAACGTAGGCCTGGAATGAAAAAGTCCTCCCTGTTTTACTTAAGCCACGGAGGTGGAAAGGTTACCCCGTCATAAATGACGGGGTTTTCAACATTTTATTAGAGGACATCACACTTTTCACGGAGGTTAAAATGCATCCCGGACCGCTGGAGAAAAAAATTATCTCATTGATTTAACAGGGCTAATGACTGACTTTAAATTTTTGCACAATAACCAGAGAATAAAACCATTAAAGTTGGTTAAAGGACTCGCCGTTCGTCCGGGGATCAACGCTTAAATGCAGCTCCTGGAAAATGGCACGTTAACTGTCTCACAATACTGCTATCAGAAACAACGGACTGCGTGCCCCATTTTCATTCTCTACTATATATCGCGGAGATACTCAAAAGAGAGAAAAAAGTATGTACCATTTAAATCATCACTTAGGAAAATCAAAATTGGTTATATATCACCGAAAGGGAGCATGAATAATAATATTGATACATCAACAAAAAAGAAGCTGGTTTAATGCAAGCGTAGGTTAAAAAAATCTGAGGAAGTTATCATTAAAGACAAAAATTTCAATCAAAGGTGTCCTGATATAGACTAAAGTGACTATTAAGTGCTTATAAGTTATAATTATAACAACCTCAAAACATTTTGACGAATAAAATGAATTGTTACCCGTGAATCCAAAATAGCCAAAATTTCAATCCAAAATTGCAAAAAAGGTAGGATTCCGAAACAAGAGAAAAATCAGAAAAATATCATGCGAAAGGGAAAACCTCGGGGTTTTCCCGGATAGGTAGGACAATGTTTGGGATCGTGGGGGCGATGATGGATTTTACTCTCGATACTCCACATCGGGAGATCGTCCCTCTATACACTCAGCTTCGTTTTCCCAGGGGTTTGGTCAGTAGAGGCACTCCGCAGTACGCCTGCCTCCACATTAGGGGAAGACAAGGCAGGGCTAGAGAAATACATAGACGGGGAAACGAGGAAAGTGAAAAATTAACACGAATGAGTGGAGAGAACAGAAGTTAATTGAAAACCCTGAAAAGTAGGAACAAGCTAAACTTACACATTCTCCGACTTAGACCGTCCTGGAAACAGTGCAAGTTGGGATGAATGAAAAGAAAGAATTACATGGGAAGACCGAGGTATGCGGAGGAGAGAAGCTGAATGTAGAAGTCACCCTGAGAGGAGAAAAATTAGAGCAAGTGGATTCCTTCACCTACCTCCGAAGTACCACCACGTAGGACGGAAGAAGTACAACGGACATCAAGCGGAGAATAGCCCAAGCTAAGAAGACGTCCATTGGAAAAAGACAACTGCAGTGCTAAAAGATGATAGGACTACAATAGAGGAAACAGTATGTGAAAACATTCGTGTGGAGCGAGGCACTCTATGGATCGTAAGTATGGACCATTGGAAAAGGTGACCAGAAAAGACTATAAGCTTTCGAAACCAGGTGCTGGTGGTGGATGCTGAAGATAAAATGGACGGACAAAATAAAATGATGCGTACAGAAGAGTAGAAGAAAAAAGGACCATATGGAACACCATACAGTAAAGAAGAACCACATGGATTGGACACAATCCGAGACACAATAGGATAGTGAAGAACATAACTGAGTGCAAAATATAGGGAAAAGTCACCAGAGGAAGACCCAGGAATAAGTTAATGGACCAAATAAAGAGGAAAGTACTTGGGAAGAGAAATAAGGAGGTTGTGGAACTAGCATTAGATAGGGAAGGGTGGAGGGCTGCAGTCAACCAATCTTAGGATTGAACCACCGATGATGACCGAGGATGAAAGAAGATGCATTGTGTATATAATATCGGACTTTAAAATGAAGAATAATGAGCGAGTAACGCGGTTATAACGGAGAGGAGGACTGAGCGAGAGTTGCATCAAGTCAATCACCGGATTGATAGCTGACAATGAGCCATTTCTAGGAATTATTCTGATTTCCAAGGATTTCAAGGCCACCACTCGTGAACTGCGGACCACCACCTCACCGACACCGCCGTGCTGCCGTTACCGTGTAGTGCGTTCGTTTCGAGCGAACGCTCAGCGATCGATCAGCCGCGAGTTCTCCCTCTCTCTCTCTGGGAATCCGATGAGAGTACGAGGAGAAGGAAGGGATTAACGGGGCGGGGTGAGAGGAGACGGAAAATTAGGAGAGACGGAGGAGGATCCCGGCGAACGCGCGTGCCCTGCAGGGCACGCGCTCGTGTTTTTGACCCCGAGGGCGTCGTTTACCCAGACGCTCAGCGGCGGCAGAAGCCACAGCGAGGAAGCGAGCCCTCTTAAGAGACACAACCGCGACTGACTGAGTCAAAACAAACACTGAATTTCACTTTTCGTTTTGTGAAAAAAATTGCAGCTTTCCCTGATGAAAAGCCTCAGCTATAAAAAAAAAAACCTTCAAGTCCGTCCAAGATACTAGCACAGGGGAAATATACTGATTTCGCATATGAAGACATGAGAAGTAAGCAATTTTTCACGATCGTATGATTTAAACAAAGGCCACCATCATGGATTCATCGGTATCGTGATTCCCTTCCAAATATATACATCTACGTACTACCCTGCTAGCCGCCGCATGGGAGTGTGGCAGGGGGTGTTAGGTCACCAGTCGAGTAAAGGCCACCTTACACGGTACATTTTATTGTACAAACGAATGTACGAACTCTAGCATGAGGAAATTCGTACCGTGTAAAGCAGCAAATTTTATGATTGTCTGAATGACTTAACGGGAAATAGAGCCTATTTTATTTCCATTCAGTTTCATGTACATTCTATGATACATTCGTTTGTACAATAAAATGTACCGTATAAAGCGGCATTAAAGATGTGAGGATGCACTGGATTTTGGCGACCGACAGCTTAGGTCATTTGTGCCATACGGTACAGGTAAGGGAGGATGGGCATTAGCCTGCTATTAACGAAAGGCGCCAAGGAGACCACGTTTTAACGTCTCATACGACAGACGGAGCACTGTATTTGAAGTGCCCTCCACAAGACACTCAAGTATGGATCGAGTTTCAAGATGTAACGTTTGGGGAGGTGAAATGGTGATGTGTATTATGGGAGTGCACTTAATGGAGCTCATTTTTTATCGAGGTCGCTTATTGTGCGCGGAAAGAACGAGTTTTTGTATCTATCTGTTCGGTATTGGACGTATTTACAACTTGCATGAATTTATGTCCACCGCGCAATTATCTTGGCCCATTGAGGAAGATGGAGATGAGGTAGATGGGCGCTTGCCATGGTGGCCTATGCGAAAATGTGTAACGTGGGCGGGGCCTGTCCGCCATCACGCGCCCGCCTGACGCGCTAATTTTGTAATTTTACGATGTTGTCCATCGATAGCTTACTAGAAAGCGAGAAACACTTACTTCTTTAATACGGATTCTTCTTACATATACCATTCACATATTTACATAAATAATGTTGTACAAAAGTGTACTTCTCTCCACTTTGTTGTATGGTAGTGAAACATGGGTATGTCAGGATACACATAAGAGTAGACTACACGCCGTGGTTATCAGTTATCTGAGAAGTGTTTGCGGCAAACGTAGGATGGATAGGGTCAGGAATGAGTGTGTAATAAATGAATGTGGATTAGATGTTCCAGTAATGGACATATATGAAAGGATTGTGCTTCGTTGGTTTGGCCATGTTGAGAGAATGGATGAGAGTCGAATAACGAAACAGATATATAAGAGTGAAATGAATGATGCGAGGGGTAGAGGTAGGCCGAGAAAGTTGCGATTGAATGTGGCTGAGGAAATTCTTAGGAGGAGGAATATTAGAGTCTTAAAAACGGGAGGGCGTGTATAAAGAAGTGTATGGGGGTAAATGAGGCAAAAGAGGTTTGCAAGGATAGGTCAGTATGGAGGAAATCATTGAAACAGAATTAGGTGTACAAATATGTAGTTATGAGTGCAACTATGTGACTGAGCCTTCCCCGGAAATGAACGGCGTGATTGGTATGCATGTATGTAATATTCCGAATTCTAGAAGAAAAGTAAGTTAAAATTGAGTAGAATCCTAAGCACCAATGCATGTTTCAAGTGTAACTTGCCTTAAATTTCAAACAGATGCAGGACATTCTTGCTATACATCCAGTGATTCGTCCATTCCGTCGTGCTATCCATAGGAAAGTAAGGAAAGAGCAGGGTTAAACAATATGGATGTTTCTTTGAAGGCTTCCTTATAAGACTCTTATAATTATTAATATTGCTCTTTTCAGGTATTTCCGTCGCGTGTTTGGTTTTTTTGACAACAGTTTCTCCCCTCTTCCTGGGGGCGTCTTCAGGTCTGTTGGACATTTTTGTAATTCCAAAAATGTCCAACGGACCTGAAGACGCCCCCAGGAAGAATGGAGAAACTGTTGTCAAAAAAACCAAACACGCGACGGAAATACCTGAAAAGAGCAATATTAATAATATGGATGTTATTTTGATTGTCATGCTAGAGTTTGAACATGTAATGCCCTCTCCATCTACCACAATGTCTTGAGGGTACACTTAGACATTAACAATGCGTAATTGTCTCCGGACATACGTCTCAATTTCTTTAGAGGATTAAGGGATAGAAGGAGAAAGCCATCGGCGAATGAGGTAGAATATACTCTAAAGAGAAGGGACATTTGGAGTCTTAAAACCAGGAGGGCGGGTAAGTAGCGATGCGCGAGAGTAACTGATGCGAAAAAGGTATTTATTTTATTTTAAAGAAAATATTCGACACACAACAACATTGCTCCTTTAAAAAGTACTCGTAACAAACACAAAAAACATACATTTAAAAACAACAAAAACAAAAAACTTAGATGACCTGGAAATGCCGTTTTAGTTCATTACGGCCTAGGTTCGCTGTTTATTTCCGGAAAGATGCGCTGTGGCAAAGTTGAAGTTTTTTTACCATAGAAAGAAGGGATCGATATCGGTAGGAACTGAATATATTAGACAGGAAAGATGGAAGAAGAGCGTACGTTTCATTAGTGATAATCTGGGAGAGGGGTTGTGGAGTAATGAATTAACTCTTGAAAGTCGCTAAGATACTTTGATATGTATGAATGAGGCAAGTTCAGGACTGTCTATGGGTTTTGTAAATGAGTTTTAATTCAGATTCAAGTCTGAGATAAGACAGATACCAAAAATGAAGAGGGAAGATACTATGTCATCCGCATTTCACAATTTTAGCGAAGAAAGTTTAGAAAATTTTATAAGATAGGTCAGTTCGGAGAAAATTCAAAAATCAGATTCAGTCTTGAAGCCCTAAAAACCGTGTCAAATGTGACTGTGCCTACCATGAAATGGAATGTCGAGATGCGCGTTTACTTGTGTGACATGTAAAATTTTTAATGAACCCTTCTACTCCGTAACAGTTTCAGGATCAACATGGTACGTTGCTTCGTGATAACAGGTCAAATAAATATTTTAAAAAAATCAGCAGAAAGATGTAGCATCCGCGTTTCGACTGAGTATCGTTTTTCGAAGGCAGAATCCTGGGGGCGGGTGTAAGAGGAGACAGAAATAGATGAGATTAGGAGATGAATGGAAGCAATCCTAGGAGCAGACTGCATCGCCAATTCTGCTCGATCAAAGCGTTTTGATTTCATTTATTCATAGTAGCCAACAACTGAAAATAATACGATTGACAGGTGGCATTAGTATTACCATACCTAATGGAATTTCGCTTCTTATAACAGCTTTTCAGGAGAATGGCATTTACATAAAAAACACTATTTCCCCAATATATCGCAAATTCTCGCATTCATTAATTAAAATAATCGACCGGTAAAAGGTAGATGTAATGAAAGAAAAAAAATCCAGCATGTATTTACACCTGAATGGCTCTATCTACCTCTAGTACTCCTATTTTCATCTCACTTACAGTATACGTTCGACCATTCTTCATTGAATCCATAAAACCTATTTTCTTTCTTCCCCTTCAAAAAAATTCTTCTCTCTATCATGGACGTCGCCCATCATTACCTCTTCCAGCATTACTTTCGCATTAAAAGCCATTTCATTTCAAGCTGAACTTACAAAATAAAATAACAATAAAAAGTAGGATTTATCGAACACGTCATAGAGTGGAATACCATTTCAATGCTAAATAAAATTTGCATAAAATTACTCATACATCACTTAACAGTGGAGCAAACTCGAGCCACTTTCACTCGCTAGCGTTCAATTTTATCCGCATATCATTGACGGAAGGTGTCTCGCGCGAACTAAAAAGTAGCTGACGCCACATTCGGGATAATGTCTAAAATAGAAAGACAAGGACACTTCTATTTCAACCAAAAATGCATCTGAGTACTAAGAATATTCGTTGAAGATAACATTCGTTGAGAGATTCGTTGATGGTGATTTCTCATGTAATTAGTTTCCATGGCATAGATATGGAAACTAATTACATGAGAAATCACATTTTACGTTAGGAAGATACGCGCTGCGAAACTCAACTATCCAGGGTGGGCTGAGAAGAGAGACACTTATCAGGCATATTTAATCCACCAATTAATGAATGACAAGCGTCGCTTACATGCCATGGAAGATGCATTCATTATATTCCATTCCGTTCCACTGATTCGCAAATAAAATAAAATCAGCCAAATCCACAATTATTCACAAAAAAAAACTATTTGATTGCGTTAATTACACTACATAACGATCATTGGTCGACGGCCAAACAATCATATCTAACTACAGTTTTTGATAATTTCCAAACGTCTGCACAGCTAAGCAACAAGAATAATATCTAATATAGTTTCGTTAGTTTCCTCATCAATAAAGTCAAAATAAAATTAAAGTAACGTACATTTTCTGTGTTTCGCAGTTAAGCAAGTGAATCGTTCATCGTTGAATGGGAAAATGCTCTATCAAAATCTCGTATCAAAGAAAGCCACACAAAGTATTAAATGCCAATATTATTTAAGGAGTCGGTAAAATGTTCATTTTTTAACGCAAGCACACACACCATGTATACATATCGTCTCGAGCTGTAATATGAACCAGTTTCAACCCGCCCACAAAGCTCTTTTGCAAATCGAAAATTAATATTCACCGATCTCCACGGATCAAAAGCCCTATGAGACTCAAAGATGATTGCTACGATTTGCTAATTCATCCTGCAACGAAAGCACTCACCTCCAATTTTCAAAAAAATATCCATTTCCGGAGCCAAGACGAGCGAAAATGCAAACTCTTTGAAGCTTCCTCATTTTTCATTCCCCCCCACGGAAAAATTTCCTATTTTTCAAATGAGACTCTTTCCATCCTCTCTTCCTTTGAAAGGGTTTTCCTTTCGCATGCGCATGACTAACACTTCTCTCAAGCCTCATCCTTTACGAGGAAACCCAGAGAACGCACACTGCACATGAAGACGAACAACAGCGGCAAGAGAAGAGCCTTGAAGTAAGTGCTCATACCTCAAAAGACTCCGATAACGAACGACGGAGGAAAAAAATGCGACCATCCGCTTACCTCTGCTGACTGCTCCGGGTTGGCCGTCGGGACGTTGGCTTCCGGAGGAAGTTCCGGGAGAGCGGAGAACTTCCGGTCGTATACGCAGCGGTGAAGTTGGGAATCCAGCATCCTGAAGTTGTCGTACGATCGCCTAAGAAGCCAGCTCCTTCCCAAGCTTGTGACTTGAACCACCCAGGAGCGGTTTTCGTTTCCCACTCCACTGCCATCGGAGTCGTTTAGAGGCTTCAGCTCCTCTTCGCAAAGGGATACCTAAAGGAAACAAAAATATCGAACACATTTGACTCCAGCCCTCGAAGAGATATTGAAATGAGACATGAATGACTAATAACTGCTTTTCTCGAAATAAAATGTAGTTTTTTAACTCAAGAACGCTATATTACCACGACTCCTACGGTTTCAAGAGGGCAAATTTCTAAACTGATTTTCTTGCCCATGAGTTCATCTTATACAGATTAATATTTCATTAGCGGCGACTCATTAATAGTCAGGTCAGCAGTAAAATGTTTTTAGACAATCATAATACAAGCAAACACGTAACTGAACCATATTGGAGCGGGAAAATTAGCTTCAGTGAGGCAATACTAGCAAATTCAACTTCAATCAAAAGTTACATTAAGTTACAACGCCATTTAATCAATAGAAGATATAGAGAAGTTAAAATTCTAGACTATACTCTCAAATTTAAAGGTAAAATGTGACAATTTTTTATGCATTTAAACAAATTGACTAGTTATCTTTAATTATTCAAAGACAAATATGGAATTCCCATAGCTTGTATAATAATTTCCATCCCTTTTAGAATTCCAACTAACCCGGAGTGAATGCACTAACTACCCTTTCCTGAACCCCATTCCGAAATTTCCAGCTACAAAATTAAATCCTATTGATCAAAAAAATACTCCATTCCGCAACATGATTCTAACGGAAAGTTTATCCAAACATACAACATGGTAAACAACCAATGAAATAGGCTGTTTATTCATTCACCGCCAATTTTATTCACCTCAAACGCTAGTTCAAATTAGGAGCCAACCGGCAATAATTTCACCGACGGCGATAGAAATACAAAATTCAGAAATGAGCAACGGTTGGAAACACAAAATTAATTAAAAGATAAATCATTTAATATCATGGTAAAAAAAGGTGGGGCCACAGAGAGTGGCTTCGAATTTAGATCTGAAAAGAAATTTACTTCGCAGATAATTGAATTCAACTGGCCGAGCGCCAAAATTATCAAAATTAATAGTAAAAGAATGAAAATCAGGCCTTTCAAAGAATTTGGCAAGCCAGGCAGGAATGGAATTAACGGCGCTTTCGCAGCGACGCTCATTTTGCGCTGAAGACGACTTATAGCGCATCACGTGGAATTCCAATCGGCAATGAATGTTTTAAAAAACACATAAATTGAATTATTAAAAATACTCAATATTAGTTTTACGATTGCTAAGATAAATAACGATTAAAAGGCTAATTTATAGAAGTATGACGAGCGGCATATACCGTTTCGAGGCCAAACATAGGGGGGAATTTATAAGAGAGGGAGTGAGATTTAAAAAATATCAAAGTACGTTAAACATTTTATTTACGTCGCATGCAAATACATGTGAACTTATTTTCATAAATCTCACTTCAATTAACCCACATATCGATTCAGTTAAGAATATTCTCTATTTTAAAATGACATTGAATTAAAGGTGGTTAACGCGATATACCATACAACGGAACAAGTAAGATAACTAGGCATTTTCCAAATTCTTTATTACTGCCCAACGAGGAAAGTGCAACCGATACTCAGGCGGCAATTATACCTTAATATATACTTATTACAGTAAATTTTCTATAGGAGAGAATTATGCCAGTTTCAGCAACACACTCATATATTACAGCTAGTTTATGCAAAAATAAACTAATTTTATTCCTTATAAACACTTCTTAACAATAAAAGACTATACTACTGGAAATGTAACCACTCATGTTCCTTGTAAACGTCTTTTAAAGCCGGGTTCCATGAAAAAGGTTAATCATGAGATGATAAATTTCAAAATCACAGTTAGTCTAACATATTTCTTACGTATTTTATGGATTATTTTACCGCACGCGTCACTCAAGAAAACATCGTTCATACAAGGGCTTCTAGCTCACCTGTACGGGCCCCAATTCGACGTTCTCGTAATGGAAGTGCGCGCACTCGTCTAGCTTGGGGAACCTGGGGGCCCCCGAGCCGGCGGCCGCCGCGTGACCCCCCACGCCTCCGCCGGGCCCGCCCCCTCCCGCCCCCGACACGGAGGACACGCCCCCCACGAGGTGCGTGATCCGGAGGCTGCCCCCGGAGCCCCCGACGCCTCCTCCGCCCACCGGCCGGTGCAACTCCACGTCAGCATTGCCACCACTCTGCAACGAAAGGAAACAATGGAATTCAATTAACGAGCGGGGAAATATTCATGAAGTAATACATTAATAATTTTTAACACCAAACTTGAACAGGCCTCCCACAATATTGATCGATCTCAGTATCAACGCAGTAATCGTGTTTTGTTCACACTCAGGGGTTTATGTACCAAGAGGGATGAAGCTTTTCAATGGATTCAGCGTGAACAGCAACAAATTGCGGTGCAAAGTTCAATAAAGTCACATAAAACAACGCTATTGTGAACGGAGCCAGTTATTTCGAAGGTAAGGCACAGGGCGAGGTTGTGGGTTTATGTTTTAGATACTCACTTTGGAAATTAACCCACACTATGCCACTTTCCTCAAAGTAAGGGCGCTAAAAATCCACATTTCAGCTAGGCATTTTCTTCTAGAATTTTTCCACGGGTTTCCATTTCAACTATTAACACGAGGTCTTTCCACTGAGAGCAAGTTTACTTAGGAGATTTTACGCAGGCGAGATGACTAAAATAAGATTTCTAAAAAAATAAACTCATTACGAGAAGAGGTGCGAGCCTTGCGCAAGAATCCATTGTCACGACTTCGTTAGTAACGAAATTACGATGTGATAATTTTGCTCAAAACTGAGTGAAGTTAACTCTTGTTAAACATGACACAAAAAAAGAACAGTTTTCAAAATTATGTATGAACGACGCGTTCAGAACCTTACTACGACCTACGGGGATATGAAAACAATCTCAAAACCTCGCTCCCGGTATAAAAAATCCAAAACTCTAAAGCAAAAGAAAAAGTTTTGAATGAAGCATGCAGCTAAAAGGAAAAATTCTCTTTGAACCGTCAAATGAAATAGGTCGGCAGTTTAACATCTAGGAGGAATGAAGATTAAAGCGCAATTAGAATGTCTATATTCTTTGTTTCCATGATACTCTTTAGCCAACCCAGATTTAAAATGACTAAATTATTATACAAAAAACCATGATAACGACAAACCACCATAATATCATAAGGCTTGGCAGATGTATATATTATGAAAATTTTTTTGCCCAAATTAAATTTGAAAAATCAAAGAATTGTGATTAGGTCAAGACATATACGCATTAGGTTCTAAAAATTACTCTACCAATTGCATATCAACGTTATTATAGCTCCGTCTCAATAAAATCGAAAGCAAGGACGATATTCACCATCAAAACTACAGCGCCCACATAATTTACCACGAATTCGTGTCAACCAACAAAGAATTATCAAAGGGGCGCAAATAGCAGAAATTAACCAAGCCAATGATCGGAGGAAACATCAGCCGGAAAGTGCAAATTAAGGGGCGGGTACAGAAAAGAAACGCACCAACTACGTTAAACTTAGCTCACCGGGACGAGAGCGCGTCCGTGAGAGGAAAATAATCTCCATATTTCTCCAGAGAGGTGCAGTGTTATCCACAATCCGGCAGAGCGGCGCCTATGCTCTCCCGTCACACCCTTCAACCAGACGACGAGACGGGACACCGCGGTGCACGGTTAGTTAGTCTCGCGAATATATATTATGAGCCAGAGCACGCTTTTAAGTGCGTCCACCGCGGAGAAAGCACAGCCAACAGTGAGCTTAGGAAAGGAGAAAAAATAGTTTGCCACCGGCCTGCGACGACTAAAGGGAGGCAACAGCAGCACCTCGATGTATCAACGCTTTGTGGTCGGCGTCAGCCGCCAGGAAACAAAGATAACAGAATTCCGGAGAAAATAAAGGAAATCGCACGGGGACGCAACCGCTTTGGTCAACTACATGAACCGCAGACGGACGATAAGCCACGGGGTACGTGCGTGATAATTGAAGGCTCGACATAAGAATGGTCCCCATAAGCAAACACAGGGTCGGTCCAAGGTTCATTGAGGCGTCCCTAGACAGGGACGCATTCAGGTGTCCCAGGCAGGGAGGCCGAAACTTCGGCGCCACATAAAAGCTTTCGAAACATTAAACATACACCTCAAACATGCACCATAAGCCACTCCACGGATCGCTAGTACCTCGGGCCGGCTCTGCTAACGTGTATCCAAGTGACTTCAGCTAGGGGATGGTCAAGCTTAGGCATTTTGAATCTTGGGAAATACACTAGGAATATTTAACGGCCACGGGCTGGCATTGGTTTAAATAAGGGGAAGACGACGGGAAGCTTAGATATTATATTTATTTATTTTCACTGTCCCGAATACAGCACATTAGGCCTTTTTACGTCGGGTGAACAACAGTAACAACGGACGAAACACATACATCCATGTCCTGGTCAGATAATATTCTACCCAGGCGGGACTCGAACCCGCGACCCTCGAGATAGCAGGCGAGGACTTAACCCCGCCGCCACCGGGGCCGACAATTTGCATCATTAAGGTAGTAAGAGCGAGATACAAGCGCTAGCGCTCACTTTTTCAAAGCAGCGAAAACTTCCGGTACATTGATCAGAATAAAAATAGTTATGCAGCGAGATAGAACGAACGATGACCTGAAGAATGAAATTATGCAAGAAGACAAGCTTAAAAAGTTAGTTTTGTTCTTTCATTTTCCATTGAAACCTACATTAAGGTCAATGCCTCAGCGAGATGTCATTTCACCTGGAAACCAATAAATTTGGTTTCATTTCTAAAGAAAAATTTCTCACTCTTCCAAACATACCAAAATATCAGCCCCTTGCCGAACTACTTTCCGAGATATTTGCCAAATTATACCACCCATTTTATAAGGGAAATTGTACTACCTAGACGCACTCCAGAAAGACGTATTCTAAAGAATGAGTTATTTCTAACATCGACATCTCTTCAAAAAATTAACAGCAAATACTTTAAAATAATTTTTAAAAATAAATCAAAGAGTCACCGCAGCATTTATTTCAGAATCACGAATAAGAATAATAAGAAGCCTTCCTTTCTAAGGGAGTTGTACACGTAAACAAATCACTAAGGCCGGTATTCATAGACGGGATGAATAATCAATGATTGGTTAATCTACGATTATTCGTCAATCATTTATTATTTTATTTATGTATTCATAGACAGTAAACAATCTCCAATTCATGAATCACTGATTCATTAACCTCTAATTATTTAGGATACCCTGTAATTGGTGAATTACAGATTGGACGTATGTTTATTTTTGGGTGGTATGAGAAATTGAAGAGGCAAAATATTTTGTGGGTATCGTTAAATTTTTATTCAAGTTGAGTATATAATTTTATTAATACCATATTGAAAAAGACAAAAAATGGATTGGCAATGTTTTTTGATAAAAATGAATTATCCGTGCCTACATTAGAATTATTTCTTATGATTATTCAACGTTAATGAAGGCGTTACTAGGGAAAATCAACAAACAATAATCTCGTATTCCGGCAAGTGTTGATGATGTAGCGTGTGCTGTTTAACGTCAGGAATTGTCCGACCATATGTGTGGTCTCCTCTTTTTTCTATTTTCACAAAAAGACACCTATTCGTAGCCTGAACATCGTTAGATGCACGCGGTCTGATGGTATCAACTATTTGGACGGCCAAAAGATTAGTTATATGTTTCACAGTTCTGGACACCGTTGGTTGCGAAGCAGAACTAGCAATCCCTACATATGAACGTAAAACACCAAAGACGAATAGTAGTAGTATTTATAACTGATCATTACCGATAAAGAAAATTTGAAATAAGTAATTAGTAGCAATTGATGAGAGCTTAAAACATTCATGTTTTAAACATTCATGGTAATTTCGGCCGATGATAAATTCATCATGGAGATTTTGTAAAATACTGCGCGATTAAAAACTGCTGTGATATATTTTTTTAAATTTTTAATATGATTTCAACAATTCAATATTGATGCCTAAGCGTAAAATCTCAAAGCAATGAGCCACAGTATCACAAGAGGAACTCTCAGTCCTCGCGGAAAGTGTCGATATATGAACATCAGTTCTAAGAAAAATATACTCGATCACTACGGGTTTTGAAAATCGGTACCCTCTGTTAAACTCTTCGTCTGTCCACTCTCACGTCTATTGTTACATTAAGTGAGATTACGGATTTTAAACAGACATTGACGTATATCATAAGCGGTCCATCACCAGACCCCAGAGAGGCCATTTGCCATTAAAGATTAAAACTGGAGTACGAATTTTGTAAGAAGTATCACGAGAAAAAAAGCAAGGTGAGGTCCTATGATATGATATGTAACTCGGGGGAAAAAATTCTTTCTGGTCGTGAATATGAAGAAGGAAAGTGGCTTTGAGGGCGATTGTGACGGGCGATGTGAGGCTCCGGACCAACCTAGCGAGGGTAAATTTTCCCAGATTTTTTATACTAAGGGCGGATATTGCTGATTATAAACTGATTAATTACAATACAACTAGGATACGTTTGACGAAGTCCAAGGCGAACTAGCCTTTGACCTCGTGCACGACATAGAAAATAAGGCATTTAAATCGGCGAGTCAGGGAGCGTAGTCTCTCCTTGTGAGTAATAATTCAGTGGATTTGTTGGATCCCTAATGTGTGTTTTTTGCAGCCTTTAGAGATACGCTGGTACATCGTCATCGGCAATCACATACGCCAATATATCCGAAAGAAATTCCATTGCACGGAAATCCTAATCAACTCAAGGTAATCAATAGGTAATCCTAATCAATTCAAGACCGTCATATTGAGTATTCTATGCCTTTAACACCGTATAAAATTGTACAGTTAGAACGTAAAGACACGAATATGTCGTACACAACCACAGAACTACCGACACCGAACAAAGAAAAACTCTAATTAATTACAGTCGAGAGGTTAATTCTCGAATTGATGATTATTTGGCCAAATAATTACAGTTTGCTTGACTATGAATACTAGAAGAATAAACAATGATTATATGACGACTATGAATACGTAACAATCAGAGATTGATGAATCTCTGATTCAAGAATCAACGATTCATGAATCACTGATTCTTTAACGACTATAAATAGAAAACCGTAATTAATTAGAGATATAATCATAGATTGAAGCGAATCTGTAATTATTGAGGACTATGAATACCGGCCTAAAGGTACTACTTGGCAGATGCTTTTAAAAATTGTAAATACATCTAAGAATTTGTAGCCAAGTCCCATGACATTTAAAAAACAAAATGTAATTTTCTCGCGAGCATAACTCAATCTAGAGCTCACGGCTTTGTTCGTATTAGTAGTCGGGAGCCCTACACATGTCACCCATATATCATGTCCGCAGAAAAGAACGAGAAAAGCTATCAAGGCGTACCTGAGACAAGGCAAAGAGAATCTCTAATTCTAGCACCATCAAGCTGAAGCCTAGGCGCTCTGCTTGAACATGTCTCCAAGCCCTACAGGCATAAGAGCACTCAATTTAATGAGGTTTTCCGCTGCGCATATTGACAGGTCTTTTAGTTCACAAAAACATTTTGCTACGCATAGTATAGAAAAAATATTAACGATTTATCGTCCACTGTCGAGAATTCAAGCAGAGTAATATCTTTAAAGAGGTGAAAGACAAATGATTCCTTATCACCAAGCATTCACCCCTCTTCAGTTTTCAAAACATCCCTGTAGGGAAGAATACTATCAAAGGAGCGGTCAGGCCGGCATATGTATCAACATCTATCTTTCTTAAAGCTTTATTTAAATAGCTGCGGCATCATAAATTCCTGAGGCTAAGGGAAACTTTTTTCTCGAAGTCCAATGTCTAAGAAATATTGAAGTCCATTTTATTGATGAGTTTACAGCCTTCAAGTGCATCATGGTAATCACAGAAATAAGTGTAGAATTCTACCTCCAATTTGTCTTCTTAGAATTCCCAAAACGGAAAAGCTACAAGTGCCTTCTCTCAGGACTTGAATTTGAAAAGAGAGAGTAAATGATGGAAGTTCAAACTAGGATTTATTGGTTAAACACCATTACTATTCTTGTTTCGTGGATATTTTCAAACGTACTCCAACCGATGATTCGCGCAGAGCATAGCCCAATATAATCTGTCCTTGAAACGTTATCCTACACACCCAATCGAAATAATATAACGATCCAATGCTTTAAAAATGATCTCTTGTCAACGACGCTGAAAAACTGACAGTAATGAAAAGCATCGATGGGAAATTCTGAAGTAATAGTTAGAGTAGATCGTGCTGGAAAGATGTCCGAATTCGAAGGAAACCAAAATATGTTGACAACAGCCTCTTAAGAAGTTTCAGTGTTGGACACACGGGCCGCCAAAGCGCACTCGCATCTAATGAAGCATCCATAAGGTAAAAATTCTAGTCAATCAAGCGTATTGAAAAATACAATCAATACGTAAGAAGCGGATTAAATTGTTATTCCCCAACGTTCAAAAGCTTTAGGTGTATCAGTGCCGGGAAAATGCTGTAAAAATTGTGATGACCAATGTCATTCATCAAATTCGTCAGTAGTGGCCAGTTTATCTGATTAGGTAAAAGTAGTCGTGGCCACTTGAATACAAACTTAAGAAAATGATCATCTTTTGCTTGTAACATATTCGGTTTAACGAATACGTACAATGCCGTGAGTTTCGGTAACTTTACGAATTCAATTCATGTAGAGAAATCACGAGCCATATCTGAACTAGAAACCTGTGGTTCACCAATGCGGATCCTACTGACTAAAACCACTTAATATGTGGGTCTTAGCACACCAAACACTAACGATAAAGCTATGCGTCTGCTGACAAATGGCGGAATATATTCAGGGTAACTGCCTATTCGTATTAATATAATTTAATTCATTACTTACGTATTTACACAGGAGTTTAAGTCTTTAGCCTCCACTCTACGATTTTGCACCTTACGAAATATACTTCGCCCTAAATAATACGTGACGATACTGAGTCTGCCGAAAGTTGTAGACACTCCATTCTATGCCAGAGGGGAGAACGGAATAAAAGAGATATAATGTAAAAGAGAAATTGTTCCTTCATTGGCTGGATCTATTCATCTTATTGTTATGGATATTCGTTTTGAAACGGATATTAGTCTAAATAAAAGACTGCCGAGTGAATGTAATCATTGGCTAACTAACTTAAATTTTTTCTACGTAAATGCATTATCCTTTAAGCCCTGGTTTTCACGATCGAGGTGGATTACATACATCTATACATAAAGGCTGGCAAGCCTAGGTCGCCGTCAACGAATAATCGTTTGAGCGATTCGTAGTTTGCCAAGGAGAAGGATTCTTGACAAAACATAAATTATTCATATTCTTTTTAAGTCTCAAAGGATAAAACAAGGACTCAATCCTGATTCGAAGCAAGGAGAATATGGAATAAATTTCCATTTTAGAAGCATGGTCATAGCACCTCGAGATTGATAGGCCGAGGAAATTCACGGATGCATAAAATATCACAGAAGAATCACAATGCTAAGAGACAGTAGTCCATAAGACATCAAAGCCGAGACAATTGGTCTTACTAGACGCTGTCGCTGGCGAGGACAGGAAAATTTATTCCTCGGCCAAACCTCATCAGCAGTCGAGCCGAGCCGGATCGCGTGCAGGCGACCCATTCGCCTCATCCGCTATGAATCAACTTCAAGAGATAAAACGACACGCGGTCAAGACAAGAGTGCAATTCTTACATCTGGGACTTGAAAAATGTCCTCCGCATTCCTAGAGAGTCAGTCCACACCTTTCACTGCACCCACCCGAGCAATTTGGCATCACGATTTCCGTCACGGATTTCCGCAGAGAAGACGACAGAAAAAAGAAAAAAAACTGAAGGAAGATTATCATAAACAAATGTGCCATCGCATAGATCAAAACTGGAACCTCAAACTTTGGGGAGAAACGTCATTAAAAAAGATAAAAGTAACATTTCACTTTCAACTTTTCACAGAGCTAACTTTTTCCGAATTAAAACAAACGTACCATTGTCCATACTCTCTCACGTTTGTTTCATGACTGCAAAATATCCGAGAGATATCGAAGTATTTATGATCGAAATAGATTTTTCGGTTAGATAAGCAACATGTTTCTGTATTTTTTTAGGGTATATATTATCAAGGAATAATCACCAAAATTGGTAAACACTGTAATTCAGTGAATTTGATGGAGCGATCAGGTTAACACCGGAAACGGCCAAATGAGAAGGACGTAATCTAAGACCAAGATAGGGAAATGGAGCAAAGTAAGACCAAGAAACTGTGAGCAGTACGTTTTTCATCAATGAGGGAAACGAAACTCAAATCCTTCCTAATTTATTAAGAATTTGTTTTCTTTTGTTCTTCAGAGTCCAGAAATTGCGTTCAGATAAAATAGAAACTAAAAAATAAAAAATAGATAAAAAATAGAAACCAAACTGCGTTCAACTTTGTGACACATGTCAAACGACATGTCAAATCATAGACAACAATAGAGGGAAATCGAACTGTCACCGAGTTGTACAACCAGCAGGGGTAACATCGTGACAGTTACTTAGTGAAATATCATCAGTTCAAAAAATGATTGACTGTAAGACTCATGAATATTTAAAACATAAACGATTATTCTGACCAATAATAAATTACTTTTATAAACATTAAATTTTCACCTAGAAAACGTAGCTACAAAAACATAAAAAACATTGTCACAAAGTAGCCCCTGCATACGGTAATTAACTCGTATTGACTCACAACGCGAACGGCACCTAATAGCAATAAAAAGAGTCACACTACAATCAACGTTCATTTTTCATAGAATTACATCATGGAAAATAATACCACCGGCAAGGAAGAAGAATGGCTAAGACAACAAATGACGGAAAGTACATTTCCTGTTTTCGAGAGGTCAATAACACACATTAATAGGCGAAAAAATATCATCCCAAATACAAAATGAGAGAAAATAATGACAAAAGATGACTTAACTGGATGCATATAAAAAAGTCTTACACCCCGTAAATTTTTACGCAGAGATTCTTTTGGTGAATACCATCCCTTGCAAGAGCATGAATAATATATAGTCCAGTAGCCACGAACCAAAAGCCATTATGAGAGAAAAACCACTCAACTGCGCTGAATCTCACGTCGTCACAAAAAAACACAGCCGTGGCGTAATTTTTTATTTGAAGAGCCTTTTAAAGTGGCGTGCCTGGATAGCACGAGCGTGCCAACGGACACCAACTCAGCGGATGATAAAAAAGAATGAAAAGCTATCGCACCAACTCAATCTCGGCGGAATAAATTCCAGGGTCTTTCTGGTTTTAGAGAGAGGTATCGTTTCTTAAGCGCCACGAGATGGGTTGACAATGTGCGCGCACACACACAAGGCGCTACCTGCCGCACCCCAGAAAAACAAGAGCGAGGGGGTGAACTTATCGCAAGCTTGTAGACGTTCTCTTTTCCGGGTTACCCTAAGCACCTGGAGTGCGGTCAAATTTCACCACGGAATACCCTTCCCTTTTCCTACAAAGGGGGAATGAAATGAACACTGGAGGACAGTGATTAGATTGAGGGGGCCTAATAATTACTCCCGAGATATGAAAATTTCCGACGATAAATAATGCAAGAACGATTTTACTACCATTACCTAGGGAGACATCAACTCGACTTTAATCGCATAAATAATCACTCGACGCAGGATAAAAATAAAAATTCTGCTCTGTCATACCATTGTTATAAAGAGAGCGAAATTGCTTTCTTTTACTACTGGGAAGTAGTGAGCTATTTGTGTCGAAATAAACTTTAAATTCCTCTACTAAGATTTAAATTCATAAATGTTTAAGAAATTGTACTTAGGTTGACGGGAAAGGCAGAGGGATTATTGCATGTGGGGAAAAGAACGAGAATAAGGACATAGAAAGATTAGACGCGGAAACACCAAACCGTTCACAATCGAATAACCATGGTTTCAAATGTAAGGGAATAAGGATACTACAAACTACATCATCAGTGATTCTCTAAATTGGCTGAAAGATACTTTAAATGTAAATTCCAAAACATGCAAACATTAATTGCATTGTGAAAGCTGGTTTCGATTATAATTAAAACGAAAACGCAACGCGATAGGAAAATAGAGCATTAAATGGGGCAAGAGAGCACTTAATTTCCAGCACTTTTCAAAACCATCTCACTCACTCACTGGGTTGTATGGAGGACAATGTAGATTAAACGGGATGGACTTGAGGACAAATTAATTTCAATGAAATTTCCTTTTCAACTATCACAACTACCTATAATAATTACACTTTATCCCATTTGTCCATGACGTTCCTAGAATACGACTGAATTCATAACTACTCCGAAACATAAAAAAAAACAATATAAAACAAAGGCGACAAATTAAAAGGAGTACCAAAAACATGTCAGGCAATTTATCATAGATTCTAAAGAGATAACTGACAGTTGTAGGAAAGACGAAAGTAATGATTGACCTTTTTTCTACAAGTTAAGTACACTTAAGTCAGAGAGAACACGTTGGATCTTTAAAGACTCCACTTAAAATGTAGGTAGCACAAGGTGTGAATAATAGAATAACTCAGGATTAAGCATCATTTCTATCGAACACGGCTAACGAGGAAGTTCACACCAGCTGTATCTATTTCAATAACTGTTTAGGATTATTTTTGAGACTCCTATACATTAACGATTGTTTTCCATTTGAGTTTTACGATTGCGCTGGCACTAAATATACATTATGACTCGAGAGTAAAATATATTAAGGGATTTGAGGGGATAGGTCAATGACGATCACGAGTCTTGCACATCCACTTCAAATTGACAGCTTCAGCACCCCATTTGTCATGAAGGGAGCGAAGAAAGAATCAAACATGACGGATTCACGCACATCGAATGGGAGCAAAACGAACGCCGAGGGATGAGGGTGGAAAAATATTGATCCGGACGAGAGGGGAAGAGGGACCGAAACCGGGAAAAGCGACGGATGGAGGGAAAAATAACCTGTCTGGGCGCCGCCCTCTCCATCAAATGACAGGACAGGGTTTTTTTTTCACGCAACACCACCAACCCCCCTGCTTCCACGCAAACCAACCCCTCCTACCATTGTCACATACCAAGAGACCCTCCTTCCTGCTCCTCTTTTTCTCCCACCCTCTCCCCTTGAAGCTTTGTCATTCCCGCACACGCTTCTCCCCATTCCCTTTCTGTGGGCACGAAACCCGGCCAAGCCGAGGCACGATACGAGTCAACAGGGACCAGGGGGACACACACACGAAGGGATGACACGGAAAAACCGGCAACCCACCCGCGAGGAATCAACCGAACTAACCGCACTATTGCACCGCCTCGTTCCGAGAGGTGGAGAGGGAACGTGATGCGTGAATCTATTCGAAGTTTTCGAAAAGAGAATGACGACGAATCACTTTTGAAAATTCACCTTTTTCATCGCTCTCTAAAAATATAATTCCTACACCATTGCAATGCACAGGAAGCAAGAAAAACTTTTGTTCAAGATTGAAGCGAAGAGCTGGAATGAGTAGAATAATGGCAGATGAATACAAACGGAATTTCCATTTTTCCCCGACCTACTACCTCCTACGCCTCGCAATCATTTATTCCCAAGGTACATCGTAAATCTCGTACTAGAAATTTCAAACCCCTCAACACTACACAAAAAAAGGATTTTAAAAAATAGCCAACGCGAACTTCTGCTATTGAAGATACAAAACTCAGGAATATTATTCAAATAAGAGCACGATACTGTTTATTTTTCAGCAATCTCTAATGGATGTCACCTACATTTACTTGCAATAAGTCATACAGTGCATCTCAAGTCATTTACTGATCCACTCACGAGGAGTCACTCGTGAAACGCAGAATTTACTGCCGCTTAAGCTATAAGAGTTCAATATTCCTCAGAAGAATTTTAAAAAGGAACAGGATACTGTTTTCTTTTGTGTTAATCTCTAATGGACATTAATTACTTTGACCAGCAATGAGAAGCTGCGCCTATTAAACTCGGAATGCAGAAATGCACGAGTTAATTCCCTAAGCCCATTAACGGTCTTCATCTTAGAGGGTAACAAACTTCGCAGTTTTCTTTCGACATATGATGATTATAAATTATTCGGAGGCAAATATTATGATAATGCACGCGAAATATCCCCACATAAAAACAAATGAATGTTTTCAGTCGCCGGTAAAAAATGAAAAAGAAAAAGAAGACTGCTGAAAAAAACTAATTTTTGTCTCTGCCGTGAGAACATAAAAAGAGTGAGGGAAAGAAACGGTAGCAGCGGGAGTGAACTCGGTGTGGAGGGAAATTCCCCAAGGATGCGTGTGCCCACGAATGCGGAACCCCATTATTATAATAATTTTAACCCTGCTCGACCCACCTTCAACTCTAAAACCCTTTATTTTCGAGTCCCTTCCCGGAGTTCCGCGCGGACCCTTGCCACTCCTTCCCCCACACCACCGTCCAGCTTCCTACTTCACGGCTTACCCACCCCGGCTTTAATATCCTGAGAGTCGATGCCTTGCCCCGTGAAAAAAAAACTACCACCACCACCACCACCGGTCGGATTAATTCCGGTGGAAGGACCCGGCGACACGCGCCCCGAGATAAGAGCGCCACCTATGCGAGGAATAATTCAAGAAGAGAGCGGCCGGTGAAACGGGCAGGAAGGACTCGGTCACTCAGGGGTCGGCCAAGGCTAGCCGTCACAGTTCCGCTAGCAAACCGAGTCCGCAGCAGCCTACTCCGATTTCCGCCGACGAGCATTGGCAAAAAAGCAGCAATCGTGGGAAGCCCTTTGACTTCCCAATGGGATACTCGTGATTTAAACCTCAGGCAAGGAAAGCATTAGGCAAATTATATTCCAGATGATTCACTAAAAGAAGCCTTGATTATAGTTTGCACAATGTCCAAACCTGGCAAAGGATTAAAACGAAAACGGTATATGTACCTATGACCGCAATAGTCATGATTTCAATATAATTACAGTAATATTGTGTACCTATACCCATTACTTCATCACTGTTCCTTAAGACTTCATTGATCTTCTGTTAAATATCCTAAGTAAAAGACCCTCTTTTCGTAAGTCACCTTACGAGAGAATCACAGAAATAAGCATAACTTTGTTGGGGGTTTTTATTATGTGACCTTAAACTGAGAAGATAAAAACCTATAACAAAGAATAATCTTTTCTAACATAATTTTCCCACTCATATTCGGACGCAAAGTAATATTTTAGTCCTAAATACACACTTTAAAGCGTAGAACAAATAAGCAAAAGAATTCCCGGAGGAAACAAAAGGTCGTTACTACTACATTCAAGATAATCTTGGTGCTGGAGGATTTTCGTCTCCAGTATCAAGCGATACTTCGTAAAAGTTCCAAAACATTATTGTTTGTGTTACCATTGGAATCAGGTCCTCCTGAGAAACGGCAGACAGCAAATAAACTGAAACTGGTGTCTGCTTCATATTACATATCAGGTGTTTACTCTCAGGCGCTCAGATTACAGAAAGCTCTAAACTCAACACTGTAATTCAGTCACCATCGTATAGAGGGAATGGCAACTAAGCCGTGGAAGGCAAAAGAGACCCGAATTGTGGAATAAAAATACTGGCGTAAACAACTTTTACAAAGGCGGACCAATGAGTGGTATTTGAAGTTCCAGTGGGCTGGGTGAAAGGTATAGCATGCATTTCAAGTAAGAACGAAAATATTTTATTTTTGGTAGCATAAATTAACGATGCTATAAGTATTAAAGGAGTGAAAAACAAAGAGAGAACAATATAAAGGGAACTCACTACTTCCTCACATATTCTCATCCAACATTCACCCAAAGGCGGCAAATTGGGTTTTCGCACCTAAACAGCATATCGGGGAAACGAGCTTTAATTTATTCCGGGTTTCCACATAAGGGTCGCACGGAAACATTTACCCTTATCTTCGGAGCGGCAAGCGTTAATTTTCGAGAATAAAAACGAGCGGCTGTCTGACCTCTGCAGTCTACCTAACCAACAGAAACGGTGCGTCACCTATTCTAAACGAGTGGGTTAAAGGTTCTTTTTTCTTCCCCATCATCTCAATCGGAGTTCCAGAAGGGTACGGTTGCATTGCGGCGTGAATAAAAAGGGGCTGCTACGAGAGGAAGTCGATAAGTGTTGGCGAGGAAAAAGCTCGTTACTCTTGGCTTGCGAAAGAAACCTTATCAACGTTCAGAGCAGAACCACTGCCAAGGAGAAATCAAGGGAGCCCAGACCTATAGGCGGCAAAGAACTGCAGCGCTCCGATACATATTTAGTTCGGATTCTGTGCCACTTATTTCAACATTCTTATTATCACGGCAGATGCAATTTGTATGAAGGTTTCCGCGGCGTTTCAGCATTTAGAGATCAGATTTCGGGTTTTCTTCCGCGTGTTGTCTTTTTGTGACGACAGTCTCTCCTGCCATCCTGCTGGCGTCTTTAGGTCAAAGTGAGTCAAAGGCAGATGCAATTATTACTCGCTGAAACGACAAGAGTTGGGTCCGAGGAGAACGAAATCACTTGTATAAAAACTATTGGATAAAATTACAGCAATCAAATCACCTCATGATCACGCAAAATTATCAATGGTAATGGTATAAGTTATTGAGGGTGCTGAGCAATGAGAGAATCAAATATCAAGTCCCCAAGGTAAGCAATATTTAGTCAATTAGCGAATACTGAGGGGATTACTTTATTTCAGCGCCAGCAATAATCTCATATTTCCGATAACGGCTGACAAAAATGTTTGTTTTGTGATGTGATGAGAAAGTGATATGAGTTTAAAACACACGAACAAAGGAAAAATTTTGGAAATATTTTCTCAATCAATCTCACTAATCCCGCGTCACTACCTACCGCCGGGCCACTCCATTAAGAATTTCTGCCATGAAGTCATTACTTATCAAATCCCCTTTCGTAATGGAATGCCTGCTGTTCAAATGATTCATTTCAGGACCTTATGAAAAACAATTTAAGAGTGTGCATGAATTTGAATCTACGCACTCTAGTAAATTCACCCGCATTAATAGACCCTGCGCAGGTTTTGTTTACATAGAGATCCCGTGGGCCTGCAATAACGGCCAGGGAAAGAGCAAAACTATGATTCCAACAGGACGGTAAATGGGAAACACTCCTGATAGCTGAATATTTTTTTGCTTATTTTTTTTCCAGTGAGTGGATGAATACTTGCTTCGACCTACTTACATTCCGTACCTCTGACGAAGAGCAACATGACCACAAAGACGAGAGCATTCCAGCCACTCAAAGTCTATCAACCTCGTCGCAATCCCATTCCCAGATGTGCTCGGTGAAGTTGGGCCTCTCATCAACGGAACACCGCTCCTCCAGCTCCCATAATGCAGAGCGCAAAAATGAATCAAGAGAAATGAGTTTCCATTCAAAATTACATTTGAGGATTCCGCTCTGTGAGTCTTTAACAACGGTGAGGGTAACAAGGCGAATGGAAAACGAGGATGAAAAAACGTTTTAAAAACGTGTGATGACAGAGGATATATTTTAACCGCATGCAGCTCAAGAGATGGATGTAAGTTTACCGATTTAAAGGCAAAGAAAGAAATTGTTACGGTGTAATGGCATTACCGACCGAGCGAAAGCACACAGGCGCGCCCTTTCCCAAAGGCGCAGCCTCCAAGGAATGTTCCTTTCGGTTCCGGTCTCGTCACCCAGATGTATATTGCGCTGGGGTTTCGTAATGCAACATGATACGCCAAAACCATTTAGAAAATGGTTTACAGAGCCTAATATATTACAAACCACCACAGCGAAACCTAATTAAGACTGATAAAGTAGGGCAATATCAATTAAATTAGTAGTATATAAAGTAGGGCAATTAAAAACATTACCAATAATACGCTCTTTTGGCGGAAACATTACTTGTTAAAGGTAACATGGCAAATTATAACAGAGTTAATGCACACCTCTTTCCTACATCGTTGTTCCCGCTAACAGAGTGCATGGTGTTTCGCATTCATCTTGCTTGCATGTCAAGAGAGCTCTTAAAATAAATTAGGACCATTTTTCTAGATTCTAATACACAAAAGTTAAGCCCCAACTACATGATTATTGTTGCCACAGTTTAAATCTTACACAATGATACAGAGTGATAGTAGCAAGATATTTGAAGAGACGGATAGAGAATTTTTCCCACGGTGATCTACAGAACAACGACTCTTTGTACGAAAACGTATTATACGACAAAGTTAAGTTTTCCCGCAAGACAGAAAAAATAATATAAATTTAAAATAAGGAATCAGAGAACTATAAAAAAACTAATATCTTCTGGCTACTATCCTACCCCTTTTCGTGGTCAGCGGTAATTTCATCCACTAAACAGGAGAAGGAAAACAATAGCAAATATTGCGTTATACCCCATTGCTTTGGTGGCCATCTAAACTCATAAGATAAACTTTGGCAAGAACATCAGGACGCCGAACTAAATACCCAGATTTATGATAATTGAAAAGCGAGCGGAATAATCTCACACCATATTTTTCAAATATTAAGTTTCGATAGGAGATGAGAAATAACATGAAAAAAGTTCAGGATCATCTTTCTTTCTTAATGGAGAAAAGTAAACGAATATCACTTTTTACCTTCTTTTCGACTCAACTTTTCCTATTATTATCCCTCGGCGAAGGATACGTTCGAAAAACCATTTTCACACAGGAGATACAACCAAGGTGTCAAGCATAGGGTGCTAAACACCTATCCAAAAGAAAAGGTTAAGCACATAAACGTGACTCTAAGATGTTTTCGAGGTAAAATGATATCCTTTTCCAAAAGGATCAATAAAAACAAGAAACAATCCTGTAGCCACCAGAACTACATTATTACCAAAACGATGAAGAAAATTCCTTCCGCATGGCTGAATTTTTTTCCTTCATCGGCTCATATGAAAGGCTGTTTTTTTCCAACATTTCAACCTTATAAAAATATGGTCAATTAGGTACAAATTTGATAAAACTAATAAATGGCATTTCCTTGGCATATGCACCTCTACTCTTATCAGAATATGGCAAAACTTAGGTATCCATCACAGCTACAGGTATACATTACAGAGTGAAAGAATAGCAGAATTAAAAATTGATTGATGATTACATTTTTCCAAACCGTGGGAGGAATAAAATATGAGAACAACCTCTCCGGTAGAGTGACAATGGACTATTTGCGCAAGTTTTCAGCATAAATATTGCATTTTAAACAACATTATTCTGTGCCCCTTGAGTACAATGTCCTTTTCTTGAAACATGAAGATATAACAGCGGCATTTACCGCCTAGCACCGATTCAACCTCCAACCCCTTGCCATTGATTCAGTAGTTTGTTGAAGGATGCCTTCACTTTTGGAAAGTCGTTCAAACTTCCACAGACAAGGGGAAAGGCTCTCAATACGATTTTAACGGCCCAACGACGAAGGATGCAAATGTATCTGAATAGGAAAGAGGGAATTGGTAATCGCCAAAAGGTCTCCATTGCCCCCCTTACTCTGCCTTTCGCCGCAACCAGTTCAACGACTCACATCGACCGACGAAATCCTCCCTCACTCGAGCCTCTTGAGAGTAATCGGCATCGGTTGGAAGTTCAACCCCTGGGGCCACTCTCAGCGGCCTTAACGGAAAACGCAGAACCAAAATGTAGAACTTCAAAATGGGAGATGGGGCTGCGATAGAATACAGAAAAACGCCAACACTAATGTAGCCAACACTAATGCTGGAAAAATATGCCTTAAGAGATAGTTAACACTGGGGAAACTAGCCGAAGTCTATGCAAGCACACTCTACATGGAGTGCAGGAACTATGTCACCGAAATATTCTTATTACTCAGAGTTTTTTTACCACAAAAAGTAGATTTTTATTATCCATTTTCACCCAGCTTTTTCATGAGGAAACATATCCTTCCTTAATCTATATTTCCGTTCAAAGCAGTGAGCGTCCTGTTTCTCTAAACTTCAGTCAAACACGCCCGCCAACTACGTCAACTCAAACACAACGAAATCAGAATAAATGCTTAACATGTTGTTTCGCAAGTAAAAATAGAGCATTAAATGATCCCAGACAATCATTTAGCCATTTTAACTAGTCGCGACACGCTAAAAACCGAATAAGAGACTAAAATGAGGAAGAAAAAATTCGTGATCAACACAGAAATTCGCATTTTGGAAATATCTTCATTTTGAAATAATAAAGAATTGTCTTGGTGTATCTTCAGAGATCATTAGGAGAGGAGGCATACACAAAAAGGATCGGTGAAGAGGAAATATGGTCGGATCACCGGATATTTCCTTTGGGAAAAATTTCAACGTTGATGTTACAATCGGAGCTCTTTTCTGGACCACTAGTTAGCGACTCGTATTTCAGCAAGCAAGGAAACTTAACTTTGCGATCAGACCCCGAAAGAACGAGCGACAGGAAGCCTGTGCTTCATACGGAGGCTGTATTCATTTTCTGCGCGAGGCACTTTCCACACATTACGACGGCCGGCATGGCCGAGAAACTGTGATAGTGAGTGGGAACCGGTGGAACTCAGTACGGAAACTTTGTCGTAAAAAAACCTCTAATGCCATCGGGAGACATAAAATGACGGAGCAGCCGCTCGTAAAAAAACACCCGATACGAAAAAAGGACACGCATCGAAAACCATGCCCGAATTTGGCGAGGGCGGATTCCACCAGCCAAGTCTGATGATTGAAAATATTTATTTATTTATTTAATAAAATTGTTCACATACAGCATTAGCGCCAATTTATAGTGAAAAATATAACAAAAAACAAGAAAGAGGACAAAAACACAATAACAGCATAACAATAAGCAACGAGAGCCCAACATGGAAAGGGGAAAATATTTAATTTGTTGACAGGTGGGATATCGCTTGGGTGGTGAAAAGGTTACATGGTAAATAAAAAGGATCGATAGTGTGGGGGAGTGAATTTAGAAGGGATGGGAGGCGAAATAAAGGTGAGCGCTTGGTGAGAGATATCCTTGGAATAGGCAGATGGAGTAGAGTATGAGTGCGGGTGGATCGAGTTGGTATCCTGAAGTTGAAGAGAGAATATAGAGTAAATAAAAACATCTGACGAGTTGCGGACGAAAAAAAGTTTAGCCGCATCTCGTTTTTTCACTTCTTCGACACACCCAAAGCGATCGAGTGCCCCTTAAAATCCTTCGCCCGGCGCGACTCCACTAAAAGATTCCGACGACACGCAACGCAGAAGCGCCGTGAGGTGAAGCCTATCCTCCAAAGCAAGCATTGCCAATGCACGCTGCTCGGATCTTCGGCCTCGCGAACCGAAACTATCAACTCGAGGCGAACTTCAATGGATAAACGATGCCACATTAAAATTGACAGGTCGGTGACATGACGGGACAAAAAAATTAATCCCACTCAAACCTCTGGGGACGGTTGACACTCCAGGCAATACAGTAAACAACGCAGATTAGATATAGCGGGAAAAAAGACCGAGTAATGTAAACCACAGGTTAATATGATAGTAAGTGATATCGTTCATGTCAGGCGTAGTATTTGGTTATTCGAATTGGGTAATTGAATCGAATGCCAGTTTACTAAAAGATTATCGACAAATCGACAGGGTTAATTAACTGTCACTTTGCTTTATGAGATCAATCAGAATTAACACTTTCGCATCTTTCTCAAGAGGACAGAGCCCAAAAATACGAAACGAAGCATTAAACTAATATACAATCTTATGATACAGAAGTTCGTATATTCCTCCCCGCGAAGGTGCTGAAACATCTCTGGCTATGGGAAAAAAATACGGCGAAAATTGAAAAGATTTCTCATTTTAAGAGCTCGAATTCAATAATAAACGCGGCTACGGTTCATTGCTTTCGTTCTCGAAATACAATTGACCGATTTTCCTAAAGAGACTGTGTGGCGAAAAGTAGAATCATTGCGCGCACATAATTAGAAATAAACAGTGGAAAAGATCGAGAAAAATGAAAGTGATGAAGTTTGAAGGAAAATTAGCACAGGTCCCGAAGCGATGAATAAGAGAAAGTTGAAAAATGACACGCTTTAAACGCCGGGAAATTGCCACCACATCTCACGGAGCTGATTGCGGCTTTTCACATTTCAAAAGGTCATTGCTGGACGCCTAACAGCAGATACAAATCCCCAAAAAGGACAAAAGAAAGATTCAACATCCGCCACCGACACCAGCGACGAATTACTCGGAAACTTTGATTGGGGTTAATCAGGATATCATGGTGCAGCTACAGCACAGTTCTATATGCTACAGCATTGCCCTTTTCGTTTTACTAAGTTATAAAATGCTCATATCGTAAAATTGATTGACTTGACCAACACATGTTAATGCCCCCAGTTAATATCGTATAATGGCTGTTGAAACGACACGGCTAATGAAATTTGCGCCAGGCGTAATGATTTCAACTGCTAGAGTTGCATAAATTTAATCACTAAACAGACTTTAAAGAATATACATCCAACAGCGTCAGACTACTTTTCTGACTAGCATTCTGTGATCATCTGCCTCCATTTCTTAAATATCTTTTCCAAGAGACGTATATTCAAACGTATTTCAGCACACATATCAATGATCGCCAGCGATGGCGACTGAATTGAGGCCACGAGGGTCAGACCCAGCACATGCTCACACGGCTAACGTTTCACAAGCGCATTACTTACGATCACAGACCGCTAGTAGCATGGACGAAGTGGAGATGAACCTTGCGAGTTCATTCGTAACCGAGAACGAGTTACAGCGACTTTGGCGGAACTCCGAGTTGGAACGTTTTAATTCCCTTCAATTATATGAACCCTTCCTGTCTTGCTCTATCGTTCCGACGAACGAACCGCCACGCAATCCCCGGAGATCTCACTCAATTCAGAGCGCAATTCAGCTCGTTCCGCCGATACGAATCCCTTTAAGGGAGTCCGGAAGACGGGCGACCGCAAGCTCAGATTGGACTGTCAATCAATCTCAAACATCCTTCACTCTCCCTTTGACGCCTATCCTACCGCGGAAGATGCAGAGAGGGAATAAGGGGGGGCGCATTTGTAGCGGGGAACGGGCAAGTACGAGGGGGGCAGCGACCCACGCAAGGCCAAGTTCAGCGAACCATCGAAGCCAGCTCATGTGACCCCTCACACGCCCTCTAAATAAATACACAGATGCAGAGCCAAGGAAGGCCGCTCCGTTTGATCTCTGCGAGATCTGGTCCGGAAGACTGACGGAAAACGAAGAAGGGGCTTTAGCACCATCGGCTTTGGTGTGAGGATGTGGAGGATCAGACGAAGCGTAAAGATTGCGAGGACGAACAGGGGAAGTGGGCGGAACATGGGAGGAGGAAAAAAGAGAATGATAACGAAGACTTTGTAGAGACCGTGCAGAAAAAATGCGTAGATCAGTCGGTAGAGTGAGGAAGGGATCAGCGGTTCAGTGCGTCTGTAAATCAAACGTGAACACTTTTGAGCTAAATGTTACTTTTGTGAATATAAACAACCACGGATGTGCCAAAAGGGTGGGGCACGTCGCTCTCCCATTTATTAAACCCTTAGGATATGAATGATATTTGAGGGATTTTAAGTCCAAGATCAAATATGTTCTCACAATAAGAAATCTTCAGGAGGAAATCTAGCAAGATATCATTTTAAAGCATTAGATACTCAGCACCACTATATGGAATCAGACGCTGGCAGGTAAAGGATAACTGCCGCCTCAAATATTAACTCTCTTATCCACGTAGGCGGCTTTCACAACACTCCAAGGCAGAAAAAAATTCATAACACCGACCTGGAAATAAATCTCAAAAAAAGGACCTGGTTTCCCTGAATTGACTGTATCATGACCCTTCGAAGATGGAAAGTTTGGATAAAATGAGGGCAAAAGTAACAACTGACTTTTAAAAGCAAGTAATTTCAACTTATCGCGCGGTTTTGCAGGTGCTGACGATATATTTCTGCTAAAAAGTCAGAAAAGACAAAATCGACACACAGCTGATTCTAAGGAGTAAGGATAACGGTGATATTCGCGGGAGGATATCACCAATTTATTATTATAAAATAGTTTGCCCGTCACCTCCATGCTACACAAAGCTTCATATTTTAAAATCTCGGATTTAAAAGAATCAGAATATTCGCTCTTCATTTATTTATTGGTATAACATCCCACATATTTGCCTTAAAACCACTAACCTAATTATTATTCCAATGAGATAATGAAGAGGTAATTATGGCGGGGAAGGAAAAGGAAGTTGATGTCAGAAATTCAACGAGAGGCAATGTACGATATAAGGTTGGTAAGAGTTATGAAAAGGAAATGCATGATTAGCGAGTAACAGCGAAGATAGCAAAATTATATCGGAATATGTAAAGGAAAATGGCAAAATATATTAAGGATTAATACTTGAAAAATATGTGAATGAAACTAATGTGAAGACTATAGGTAGGGAAAATCATTGATACTGCCCAAGACCATACCATTCCCATGGTAGAATACCTATGTAATATCATATACAAGCAAATGCACTCATCTGTGCATCCTCAGATTATATACTCATCAAAATACGTATGGACATTTCATTAGTATCCAAGAGTATGAAGGATATTTAAAGCTCAGCGAAGAGACCGTTCTAAAGGACGTCTTCAGCGCAGTCTTTTATTGGAGGGTTAAAGGGAGTCCGACTCACAGTGCAGCAATCCCTTGCCCAGTCGCGGCAGCGATCTGAGTATCGCTTCATCTCCCCCCTCTCCTCCTTGCCCCCTCCACCACCACCGCCGCCTCCTCCTTGCCTCCTCCACCTCCTGCCCCACCGCTGCTTCTTCTGCTTCTGAGCCCCCCTGCCCTCGGGGTCACCTCCCCATGACGCCGCCGCCCACGAGGACGTAGGCCGAAGACGACTCCGGTGATGGCGGTGGACCTCCGGCCCTTCTCTCATTCTCCGCCGCCTCACGAGCGGCCGGCCGCCCGCTGCTCAACCTTGGTCCCTCGCCGACCCGACGACGAACGCAGGGAGGGGAGCCCCTGCTCCGGGGTCCCCCCCCGCCCTCACCATCCCCGCCCCGCACACGACAAAGGTCAAAGCAGCCGGAGCCGGGATCCCTAAAAAGGGCGGGGTTCTCTCCCTCCTTACGCCGCCGCCGCCAATGCACAAAGAGGGGCGGCGGCAGCGACGACCCTTCAGTCGAGCGTGGACCGGAAGGGGAACGGCGAATATGTTCCCTCCTCCGCCGCACCAAGTTCCCTTTCAAGCCGCCGACGTCGGCACGGCACTATCGGGCCGATCCTCGCCGACATGGGCGTTCGCGGAGTCGAACATGGGGAGGGTGGTGGGGTCAACACCGAAAACAACACAATACACGGCCAACACCACTTCCAAACAAGAGCCTCCCTTTTGAAGTGGCCAAGCACAGCATCCACTTCAAAAGGCGAGAGGAGAGAGCGACCATTGCACCAAAGCGCGGCTCTGAACTCAAAGCGTGTCATAGGCGGGAGATCAGCCGGAAAAAACCGCAACTTTTTCGGCTCATCCGTGCTTCGTCACTTGATACTGTACGTGAGTGCCTCACTCTGTTAATGTTTGAAGTGCTTGTTTGGATCTAAAAATTCTCCACAAAGACCGTTGAAGTTCGCCACCTAAACTTAGATTATCCGATATGCCCACTGAAACTTATTTATATCCTTTTATTACTTAATAAACGTTGAACCACCCCGAGACCAACACAAAGATACCCCTAATAGATCACTGAAACTTGAGAGGAACGATAAAACCAACGATACCCACAAGTTGAGAAAATGTTTAGATGGCTTTCATCATATACTATTTTGTCGTTGACTCGGATCTTTTCCTTCGGTTATGAGGGCCAATGCACCCCGCGAGCAAAACACGGATAATCCACAGGATATCAATGTAATTTAGAAGCACAGAAATATCCAAAAACAAAAGCCCGTCACTTAGCCTCTTGACCGTGGATGGACCCACTCAACTTCTGAGTAATCCTGATAATTGGGTCATAGCTATCGTAGGAGTTTTTAAAACACTAAAACGCATGCATTCATCAACACGCATACAATCGAAACACGACAACAACGCGGACCAGCCGCTTCCGTCACCTTGCAGTAGCTCAGACAGAAATAAGTCAAGCGTCACGTCTTACACACATTTCATAATAAATGCCCAAAACAGAGCGAGGGAGGAAAGTCTGAGTAAGACACAGAATAAGACATCCCTTCCGCGACTAAAAATGTTACAGAGGACAGCCCCGGTTTCATCCGAGAGAGGACAAGCACATCACACTGCACACGTCACGGGTGCACGGGACCGCGTCGGAAGATGCAAACACGCACCACGCGACGGAATCTGTTAAGGACGGGGAGAACCGTAAACAAAACCCAGGCGGGCAGAAACTGGGCGCCAGTTGACTCGCCCCAGCGTCACGGTGGAGGGATCACCGCGGAAGGGAAGGCGAAGGACAGTAGTCAATCCACTATAGTGTCGTGATCCACAGGTAGACTACGACGAAGGACGAGAAAGAGATGACTTCTCGGGCCCTCAAAGAGGAAGATGTACGGAAAGACGTGCGGAGCAATATAGGAATCCACCCCGAGTTCGAAATAACACTCTCATGACGGAGTCACACATCCCTAACGGTGAGAGGCAGGCCTTGCAATGACCCAATTCGCCAGTCCACGTTGAAAATAACCGGAACACGCAAAACAGCACCATCACCAACGCGAATACACTATGGAAAAAACACTGAGAGTATAGAAAACTGTGTTAGGGAGCCTTACACGAATCATACACAAAAATCACCACGGATCCAAACCGAAATGATCCCGGATGAAGGGTAAGCCTTCTACGGGATATACTGCCTCTTGATAGCACAACCGAATCGGCAAAAAGTCATCCCAAAATCACTACAAAATGAAAAAAAAAGAGTTTTGTCTCCTAAAGAAGATAAGTCGGAAGCTTACACCGCACAAAACCAGCAACGGGCTGCGGACTCAAACTGAAAGGTTCCCGGAAAGCCTGGAAGCACACCGGTAAATAGTACACCCTTTTCATGCATCCCCACCTCACGAAAACAACTCAGCACTGTGAGAGGAGGAAGCTCTCAAAAACACTCGCAAACGAACAAAATCACCGGAGAGATTGAAACTAAAAGAAGCAGCAACAACAATAACACAGATTGAAGGGTTACTCGAGAAAGCTGGGAGGAATAGCGACGGAGATAAGCACACCCTTGTCGCAGAGTTCGAGACTGGAGAACAAACACTCAATCCTTTTCCCACGGCACCTTGAACACCGCGTTAGTCACCTTCCCACCGCCGGGGAAGGAATGAAGGGCCGGGGCTTCGTGATGGGGACCACGCCGGTATAGAGATTCCGCCCGAGTGGGGAGTAGGGTACGGGGATTAAGGGTGAAAGGGACAGAGGCGGGAGAGCAATGTGCACAGTCGCGGAGAGCGAACGGTTGAGACCTCCGCGGTCTGCTTGCCGCCCTCCCGTTAACTGGAGAGGAGCGAGAAGTGAGAGATAGGGGAAACTCTCAGATATGGTGGGGGAAGGGAGGCGGGAGGAGTGTCGGGGGCGGAAGAGGGGAGGCCGGGATGTGGGGGTGGCTGGAGAAAAGAGAGCGGCGCAGGAGGGAGGGCCCCCTCGCGTGACGTATTCAAGGGGGTGGGGGAGGATCGGAGGGAGAGTTGGTGGATGGGGCGGGAGAGGTGGATTCAGAGAGGTGAGGGATGGCTGGAGGAGGAGGAAGTGTAGGGGAGAGGGAGAGAGTTCAGCGCAGGAGTTGACGTAAAGGGGGGAAGAGTTTAGCATTGGAAGGGAGCGGGACCTGAATGATGCGGAGAGGCCTCGTGGAGTTGCGAGCGGCAAGAAAGGGAGTTCCCAGAGATACTTCATCAAATGGAACGTCGAGAGAACCGAGAGATTGACCAAGATTCCAGCAGCACACTTTGAATTAATTCCGTACGCGGTGGTGGTAATTTAACACCCAACTCTGAATTTAACTCGCGGGATTAAGCAGTACTTCGCGAACTTAATGATGTTTATCAAGCCTTGATGAAATTTCACACCATGTTTACGCACCAATCGGTTTCGACGGACTTACTGAAAAAGAAAGGAAGAGGATCGGAATTTTAGGGGACATAAGGAGAGGCAGAGAGAATGAGGAACTCACGAGAGACTCGCCTAGATTATTAATCAGGCGGAGTTTCCGCGTCGTCTTCCCATAATGGTTCCAAGTGCTTCTTCTATTACCTTTAAAGCCGGTGTGATATATCGCCGACTATACAGCATGCACCACGTCCCAGATAACAACTCATCATAGACCTACAGAACAGTCTTGAAACTTTTTCTCTACTGCGGAAGAGCAAGGTAAAAACCCAGGAATACTGATTCCAGCCTCATATACTTCAATTCTTGGGTGCTATCATTACTTTGAACTTATTACTACTAAGTGTACTCGAGTTGCAGCCATTTACATCTGCTTGTATATGCTACCCCGGGATCTGGCGCGAGAACTTAAGGAAGGGGTTGGCATGAAACCAATCTTGTGAGGAGGATGAAATAGGAAGAAGGCAATGGGAAGAGGGAATGGACGAGGGAAGGGAAGAGAAACAAGGTGTTGTTATGTTGAATAATTCTGTCGGTAAGTAGTCATTAGTGATGCTTTTGAAAAAGAAACACTTGCTGCAGTCTGTTATTCAGTTTCTCTCATTTATTCTGTTGCTCCATTTTGTCACAGATTTAACATTAGATTAAAATTATTTTAATATATACAGCGATATATCGCCGGCTATACAGAATTCACCACGTCCCAGATGAAAACTCATCATAAACCTGTAGAACAGCCCGGGAATTCTTTTCTCCGCCGCGGAAAGACGCGGTTGAAACCCCTGAATACTGATTCTAGCCTCATATACGCCAAGACCTGGGTGCTGTCATTACTACGAACCTATTGGTAGGGGAAACAGTCGAAAATTTTGTGGCCCAGGATAAAATAGACAAGGGCCTATCATGCGACTAAAATGACGGCTGTAACGGATCGAAGATTTAACATAAATCAATTTTGGCTTCACCTCGAGTACACTTCAAGTATTTGGAGTCTAGCTCAGAAAAAAATTGTGGAACTCCAAAATACTGAGAGCCGAGCATTCCGTTGAAAACTGCAACCAAAGAAGGGAAAGTGAGACATAACTGATAAGAGGACTAGACTGACAACCGCTTTAGACTTTAGGGTCAAATGAATGGTTAAAGAAGCCCGGAAAATTCTGATCGCGTGAATTTCTCGTTGAAAAGAGTTAAAATAATTTTACCCTAATGTTAAATCTGTGACAAAATAGAACTACATAATAAATGAGAGAAACTGAATAACAGATTGGTCCAAGTGTTTCTCCTACAAAAGCATCACTAATGATTACTACCCGACAGAATTATTCACCAATACAACGTCTTGCTTCCCTTCTCCCATCATCCATTCCCTCTTCTGATTGCCTTCCATTCATTGCCTTCTTCCTATTACCTCCTCCTCACAAGATTGGTGTCATGCCAACCCATGCCTTAAGTTCTTGCCTCAGATCCCAGGGTAGCTTGTACAAGCAAATGTAAAATTTACGAAGTCCACTTTAAAGTTCAAAGAGAGTCGCAGGCCCCTTCAAACGCGATACAAACTCCCACTTCCCCCCGCCATTTCAGCTAATTTGAGATATTTGGAGACGACTCGCACAAAATTGAAGTGGGGAACGTGGCAGGGGCTGCTGTTTAGTTCCATTCGAAACCGTCTGACGCATGCGCGCGGATGACGAATGGCCACGGGAGTGGGATTCAGGGGAAATGGAATCAAGGGAGGAGAGGTATAGGAAAAGGCTCTGCAAGGGAGCAAGAATCGTATTGCGGACACGACTCTTGATCACATAAATAACGACAATGAAGGTAAAGCGGGATTACCGGAACTTGATAAGGCGATAAGATAAGCTCACGAAAGAACGAGGCGGCGAGCTAAAAATGAGTTCACTTCGGAAAAGTTCATATTTGGGGCGCTGATGATTATTATCTTTACCACCAAACAATTTTTAAAATTTCGACTTAGAGCGGAGAATCATGAGTTTTTACAAATTATGGATATACTGCGGAAGAAAAACATTTGCCGCGGAAAAAGTTATTTTTAACCTGAAAACCCCGAAAAATAAACTAACTACAGTTCTCGCTACTTCAGGCCTATTCTCTTCTATAGAAATTGTTTCTGGCCATGAGGTTAGAGCAGAGTCTTCCGGAGTGATAAAGAAAACGCTGAGAAAAAATTGCGAAAAGACCCAAATACTCCAAAAAGCAGAAACCAAAGACCTCGACTCAAGGTGAAAGCGAATTTCGAATGAACTACACACGCATGTTGAAGGTAAAATAGAGGGGAAAGTCCCCAGTGGAAGACCCAGGGATAAGTTCATGGACCAAATAAAGAGGAGAGTACATAGGAAGAAGAAGTACATAAGAATACCATGAGGTAAGGGTAAGGGACATAGCATTAAATAGGGAGGGTGGAGGGCTGCAGTCAACCAATCTAAGGACTGAACGACCAATGATAATACATTCATGCTGATTTAAAGCAATTTAGAAAATGAAACAGCACCGTAATTTAGTCATAGTAAGAAATTGTGATTGTTGGTATAAAGAACAGTTTCAGTCACCAAACCTGGGAACGAAAGGGTAAAAATAAAAATTTGATGTAAAATCTTAAGGGCTGACTATCCCATTAGTGGTAGAACAACTCAGCAGAAATTTTTAAACCTTGCGTGCATGTACTTTCAATTTTTGACGCAGGTCTCTGCGAATTACTATAACAATGGTTATTAACTCTCATGGGGGTTTCACTAATTACAACTGCAACACTCTGAAAGAAGTTTCCATTTAAATATTTACACCCTAATCTTTCTACTGAGAATACTATTTACTGCCGCCACGGCCACCTCCTAGGTCACCTCTCTAAGCGGTCAATTCCTTTTTGGGAATGGTAATGAATTTCCCAGACGTTCATTGTTTAAACATTTTGCCGGTAACGGTAGGTTATGTTTAATGTCAGAGAATCTCTTCCCGGTTTTCTACACTTTCAGGGGCTTATTTCCCTCTAGATAACCTTTTTTGGCTCAGCATACGACCTTAACTTCTTCATCCTTACCTATTCTCTTTCTTCCTCTTCCCCGCTTGCTCAACATCCTTCCCTCTATCACATTCTAGACCAAACCGTCGCCCCTTATTTCTTCCTCCAGCCACCTCTCACACATGTTAGCCACGTAAATTTTCCCTCCCTTCAGTGGCGACCTCCTGAAGCAGCCATAATCTCATGTATCCAATGATGGTCGTTTTATGTAGGTATCTCAGTACCTAATTTCATTACATCACTCTCGAGTGACACTTAAATTGCACCTGAAATGAGGAAGCTGGCAGGAGAACCGTGTACGCACCGTGTCCTCGGGGCAATATTTGGTAATTTCTTCGAGCTCGCTAAAAAAAAGGCCCACAAGAGAATTGACTTGTGCGTCGGCATAACCTTATTCTCTTAAAAGAGAAGGCAATAAACGCTCGAAATATCCGGAACCGATACCCCAGCCGCATGATATAACGACATTAGCCAGCCCGGATGGAAGAGAGAGATTGGATCCGATCAAAAGTGAGGAGGAGAGACGACAGGGGGGACACCATCGTGGAAGAGAAGGGAATTTGATGCGGCCCTGAAGAGAGAGATGGCGACGGGTGGGCGAAAGAAGAGATTTCCTGAGGCGAGGGCTAGAACGAGAAGTCGATTGAGAAGGAGAACGAAAGCCACGTCGATATAAAAGGGAATAGGTGGACGAAAGACTCTCGAAAAAAATACCTCAATCTTGTAAACGAAAAGCGACATCGTCATTGAGTATTCTGCCAACCGATTGGTATGCTTTTGGAAAGACTCCACTCATTCTCCTTTACATAAAAATAACTAGAAAACTTACAATCAGGTGACTTTCAGTTCAATGCAGAGGATATCTTTTTAGGTAAGCATACATTATAACATTTATTTACCGATAGAATCGAGAAAATGAGAGAAAATCACTCTTCAGCTGTAAACTACAAAAATTATTCCTTTTCACGCATCAGTTGCGACTACAACAAAAACAGCGATATGCTAAGCCACTTCGTCAACATGAAATTCACTTTCATCAACGTACTCTCCAATTTAATTCCCTTTTTCATGGCAGATTTCCCGACGCCCCCAGCCACATATCTTCCAAGTATGCATGCATAAGCAAATGTATGTGGGTCACTTTAAATTTTCCAGCTAAGGAATTGGGTAGGATTGGTTATTAGAATAGTAGCTCTTCACCCTGGGGGCCAGAGTTTGACAGTGGTGAGTTGTTTTTCTATGGAAGTCCGACCATTACTTGAGAGCTATATGGAGAACATTTCAAGTCTAGCAGTCCGTCCTTCGAACGGGACGCTTAACAATGAATCACCACGTGACCGAGAAGAGACTTGCCTAACCTATTTGAATCTGTATTAAAGCAATCCTTGTACTTTTCCACAAATATTTATTAACGTACTACGCGTTTCGCAGCACGTTAATAAATACTAGTGGAAAAGTACGAGGATTGTTTTCATATGGATTCAAATACAAAATACTTCCACGAAGTGACACCTAAGGATGTAAAGTTTGCCTAACCTAAGAAGCACACGCCTGAGATCTCTTCAAGAGTCCTCTATTTTCTAAGAAAGCCTTACGATACCATATTTACAATTGATTTTAGAAAGACGCAAAAGACCTGAGCTGACGGTAATCGAACCAAATAAAGAACCAATTATCCCACATATTACTCCACTTTCCTTAGACCTCTTCTTCCCCAGGGTTGGAATTCGCCATGAAAAAATCATTTGACTTGACCGGGATTCGAACCCGGATTTGGTGGTGTAACTGGCTAACACACCTGACCGGCAATTGGGAGATCCAGGTTTTAATCCCGGTCGAGCCAAATGATTTTCTCATGGCGAATTTCAACCCTGGTGTACATGCACCCGTGCGAGTGACTTCGTACCACATCATCTGTTAAATACAATGATTGGAAACCTCTTCTTTTTTTCTCTAAGCTCCCGAAAATTCTGCCTCTCCTTATGTCATCCAAATGATACATCATGTTACTTACTCTTCCATACAACGTATTCTCTCCTCCATCATACTCTTCATGCAGCCCTCAACTACCGATAAGTATTCCTTACACTTTTTCCGCCTTATCTGAATATTCACCACTACCTTCATTTCTTCCCCCATCATATCCACCACTTCCTGTTCATTTTCTCGCGATCAAACTCGCCCTCTATATTCCTCAGCATACTGACATCTCCAAATGCCTCGCAAGGGAACATGGATTGGAAAACGAGGGTGGAAAATTAAAGCCGAACCGGCGCCCAATTAACCGATTCAAGCATAATGCAGAGGGGGGCGGGTTCGAAGCCCGTGACGCCACGTGCCTTCGCGGATCGGGGGCACCGGGTTTTGAGAAGTGCTTCAGATCCTTTCAAAAAAAAAAACCTTTCCGCCCGCAAATGAAACGCTCGCCTAACCCGCTATGAGAAGTGTGACGCATGATCCCATGCCAGGGTAGCGGCGTCGTTTCCCATCCCGAACGAAAGGCCGCTCTTTTTACGATGCGCCGCGCGCTGCAATCAAAGGCGGCCGCTGCAAATGAAGCGCGAATACGCTCAATGGAATTAAAGGCATGGGCATGACTGCAAAGAGCTCCTTGACTTAATTAAAAATTCCAGTCTCGGGATTAAAATTAAAGAACAGGTTCTTGAGTAAAAAAAAACTTTGAAAATGCACAGCACCACGAGGTCGAATGAAACATTCTTTCCTACAACCGCGAAATTATTTGTAAAACAGTGTGGATATCTCCAATTTCTTACTGTTCTAATTTTGGAGCAATGTAATAATCGGCCTTTTCACAGCCACTTACTTTTCTTGGAGCCATTTCTTATACGAATGGTAACATTTTATTTTCTTTTAAGAGAGGTATACCCCGGCAAGTATGTCGCGCAAGTTTGTTAGAGCGAGTGACTTTTGGCAAAATTGTACGTATGAATGGCCTCCAATTCAATGTTTAGTTCAATGCATTTGAAAATTTCGTCTAGTTGCTCGTATTTAGCACATAGTTGCCAGTGTATACAGCAACCAATCTGGTCCAAAAGTCCAAACTAACGTGAGATAATTTTTCCTTCACAGTAAAATTCCTCGAAACCTTTTGCAAAAAAAACACTTGCGGAAGATCTACCTAGCGTTAAGTCGCCCCGCAATGTGCGTGTCAGTCCGGTAAGCAATATGTAGAAACTATGCTGCCCAGAGACGTCACCGACCATGGTAACCTATTTTTTTACCTAAAAAGATGACGAATCGTTCTGAGTCTGAATATCGGCGGAAATTTGTGAAATTAGAAGCTATTCCGAAAGTAAGGATATTTACTCTTTCTCTCAAACGCGATTTTTAAGCAAAGGGCAGGCGTCCTCAATTTCTCTAACGAGAACAAATGGAGAAATTTGAAATTTTTGTTCGCACTACTTCGAGCGATTTCACTCATCTGCCGAAACAATCCCAGAAAAAAGTGACAGATAAATCGAAAGGACGTCTTAATGAGGCATCCGCCACTGGAACACGTCAATTCTATGCGAGTAAATTCAATTTCCGTCGGCGGCCTCTTCCGTCCGGTAACTCTACCTGCCAACTCACGAACAAATACGCGTCACGCTTGGGAAACAAGTTTCCCCCAAAAGGAACACCCTAAAGCCGTTAAATGAATCGCTGGCAAATGAAATTACTTTCACCTGAAAGTCTCCTATCGCATCGAAAGTGCGGACTCGTCGACGTGGGAGAAAACTCTTCATGTGGGCCTTTCCGTTCAGTAAGGGCGACGTAATGAGCGATTCCCCAACGACACGTTAGGAACTCTCGTCCGTGGTGGTCTTCGACGCAATTTCTCTCCTCCCGACTCTCGAACGAAGTTTCAGCGGGAGAACCGGTAACCGAAAGCAGGGTTCCCACCCTTTTCCCCACGCGGGCGAAATTACTTGGCCTCCGTGTTCGTCGAAGTCGAGGGGGAGGTTTGCCTGGGTCATCACAATCAAGCATCCGACCAGATGGGCGAATGTGCTGAAGCAAGAAGGTGCAAAACTCCGAATCAAAAGTTCCAGCGGCAGAGGAGAGATGACTACTGCTGCGGTATCCTAGAGGGTTACAAAGGTTAATGATTCTGGGATTGCACATTCAAATAGACGCCAACGTTGGATATATGAAGATTAATGGCTTCTTAAGTACAGTTTCTAAGCTTTGATTTGATGAGGGGGTCGAAAACCAACGGGAGGCATTTCGTTAGAAGATATGAATAACCAATTAGAAAAAAAGCTGGATAGAAATTCAATTTAGTAAAGAGCAATCGCCTCTGAAAGGATGATTATAGGAGCACATTAAGGAAATTCATGGTAGCCAGGAGTGAAACAATAGTTTCATAAGCGTAATTTGAAAAACGAAGCGGTAAGGGAAGTATTCACTGAAGGAGAGAGAAAAAAGGAAAGGAGTTTCATCGCGCAAGGAGAGCTGAAGCTGAGATTAAAAATCGAGACAAGCTGAAACTGAGATTCCAAATTGAAGAAGAAAATAATTAAGTGCATTGAAAGGTTTTAAACTGTGTTTCGTGGAGATTTTGAATAGCGAAAAAAGCACAATTTGTCCATCGAATCATTAGTTAACAAGATCGACCGCAGTTTTGATGCAATAACGCCATTTCCTAAGACGACGACGTTGACATCTACTCGAAATTAATAAAAGTAATGCTAAAATCCCTCATGAACCCTGCCTTGACTTAATATAATTGAAGTTAATTAAGAAATCAAATTCCAAATTTTAATAGAGTAAGATTTACTCAAGCCATCACATAAGAACGAATAAAACAGGCATCACCCAACACCGATATATACAGTGGCTTCTTTAGCTCAACTACGAATAGAGTCCAAAACACACGAGCTCACGACAGTTTACTTTCCCCATCCGATATAGGTAGACTGAAAGTACTCGGTACCACGCATTCATATCATAGAAAACGATAATCAACACCGAAGAAATTTTCGTATTCCTACGTATTTCAGAGTCGATCACACTCCTTTTCATCATTTTCACGAAGTCTCTCATCCAGGTAATCTGCACTTTCCCCAAAGAGGCACGAAGTAGGGTTCGGGAACAACTTGGGTTCCGAGGACTGGACGCAAAACCCTTGCGGGTAGGAGCGAGGGGGAAAAAAGGGTTCGATGAGGGGCAGTTTGGACAGGGATATATGCGGAGAAGCGGAAGGAAGGAAGAAAGAAAGACAGGAAGTAGAAAAAGAAATGGAAACACGACACGCAGGAAGGATGGAGGAGAGGAGGGCATAACGGAATCCAATAGCATCCTGGGCGCGTCCGACCGGAAAAACGAGTATCCGAAGAAGGAATAAGAGGCTTCCAAAAAGAGGTGATGGACGTCGGAAAATAAATGGGGATCCCTCTGAAAAGGAGAGAAGGAATAGCGAGCCGCAGATCAGATCTGGCGAAGTCACCTCAGAGCTGAACTCCAAGGGTTCGTATTCTGCTTAATGAAAGCATTTTTTGAATTTCAATGGCAAGCAATTACTAAGAAACAAATACATTGTTACTGTAGACGCAAACTGAATTAGCAGAAATCCTTGGAAATTCTCTTGGTTGTTCCGCTTTACGGGGAGGCTACCGACAAAAGAGGTCGCTTTGGGCATTTACGATAGGTTGGCTAGGTTAGTATAATAGGGTAATTCAGGAAGAGTGAAGAGGCACAAGACGTCGGCATTAACCTACAACAAAAGGCGCCAAGAAGCCTTTACCTCATCTCCAAAATCGAGGGATAGTGTGCAATAAGTGGCGTGCACCGCATGGCACCCAAGAAGGCATCGAGATTACTCTGCAAAATATTGACCAACGTTGGGATTAGAACCTAGGCCTAGGAGAAGAAAAGACATTACTTGAGCTTCCACGTCAATCCGTTTTTTCTTATTCATTCCAATTGAAGCTCTCTGGAAAGAAACATGTACGGGAAAGAAAGGTTTGTTAGAGTCCTGGCTGGGCAGAAGATTCGACCCATTGCTAAAATGTGTTCAAATGCGACTCTTTTGAAGGATCTGGTAAGCAACGGGATGTATTTACATGATAGAACATTGCTAGGGAATAAAAAACGAAGACTGTTTGTACACTCATCATAGACCCTAAAGGAATCGGTAGGCATCCTAATAACTTCGCTCCGGGGAGATCCTTAGAAGACACATTTTCGACCCTAAACGAATAAGAAGACACCCAATTGACTCCGCTCATAGGAGAAATTAGTGATCATTCATTAGTACGGAACTCGGAAACTGCCAAATGATTCACAACTTCACTAATGCTTTGGTTTTCAATGTGGAATGATTTTCCACAGACCATAGCTGCGATTTAAAAACTCAAATCACTCGAACAGCTGAAAGGGGCGGGATTTGGATAACATTATTTTCTATTTTACTTGGAAGATTTATATTATAGGCTTAGGAGGGCGATTCATTCCCCTCTCATATTCCACGATCAAAATGAACTATCAGTAAGAATTATCTCATCTATTAGAGAACAAAACCGTGACTCCATCTCATTAAATACAAAGCGTATGAAGCTATAGTGTAATTGAGAAACGGGGTACACCTTAAAATATTCTATTCTGTTTTATCAACCTATGAAGCTGCAAAAACTATTCCGAGTTGACTCACACTAATTTACTTGTAATGTTGTTTGTATGCAGAGAAAATTATTGCTTGAGCACTGGAAAAAAGTTAAGCCGATATTTTATACACAGTAATCATTTCTCTTTAACACACTTCCAAAAAATTATTGATGTACCAAAAATTACTAGCAGTGACAATCGTAAAGATTTTTATGCCTAGTTGCAGTTAACGCGGAAAATCGGAGTTCTTTGAGTTTCCTGCGAGGGGAATAGGAGAACACGCTACATATAACTTAGAGAGCAAGAACACCACCAAGCCGGGACGCCCTAGATTTTACGCCATTGAAATCAGACGGTCTTGGGAGAAAATTGTTGTTCGCCTTTCACTTTGAACATCTTCATTCGAGTCGATGCATCCAGTAATTACAGTCCGCTGGATGATTACTCGGCTGGCTAACGTCACTGAAAAATCGATATATAACACCAGTGTAGTCAGCTACGCCGAATTGGATAGAAGGGAAACGACGCCAGGGAGAAGAGACCCAAGTATAAGATAAAATATCATAGAACCGAGAGAATAAAAAAGAGCAGCGACTCTGTGCGAAAGATAGTGATAATACGGGAAGGAAAGTCAAGCTAATGGGAATGCGATGAAATTATCTGTGCTTAGTAAAATAGGCAGCATTATTAATGCACAGATATATAAAAACATGGAATTAAAAATCGATAAACGAGTACAAAACAATAGATTTTCATCACGGTAGAGACATAGTAACTACATACCAGGATGGTTCTCAGCTGACAACGATCTCCAATAACCTATTTTTGAACAAATATTTAGTCATCAGATATCCAAACAGGCTAGTAGAACAGCGCTGAATTTAGGGAAATAAAATAAAAAAAAACTGTAATTATGACGTGAAAATATTTGCGTCAACTCAACTCCCAGTACCAATACCTTAAAAGTACAGTTATATCACCATTCATGTACCCATAACACTAAAATTAACACATATATATCTAGAATAGTATGAAAAACCTAGTTTTACGGCAAGCAAGAAATTATCTAAAGAATGAGAGGTCTCTTCCGTATAATCCATAATCAACCGGAATCGCACCATATAATAAGATAAAAAAATAACGCAGTAAAAGTTGGCTACATCTGGATCATTTGCGAGCGCTGCATTGCTGTAGAAGGGCGCGAAAAAATTCTAAGAGACTATATGGCTCCACCGGACGGAAGGGATGAACTGAGACAGAAGAGGCCGCATCAGGAAACAAACAAGAATCTTTGGGAAGGGCGGAATACGGAGGGGGAGGAGGGAGAGTGCAGAGACGCCGGCGCCGTAAACCTCCGCAGGAAGGACACAAGACGACGGGGGAAGATGCGGAGATCATCGTCCGGAGGCTGGGGGAAGGGGGAGGCAGGAATTGGCTACGAGGGAAAAGGGAGCAAATGGGAGAAAGATAAATACAGCAGGGAGCTATATCTGTGAGATTTCGCGACACAATTACTGCGAATTCGCAAAACGTCGCATGTATGGCATCACGATTTCTATTAGTACTATTGCGCCACACCTCGAATACACTGCGAGAATTTTGGACCGTGGTCATAAAGATTTAACCAGAAAAAATAATAAAATACATAGAAAAGCTGCACGCTTCGTTAAAAATTGTTACGAACAAACATATAGTGTTTCATAACTTTTAGAGGGGTTAAAGTGGGAGCCCCTAGAGACTCGAAGGCTGCACGCTAGGCTAAGATTGCTACAGAAAATCAGAACTGGTGCATTTCAGAGCGACACAGAGAATATTATCATGACGCCTCACTAAATCTTTAGGTCTGACAGAAGCGATAAAATAAGAAAGATACATTGCAGAACAGATTGTAACAAAAACTCGTTCTTTCGCGCACAATAAGCGACCACGATAAAAACTGAGCACCACTAAATAGGTACACTCCCATAATACACGTCACCATTTCACCTCCCAGAACCATACATCTTTACAGGGCTGGTCTCCTAACACTTCCTGCCACACGCCCATGCGGCGGCTCGCAGGATAGTAAGTATTAGATGTAGATGAAAATACGTGAAATCCAATCGATTTTCCTGAAGAGATTTTATTTGATTGTACGACTGTAGTTTCGATGCGTAGCATCATCATCATGTTATCCCACTGTAATGATGAATCATTATCACCGAGCCGACCCAGATACTATCAAACGTATTGGGATGCTGGTCGTTCGGGCTACGCGATACTACACAGTGCAACACAACCCAATGCGAGGCGGTAGGCAGCGTATGCGAGGCGGTAGGCAGCGTATGCGAATCAGTGCGATAATTTTGAAGCGTGTAATATGGTATGTGATACACGCATAGTAATGAGTAACGATATACGCAATGCATTGAGGTACATAGCGATCCAAAATCATACAGTGACTCTTTCGATCGCAAAATTTATATCTTTAATGTACGTAAATTTTTATGACAGTTTATAAGTGTACACAAATGTTTTGGAGAATTAGTTATGGTTGTATAAATGAATTGAATCGCCTAATACCACAAAAATTTCGCTGATTGGTGCCATGATCTCAAATTACAAATTACAGCTCACTTTTTACAGAGATGTATTCACCCCGACCAAGGTTTCGACATAAGCTGGGTCATTTTCAAGGTTCAGACCCAAGTATTTAAAACAATCATTTAAAAAATGTAAAAACATTTTTAAAAAACCATGATCTCACAATAAAAGTTGTAGTTCACTTTTGACAGCTTATGTCGAAACCTGGGTCGGTGTGAAAAAAATTTGAGGAAAGTGAACAACTGTAATTGAGAGATCATGGTATCTGTATTTCCACAATATACCGCCTGAAACGCTAAACTTAAGTTTCGCAGATTTATTTCTGCACCCTCAGGACTTGATATTGACAGCCGGCTGAGTGCAATTTAATAAATGGATGGTAACATATTTCATAAATTGTTGAGGTGATTAAATTCATTAATACCAAAGACCAATCCTACAGAATATTTGTGTATAAAATATACATCGCAATCCAGGATTGGAGCATAGTATCGCGCAGCCCAACATGAAGTAAAATAATCCCAAATGGAATGTTGGGAGGGAAGAGAGGTTGACGGGAGGGAGAGAAGCAAGGAGAGGAACGTCTTAAGGTTCGGTGAAATGGGGAGGGCGAGATTGGAGAGAGACAGGGACAAAAGGATGGCTCTATTCGGAAATAACAGTCACCGCGATATCTCGCATGGGATAGTCCTCCGGCGTTTAGATGATAAAAACAAGATATCGATCAAGAGCGGGCTCCGGTCGATACGACGGCATGCATACACAAAAAGCTTCCCCAAGGACGAGCAAGAGTAGAGAGAGAGGATGGGTTTGGCAAAGTTGGATGACATAGGGAAAATAAAAATCACGCGTCAAGAAACTTCCACGAGAGAAACTCGGACTTCAGTTTCGGAGAAAAGATTTGGCATGAAGAACAGGAGAACCCATTTTTTACTCGCGTTTGAGAACCCCCTTTTTCGTTAGGATGAACAGAAGCAAGGGAAAGCCATTTTCAAAATAATCAAGGCTCGAGTAGACAGGAAATGACGCGGCAATATGTTCAGAGCATCCACTGTCTAAGAAGACAATGATTAGAGGCATTTCAACATGTGAGGGATTGATAGCAAGTCTGGAGCACTAACCAGAATGAACAGTCGACGCAGATAGACTAAGATGCGACTAAAATTAAGCAAGTATGTATGAAAAGCATCATTGTGATGACACCCAAGCATACAGAGAGAAGATGGTGCAAAGAGTTAGTCAATGAAGGATAAATTCTGGTCATGAAAGATCAGTAATTTTTAGGCAACAAAATTAATAGACAATTCTAAGCGAGAAAAGTTTTACAGCGTATTTGTACAGTCATATGAGGATCTATATGCGGTAGTAATGAGTCTAATATCCCGATTTCCAAATAGTTAGGGGGTATTTCACAGTTTTCACATTCTCACGGCTTGAAGTAAACCCTCTTTTTATAATTCATAACATGATTTCTGCCGGCAGGCTTCCGTTCACTAATCTTAATTACTGTCAAAGAATGAAGTACCAGCATCTGGCGATGTGCAGGACTATATACCACCATAACTTTGGACAGTAGTTGAGTTTTTGCCTGAAGTGAAATTTTAAATGGACATTCTCTACAATCGGATTAGCAGCATTCAACATTGCTGGGCTTAATCATTAAGAGGGCTTACAGAGGTGAATACAAGTCACAGGGTTCCAATCTTCAAACAAACTCAAATTGTTGCAAAAAATTCAAGCGATTATAATTTGTCATATACTGAGATCGGAAAGCGTTCAAGAAGACTATGCGAGGTGACGCGAAACCCATCGAAATGCATTCTGCCTAGTGATTCCACGAAACCGCACGAGATGCGATCTCAGGGGAAGGCAAGAAAGGTTAATGGAATGCGGTGCAAAGGAAGGGCGGAAAGGAAATTCCGCGCACAGCGTCTTCGGCGTTTGTGACGCAATTTCACGCCGCCTTGACCTTGCGACACCGATCTCGCAGGGCGGGGACGGCGAGGGGACAGGGATGGGAATTGAGAAGATCGGCACCACACTGCTCCGGCTCCGACGCTTCACTAGGCCACCGTGCAGCCTCCCCTCCTCTCCCCCGCCAGCCCCACCGAAGAACGGCCTCGGCAGAAGACGAAAGAGTGCGAGGATCCCTATGCATCCCCACGAAGGATGGCAGCACGTTAGCTTGCGTTTTCTTCCGCCATCTTTGTGAAGCTAAAGCTTATCAACTGAAACTTAGCCAATTGATAATTATGTTTTGGACGTGACCATAGCTCCCTAGTAATCAACCCACAATAATATTTTCCCTAAATAAAGTCTTCATCATTCATCAGGTTCCCGCGATTAATGATTCGCTCATTTCTCTTCGGGATGCGTCGGGGATGCATCTCGTTGGTCGCTTGCAATACAACATTTCGCCAGTCTACCTGAAGATGCCTTCTGGAAGAGAGGCGAAACGTTGAATGGTTAGCAACTAACGCGGTTAATTCTGAAAAAAAATAATAAAGTAAGTCTTTGTTGTTGATGAGAGGAGTGGAGAGCGAATAGATGTGTTAAATGGTGGAACTTCAGGAAAAATTAACCAAATATATCAATCAACAATTGAGTTTTGTACACTGATAGTGGTTTCCAATAGGTCACCGTCGTTAAAGTCTTGATCAGTAAGTACAAAATGTAATCAGTATATATTGGCGTGGATAAATAGAGTTGGTGAATGTTTATATGTTTTACGCTGTAAATATTCGAGTAAGTCAAGCCTGAATCCGTTTGCTTTATTAGTGAAGAATACAAAAAATAATTTAATGAGACAAACACTAACTTCACACTGCGATTTGCCTTACCGCAAAACCGGCAACTACGAGGGACACATCCGCATCTACCCCCGTAGTGTGGCCAATGTAGCACCGCGGCAAAGAAGTTCACGGAATAAACAGAAGAATTCGCATTCATATTTTCAAGTTAAATCTTGGCTATGGATATTTTTAGAAAGGATTCCAACGTGGCTAACACTTTGTATTCGGCCTCGACACGAGTTTAAATTTCTTGAAAAATTAAACTAACATGCGATACTACGTAACTTTCTCAGGAAGTTATTCACCGGGGCCTAAGGAAGTAAACGAAAAGATGACGGCAGAGAAACTGGTTTCATGGAAGCACCGGACGGAATTCCCAAGACTGCAAGGACCTTAGTCTGTAAGGCGGTCGATAGATAGATAGGAAATGATAGCGAATTTTACGTATTTATTCACCAATTTTTTCAAATACCAGAGAATAAATAGCTTACACGACCCGAGCCTCAATGAATTACCATCATTACCTTGTAATAATTCCTCATCACCGGGTGATGACGATAAATCGTTGAAACTCGAATCGTATAGCTTATTTATTCCGTAGTATTAATAAAATTTAGTTATTAAATACGTTGGTATAATACGTATTTATTTTGTTAAGATATTTATACAAATAGACGACATTTATATAAATTCGTGGATTCGTGTGACGTCGAAGCCTACGAAAAAATAATTTTTGAATGGCCCCCTTCAATATTTTCGCGGCCGCGACGACAAAATTACGTCCTTGCCGACGCTTGGAAATTCCAAGTCTATAACGAATAAACCCCCAAACAGAACAAAGTTATGAATAAAGTCATGGGAGGGTGAACGAGGCCGATAGAGAGCAATATCGCCCGCCGCCATCTCCGTGGAGGAGAGCGGGGCTAAGTGAGTCTGTTATTAGGAGTCTAGTCGGGAAGAAGTTCATGGCGGGGTAGAGGGAACTCGGAGAAATGGAGAATTCCCCGTAAAGGAGAGAGGAATGCGAGAGAAGGGAAGATCCGGAAATTTTAAGAAGCGGATGTAGGCGAGGGGAGCGGTGGGGGGGAAGCACTGAGCGCTGGCGTGGTCAAGGGTACGGAGGAGACAAGACGAGCCTGCCGCCGGAACTGAGTCCAGGGCTCTAAAAGTAAGGAGAAGGATTTCATTGGGGTTCGATAGTAAATATAGTAGAGAGGAAAGAGGGAATGCAAAGGAAGTGCATTAAACGTACGCAGAAGGAGAGTTATAATTAATAAAAATAAATTAATAAAACATTTGACTTAACTGCAGTGAGTTAAACCAATTTTTCTCTCACACAGGGCGGGAATAGGTCCCGAATAAAAAGGAACGTAATGGAGTGGGAAACCCATTAACACGTCAATAACGCCAAATAAGCGTCAGATTCCTTATCTTGGCATTTAGCTTTCGGGAGAGCTATCCTTTAAGTAGGTATATGTTAAAGAAATATCTCAACAATATACCTCTATTCTTTTCAACAAGAACCACAATACTAATGAAAAAAATATTTATTATGCAATTATCAAATCCTTCATATAAATACGAATTTAACTTTCATAAAGGCAATTCAATCCATTTAACATTGAAATAATCTTTCATTGATCATTTCTTAAGATGGCCAAGACAGCGAGAAAATATTCCACTGTCTCCAAATAAAAAAATAGCAAATATTTTGTACACGAACCACGAAAGGATGATGCAAATTGAATCGCAAAAAATTCCTGATAGTTGAAATTAATAACGGTTCATACATTTCATCAAGTTTTGCAACGCGCAAACGAGGCACCATGTGGCAGCGAATTGAACCCACTTAACATTATTACTAAAATTATCGAGAGAGCGTGACGATATTGGAAATGAAAAAAACAGGTTTTCCTTGAATATTGTCTCATAAGACCTCATAAAACTTCATCATTTCTTTTCAATTTCGTTAATTTCCCTCCACAATATCGACATTATTATGAAACATCAAATTAAAAAAATGACAGGCTTAAAAGCCCGTGACAGATCCAATATTCTGACGGCGGGCGAGTTGATGAACAGTCGCTAACGAGCCGTAAAATCCACCGGGAGGCACAACGAACAAATCCCTTGGAGGCGCTATTATGATAAAACCATCGACACTGGATCAAAGCCGTTTGATCCGAACAAAAAAAAATTCCCCAGGGACCACCGCACCGCTAGGTCCATTGGCGAAGGGGGCGGGAAAGGATATTGGGATTAGGGTCGCCATTTTAGGAGGCATTCGAGGACTACAGGGATTGGGACTAAAAGGGGGTGTGGGCGACAAAGAATTAAAACAACGCCGAGAGGCAGGCGGGGGCGAATATGGGACGAAGGCGGTGAAGGGAGCAGGAGTACCCCAAGGGGGGAGAATGAGCGGACGCCCTGGAATGTGGATTATGGCCACGAGGGAGAGAGAGAGAGGAATTCTCCCGGCGGCGGGACAAAAGGCGACGGGCGACCAACCCCACGCCCCACGATTGGCGGCAGTAAGCGAGGGCGAGGGAAGGTGGAGACGCACTGGGTGAACGATGAGGAGGAGAGGAAAGGCCGAGGGTGGGTCAACGAGAGATAAAGGCAATGCAGATGAAGCGAGGAAGGCTGTGGCGTCGGCGGGATGGGAGAAAAAAAGATCAACAATGTTTTATCATTGTTTAATTCTCGAATCTGGCATATTTCACCTAAATTTGATGATTAGTTGTACTTAATATAAATCATACTTGTAATGTGTATTGTCTCTATAGTGTGTATTGTGCACTCATGTCATGATGGTAGCTTTCCACAGGAAGTCCTTGAGCTAGCTCACGGTCATTGTTTTTCTTATTCAATTTTGTATTCTTAAAATTGAGCAATAAAATATCTGTCGAACTTTTACAATCAACATAAGAGGTACAATCAACCAATCCACTAAACCAAAACGAAAAAAACAAAACCAAACAATGGTACAAAACCATAGAGGTTGATTGTAACACATAAATAGCATCATTTTTATAAGATCATGATTGGGATGAAACTAACCTTCCTGACCAGCAGGCTCTCCAGGGAACTCTTCCTTGGGCTAGTAGGTTATTTGGGGGACAACGGCCAACTTTGGTGATTTTCGCCATCGAGGTGAAGCGGGTCGTTTGGTTCATAACGTCAACGGCTATTATACCAGTTGACTGGTAGGGTTTAGACAGTCGCTGCCGTTTACTTCCCATTTAATGGGTCATCTTTTAACTATAACACATTTTACTAGCAGACCATATAGTTTCTGACTCCGTATACAAACTACAAGAGAAAAATACTTATGAATGCCTCTCAACGCCAATAGAATTCCATGTTTTCGCCAAAATTTTACTAATATTTCAATCCCAAAATAGTTAGGACTCAAAATTCCACATGAACGTCACGAAGAACGTACAATTTTTAAAATAAAGAAGATATTGGTCATATCTCAGAAAATGTATAAGATAGTAAATTTTGTTAATGAAATAAAAAATCACAGACGGACTTTTTCACCTCAGTCTGTGTGGTCAATGAATACATGAATAAGAAATGATACGGCAATCGAATCCTGATTTACGGAACATTTACCTTTGAAAGATTAACTGCTTGAGTAATCTCCGTCTTAACTGATTTGCTTTTACTTTTCAATGCCTCAGAAATTCCCTCAGAGAAAGCTGCGATCAGTAAACAAGCACGATATCAAAAGCTTTGTGATTTCTTCTTTCAATTTAATCAACCGCAACCTTTCCAATCTCTTAATGGCATTTTGCTGTTCCTCAACCACACACTTCAAAGCCAATGTGAAACCGGAATATCCGGTTAAAATATCACTTTCACTGGCATTATGCCACATATTTTCAAAAATATAATAAAAACAAGGTTGATGCAGATTAGAGGACAAACACGAAAAGTAACTACATGCTGATCAGTTTTCATGCACGGGTACGAAATCAAGGCCGACTGAAATGCCAGCTTGAATACCACCTATCTGCTACACGAATACAATTATTGGAGCCGTTCATAAACATAATATTTATTTAATCCTAAATAAGTGGGATGGAAAATAAGTTGATGTCCTTCAAAACATCACAATTTTAGTTTGCAGAAAAATAAGAAACTCGGATAAGCGTTGCACAAAAATAATAAATTGCAAAGCCATGAAGGCATACATTTTCCAACCGCGACACCCAGTATACTCTCAAGCGCGAGTATTGGCAAGCATGTTTAGGAGGGATACCACATAATTATGTTGACTTGAACAGATGGACATCACATTGCTTAATGGCTATTACGACAGTCTGATATAAAATCTTCATCTCTTTAACGATCCGACCTCTCTCGGTAAGGGAAGAGCTGAAAAATATTGGGACCTGCGAGGCGATGTGGAGGGGGGGTGGAGGGGAAGGGAAGAAAGGAGAGATGAGTTACTGTGGCAACGCCCTGAAATAAAAGATAAAAAGCACAAACAGACAAAGGAGAATCCCGAAGTTGCGCGAGCCGTATTCCACTGACCGACCTTGCGTTCGGACTCAAAAAAGAAAATGAAAGGAGTCTGGTTTTTTTTTCGTGGAATCTCGGTAGGCGCGGGCACTCGACCGAATCGGTTGGAGTGAAAGGGGTGTTTCGGCGGAAGGTTTTATAAAGGATTATGCGAACCCCAGTCAGGGTTTTGTGGGGCGGGGGGAAGAGGGGACGGAATTAACAAAACCCTCGGATCTTTTCAGGTGCTGCGGGCTTGGGGAGCGGGTTGGTCGGATTATTCGTCGGGGGAGAGGGAGGGTAGGTGGCTGTGAGGAGATTCGGGGGAAATGGAGATAAGGGGGCGAGAGTGGAGGATGAAATATGGAGCAAGTGTATCCCCAAGGGGGGAGGAAGAGAGAAAGGGAATAGGGGATGATAAGTAGAGTGGCAGATGGTGGGAGTGGAGCAGGTATTAAGGGAGGGGACAATGTTTCCGGGCGGCGTGGTAGTTCCCGCTCGTTCCCGGAAATTTACAAAATATCTAGCACCCGAATCATGAGGTAATTCATCAGGTAAATTACTCCATTATCCCTATAAAACTATAATAATACATATCCTCGAGGCCCTCTTCCTTTTTTAGACCACTACGTAATATATATGTGACAATGCATTTTCGGTCTAAGAAGAAATAGAAATTTCAGTGAGGCTGAAAAATTAGCACCTGATGTAAGTCTTTATCCTTCTTTTATTAAAGTAAGGTGAAGGTTCGATTATTTCTCAACTACCAACCGTTTGAAAACGGCATTTATTTCCAGCATTACTGTGAAACAGGGTGACTTTGTTCGGCAGGATGACTTTGATTGGTGTGAAATTGTAAGGAATAAAATTGAACTTTGCATTTATTTTAGTGCCAGTGAAGGTTCCCTACGTGAGGGTATAAGTTGACACTAAAGTGAAAGATAAATTCAGTTTAATTCCTAACAGTAATGACGTTATGAAAGTCACCCTGCCGTTCAAAGTCAACCCATTTTACGGTTCTGTAAAAAGTAGCAGATTCATGACGTCTGCAGTCATTTCAAAAGATGGTTTATAGAAGGAACATGAATTACTAAGATTAATTATTTTCGAAGGAAAACGGATGAGTAGTAGATAATTTTGATGGAAACTCTACACTATTAAAGAAGAAAATTGTTATATATTAGCACTTTTTTTTGTAGAATTTCACAATTAGCCATGAGGACGCAAGGAAACAAAAGAACAACGTTAGCGACGAATTTATGACCCAAACCAAATCACGGGGATAATAAATGGCCCTATTATTTAAATTTCAACAAAACCTTAAATATTACATGAGTCTACCCAAAATTATACAAATAAAGGTCAAATATCAAGTAACAATAAAAATTTCATGCATTGCCTTTATTCAGGCAACGCATGAAATTTTTATTGTTACGCGTCATAATTCATTTGGCACCAACCATTTGAATAAACTTCCACGCCTATTTATATGGATGCACGTTCCCTTATAATGACTTTGCGGCAGTTTTAACGGCACAACTACAGTCAATGATTGCATGCCGTCTGCGACAAATAAATCAAGAAATATGATACAAGTGATTCTATAGAACGCACGGGAAAAACGATTAACTAGTTTCGATTCCTGAAAGTCCCATTGAGCCGGGAATTTTGATATCCTTAGAAAGGATTACCGGAGAGGAGCCGCTGACGTTGGAGGGAGAGGAGGTATATCGCCTTAAAACCTGAAATCTTTCCGTGTTAAGCAAGTTGGGGAAAGGAGGCTCGCAAGGATAACAAGGAAGGGAACATTTGAATTGCCGCTAATACTTCGGGGCATAACTCAAAGGCGACAGGAGGGGAGGATTTATATTAATGGAGGAGCCTTACGATGGCATTCCTTTGAAGGTCGCGAGCAATGAGGGTTGAACTCTTCCTCACCGGGAACTTTAAGAGCTTCTTCACGAAGACGATTCACGCTTTCCACGAGAATAAAGTTAAAATTTTAGGAATGAGGAAAGCAGAGACTTTCAGATAACTTGGTGAATCCTTCCACTCACAGCTAAAAGTAGCACTTAACAAGCTCCTAAAGGAAATGATGAAGTCTACAAAGCGTCATTAAATCGCTTTGTAAAAATGTGATCACTCCCTTCTTTGGACATCAACAATTTTATTCATTCACAATGGCAAAAGTTATTCACTCACGACAAAATACTATTACTAACTAGAATAGAATGTGGAGAGCATACTAAAAAGAGTAAAAACGATAAAATAAGGGCTATGAATTACGGTTGACAGCCGTATAAGAAATTCATGAAATGACATTACATATTTTGAAAACATCTCATTCACGCAACACTGATTTTTCATAACATTTTCTCAGAGTTGGGAGGGCTATACTCCTCGGGATAAATGGTCGAATAAATATGGACTTATTACTTCAAGTACTCGTCATTAAAAGGATATTTAATAACAATATATTTCAAATTTGCCATTTAATTTTGAAAAATATAATTAAGAAATTATGACGCTCCAAACGTGGTTTCAGCTGGTCCACTCTTAAAAAATATAATCTCGATATATAATAAAATCATCACTCTCTGGCACTTTAATACTGCGACTGTGGACACGAGTGATTTCCAATAATGGCACCTCTGTTATTTCTCAATAAATTATTACAATCTACGACCCTCTTCACTACGCAAACTGATTGAAATACAGGGGACATATAAAGAACACCCAATGTTGGCAATCACAAGTTCAGCTAAGTTAAAACAAAAGTGGCGCATTATCTGTGTTCTCCCCACATTTTCCTCCACGTTCACCACAGTGGAACTGACTAAATATGGCCTTTCAGATAACACTGAGAGAAGAATGAGACTATAATCCACAGCAAAGGGTAAATACATTGTTTTGAGCTCATAAGCCAGTGTATAAGCTGGCGTGTACTACAAAGCCGGGCAACGAGGGGAGGGATTATCTTGGGAATTACTCATGCCCTCGAGAGAGGAATGAGTTTAGTAGCATCAATGGTGTCACACTGAAAGTTAATCGATCCATATTGACCGCGAGTGCAGATCGAAGACATCTGAGAGAAGCGAGCCTTCAAACATCCTGGTGGTGTCTCAAAAAGACATATGGATAAAAACAAATAAGCACGCATTAAAACATAGTCGCACGGAAGATAATATTATAATCCGTTAAGTGTATCTTCGAGACTGAAGTCGGGGCTACAGGTTTCGAAAATTCTTCTTAAAATTAATTTTTTTCTAGAGGACGTTTAATCCACTGAGAGGGGGAGGTGTTGTGGCAAGTAAGGAGAGAGGAGCAAAGCTAACGAAGTAAGTGCTGCCACACCCACTGCCTATCTCCGTCGGTATGCATTATTATCGCATGCGCAAAACGCACAATCCTAAATCCTAAGCAGTTATTGCAAAACAATACATAATCGTACAACACCATCACCTGACAAATGGTAGAAAGGAAGAAACAGCCAAAAAAGGCCAAACTTGGCACCACAGAACTCAATAAAAGTGAAGGGTTCACCACGGCACGTATACAGAGAGAGTGTATAGAGAGAGATGCATCTCATAGTTCCTCTCTTGGCTTCTGGCTGGTCACCATCCTCATCCATTTCTCCTCACTTCCGCCCCAACCATGATCCCCAGCATAAAGTCAACAAATAAGAGGCGAACAAATGCAACGCTACAAAACAAAAAAGTGACCAATTTCAACAATGACTTCAAATCGCACCGCTCCTCAGTGATTTTTAAGCTAATTGCATCATTAAGGGAGAGTAATCAGCGGCGCATTGTCGGCAGGTGAATATCTCCTGCTAATGAGAAACTCGACCGGGATTTCCTTTCTTCGTTCGCTAATTAGTTTTTCCTCGATTTTCCTCAGGATTCCAGACAAAAATAAAGACACCTTATACTCGGCTGTGGGCCCTACCGTGGCGGGATATGAAAATAATATGGCAAATAAGGATGGAATGAAGCAAACACGGGCGATAACGACGGAAAGACAGGATAAAATCAAGAGTCACGGTAAGAGTGAAATGACAAACTCCTTTCACAGGCTCATGTCAAAGCTTAAATTACTAACATACTTGACCTTTTGAGGGACTTCAAAAATTAGATCGACATGGACCATTATCCAGAACTACCGTACAAAGGCGAAAAAATGTCATATATGAGAATTAAGGAATTGTAATAAATAACAAAATTCATTTTTTAAACTCTTTCTGCTACCAAACTTTTAGCCATTAAACTTTTTGGCACAAGCACGAGCTCTTTTATCTTCAAATAAAACTCACAATTAAATTTAAAGATATTTTTATTGGTGTTTTCAGTTGCCGTGGCATTGAACTCAAAGGATTCCTCTAATACACCACGTATCGGCTTTATTTTTTCCTCCTACGACTTAGCACCCACAACCAACATCAGGTCATAATGTATATAAATGGGAATCCAACTGTGAGACGATAAAATGGCTGAAATTAGCCCAAGAAGAGACATAAATCAAAATATTAATAACACATGGCATTCATGAACCTTAATGACAAGCTTTTCTTAAAGTATCTAATTTCAAGCCAAATATTACGTCCAGGTATACCTCTCAATCTGACGACTACAATAAAAACGTGGCAAAACAAAATGTAACATTGAAAATCACAGTAGGAAAATACTCATTAGATATAACAGATATAAAAATTTAGGGTAGCATCAAGTCAAATTCACGAAATTTTAAAAAATTCCCATTAAAACGGTGTCCACTGGATCCTTTCCGCAATAAAATGATAAGAGGTCTTTTTCTCAAAGCTATTTATGTATTTAAAAATCCCTCGTATTAATAAGTACAGGAAAAAGCGTAATGGTAAAAATATAGTAAACAAGTATAACCTTCAATCGCAATGAACAAAGTTCAAAGATTTTATAAGTATGCAATACTGACTCTCACTGAATTGAATATAAATTGACCTCCTGCTTTAACATCCGAAAAAACACCCTTAACTCGTACTTAAAGGGCATGCAAATCGCATTTTTACAGATATTCTCTAACTAGAAGAATGATTCAAAAATATCGATTTCATTAAAAAAATAAATTGTCGATATTGATATGATAATCGTCACTTCAATACTAAGGAGTCAGCCAAGGAAATAATGGCGAATAATTACGTCTTCAAATAGGGCTGTTTTTATAAACAACAAACCTCATTTTACTTCAAGCAAAAAGGTGGCGAACAATTACTTTCCCCAGCTTCACTCAACACGTTTCAGCGATCCCAATAAATATTTCAAGATCCTTTCATGAAAAAGACGTGGACACCCTGGTGCTAAATTTCGCACCGCGGAGAACTCGTGCGGGAAATTATGGACAAGGGAAGAGATGGGGGGGATGCGTGAACGAAGGGGAGACGAGGAATTCAAACGGGGGTGGCCACATCCATACTAAGCGGAGGGGGAGAGCAGTCGCGAGGGGGAGGGAGGGGAGGAAAAGGAGCCTGAGCGACTCTTACGAAGGTGAGCAGGAGGAAGACACATGGGTGGGTGAGGGGAGGAAGGGAGGAGAGTGTAAAGGGAAGGAGAGAAGGAAGGGAGGTTGGTGTGGGAGTGGGAAGCGGAGTTAAACGTGGAGGGAGGTGGTTAGATGTTCGCGCGTGAGAAGAATTCGACTCAAAGAGGGATGGAATGAAAAACATAAGAGACCAAGGAGGGACTCCGGAAGCGAAAGGAAAAGCTTTGGTAGTCAACACGCCCAAGGCACCGAAAATTTCAAAACAAAAATTTTAGCACCTTGAGGCATGAACTCTTACTTCGCGATGTACGAAAACTAGTGATAGTACTTGCATAGCAAATTATGCTGGGAGGTGTATTTTGGCTGAAATGGTCATACGAGGATATTGAAGAGCATATTGGCTGTGCATCTTGTTCCATTTCGTTGCTAATTTTTTTCACTGCCAAGTGCTGTTCTCGAGCAAAAGCGATGTAGCACTATTGACCGTGTTTTTCGATATTACATCGACATTTACGTACTACCCAGCGATCCGCCGCATGAGTGTGGCAAGTGGTTTTAGGACACCAGCCACGTAACGATGTAAGGGATAAGGTTTTGGGAAGTGAAATGGTGACGTGTATTATGAGAGTGTATTTAGTGGAGCTCGGTTTTTATTGGGCCTGCTTATTAGGCGCGGAAAGAATGAGTTTTTGTATCTATCTGTTCGGCAATGTATCTCTCTTACTTGATCGCTTCTGTCACACCTAGAGATGTAGCGAGGGGTCATGATAATATTCTCTGTGTCGCTCTTAAACACACTAGTTCTGAATTTCTCAAGCCAACTAAGTCATTAGTCAGAATATAAATTATGCATAAGGAAGTTTTTCAATATCACCCAAAATTCCATCCAAGCAACGACCAACAAATACATCCAAATGTAAGACGCAGAGATATTATGTCTCATTGCGCTTATAAGAATATAAAACCAAATTCACTATTCACAATATTTTTAGGAACTTTGCATTAACGGTTGGGAGCTATAACAAAACAAGATTTTCAATATCCAACGAGGGAAAATTGGTGTGAAAGGAAGTAGAGTTACACTTAAATTAATGATGAGTACTTCGGACCTTATGTCCGTGCCAACAAAGTGAATGGAAGCACCAACTTTCAATCGTGACTGATAGATCAATAAACATGGTAGAGGGAGGTTTTTGGGAAGGCTAAAAATGAAAAAGGAACTCACATTTAAAGTAAAATTAGAGACTGCAATGGAAAAATGGTGATTAGTTAGTCATTAACTAATTGCATAAGAACACGTAAAAAACTTATATGCACGCCAAAATAGAGATAACCAAAGCAAACGCTCATCCTAAGAACATTTACGCCCAAAAAGACATCTAGATTAAATTAATTTATAAATCAACAAGATAGCTTAAAAGAATAATTGATGAGCGACAAAATTTAGTACCAACAAAATAATCTTCCCGTAACCGCAATGCAATTGAGATATAAAAATTAAAGAACCCATCAGTATAAATTTATGCATCAAAGATAAAATAGTAACAAGAAAACCAAGCTGAAAACGCTAAAATATGCTGAATCATAAACAGGACGAAAAACCAGAGGAGATGACATTCGCATGCAGCAGGGAGAGGATGAAATTAGATTGAAAGAATGGAGCTCGTGAGACACAAAGGAATGTTTCAAGACGGTATGAACGAGATGACGGTTATAAAGGCTTAAGCAGGCTGGGAACGAGTCTGCGAAGGATATTAAGGGGAGCTCCGATGTCACTCTCGTGGTGTTTTGAGTAGTACTCGCTCTAATCTCATCCGCCTCGACAATCTTTGATCCCCATGCTAAACCAAGAGACATGCAACAAGATGCATGATGGGATTTCCGTGCATTAAACGGAGTCTGGCGATCGGTGGCGCGTTGAAGCCTTTCAAGACTCATTCGCAGTAGAATGAACTTGTGTTTATGGAGCCGAGCATTGTTCTCTTACGGTAAGATCTTTTTTTTTGGCCAGCCTTCTCCAAGGGGAGTATTTCAAGACAGCTATGCAGTCATCACATGAGCGGCTTACAGCATTACTATTAAGCCGGCACTAAGAACACCTTTAAGCCGGTAACCAAATCTAGAGGGACCCGGAAATCCTCAGCACTAACCATATACAAAGAAGACCACACGAAGAGGTTGAGGAACTGATTCATGAATCCAATCATGGCATCACCAACTTTCCATTTATTCGACTAATTTCCCGCTAGTTTTATTTTTACTACGGCTTTTCGATCAGATATAACTTTTTGCGAACGGATCTCCATATATCAGAATCCTATGGGATATGAACACCAATAATACTTAACCAAACCCAATACTAGACCCTCCAGGAATAGTAGGAGCGTCTGAAGAAATTGCAACTAGGCTGTTTCCACATAAGGTTTTATTTTTACCGACCATGGTTTCCTTACAGCGTAACATCATCAAGGTATATAGATAATCATTATCAAGGACTTTGATAATGTTACACTGTAACGGAACCATGGTCGGTGAAAATAAAACCTTAAGTGGAAACAGCCTAGTTGCAATTTCTTCAGACGCTCCTACTATGATGGATTTCCACGAAGTCACGCCCGCTACCACTACCTCCAGGAATAGTTCAATGTACTTTCACACGACAATTATGACAACATATGTATTGATATTTATCGATTTCATTCACATAAATTACATAATTCTGAGGGGATAAATTAGAATATTTATTGAGAGTAGATTGAAATATAACCTGTTTTAGTCGATAAAAATGCCTAGGGGTCATCTATTATGAAATACTTTAAGGCCATGATCGCGTAATGGAAACTCCCACAGAACGCGAAATAATTCAGCAGCCAAATTCTCTCAGGACAAAGTTCTGCCACTGTTTCCGTACATTCTCCGAAGGTAAGCACTGCTCGACTTGGCTAGGATTTGGATGGTGGATACTTAAATTCTCATTGGTTGCTGTTGCTTCAGCCAGAAAATGTCAGTGGGATCGCAAAACGCCCTCGGATATTAAAACACACAAAACTGAAAAACGCCCATTGGATTCTTTCATACGAAGCCGAAAAGAAGGTAACCGTTCCGGAAAGAAAAGAAGCCGTTCCCCATCGCCCACAACGCAGGACCAAAATGACCACGAAGACTACTTCCTTCTCTTATTGAAATAAAATGCCCGAACTCGCGCGCAAGACACGACGAACATCCTAAACGCTGAGAAAGAAGACAAGATAGGAGAGACTTTTTGCTTCGAGGAGACGATCTGGAAGCGATGCAAAGGGGGGGGGACGAAAGGGGAATGAACAGTGGGGGAACAATGGGACGGGGGATGCGGAAAAAGTTGAAGGAAGAGACGCGGGGATGTGAGCGTCGACGGTGAAGAGTGAGGGAAGTAAAGAAACGGCTGATGAATTGCGTTGCCGTGGATGCGTATTAGGGTGGTCCCTGGGGAAGCAAAGGGGGGGAAGAGGTGGAGACAGAACGACAATCCCTGGGGGGAGGGTACGCGGGGGTGACGGGGAGAAGGGAAAAGAAGAAGAATAACAGGGTGGGGGGGCAGGTGAGTGATTGGGGGTACGGCGCGACCCTGGGAGACGCATAAGAATTGAAACGAGGGTGAGGTTGCTCGACTTGACTCTCTTCTAACCACCCATATGGTGGCCCTACCGTACACCATTTTAGCATCGAGCCACGATGAAAAGAAACTTCAACAAGCCTCAAGACGATAACCTCGTCCACAAGTCGATAATTCGGTCACAGAGCAGTGGTTCACAGCCTTTTTCTATAACGTCCCTCGGTCCACCTTGTCAAGCAATCGAAGTCCTATCAAGGAATCGAAGTTCTATCAAGGAATTAAGACAACAACTTTTTTCATTACCAATGAGATTTTATATTTTTGAGTACGCACGTACATTTGAAGCAACGTATGAGTGTCACAGACGCAAAAGAGCCAGGTTTGGGTGGGACAGCATGGAGAAATTTTGCATGCTGAGTTAGATTTACACGCCTACCACCGATAATTGAACTTCTTAGACTGGACCTACACAAAAGGCAATAGCGCGATGGGAAAGCATGCACTTAAAATGTATATGAATGACAACCACGTTTTTGGAGAGTATTATGACAATTACATCGAAATAAAATAATTGGTTGAGTGAATATGAAAGAATCAGAAAGAAATATACATAAAAATAGATTTAAGTAATAATATAACAAAGACATTAAACAATGAGAACCATATGGATGTGTTTCAATGATGAGCAAATCAATTCTTGTCATACTACTAGCAATGAAGGGTTGAAACCCTGATTCATGGTAAAGCCCATCTCTTCCTTTTATTTTCAAACTTGGCGCGACAGGGAAGCCTGTTCCAAGACGGGTAGAAAAAAAATGCGTCAAAGGAAAAAATAATGAACTTCGTTGATTTTTCATTAAATTGCTTACAGTCAGTTTTTAATTACGGTCAGAAATTCATCCTGGTGGTACGCGTGCCGATTGGAAAACCCTGATATTAAGCACTTTTTTTCACAGCCCTTTCGTTGTCATCATCTCATCGCCGTATTTGATAGTAAAACGTTTGACTGACAGGTTTTGGGACAGTCCACACCCTAAATGGCCCAAACCGGAGATTTTCTCCTAACCTTTTATTTACACGTAAGTAAGAATTCTCCCACCGTTGTTTCTTCTAACTCCCAACAAGACGTTCGAAATTTTCTTCCTTCTCATTCAAAGTTTACCTCAAGTTACGAACACTATATACTTCTTAAACATATTGTTCCTTTCTGTAATGTCGCACTACCATTTTTGTGATATCTCTATCACCAACTTTCTTTCTAAATCCACCATCTCAACAGCATGGTCTAATAAGTTAATTGAACGACAATAACAGACAATATCATCACAATAATAATTCGATCGGGTAGAAATGTCGACTATGTTTACCGAATCGATTAATTATTACAATTAGGGTAATACACCAACTACGTAGATTTACGAGGGCTAGCACAACCTCACCTCTATCACAGTCTTCAGCATCCTTTCGTCCCTTATCACCTTTCCAACAATTCCGCCTCCTAATATCATTTAACAGCTTCATCTGCTCGCACACCAAGCTCTTCCCGTTTGTATTCCTTTTTGTATATCGCACTTTCTCCATTACATAAATAAAAAGTGAGGAGGCACATTTTGCTTAGCTTCGGGGTACGAAAACAAATTTCACAGATGGGCATTAAAATTCACCGATTATCGCGTGACAGGCTCCCCAATGTAACGCAGAAGAGCAGTCTAACACTTCGCCTGAAGGGGAATATCGTAAGAACGCGAGCGTCAGCCCACACCTCTTCGCACATTCCGGCCACCAAATATATGCTCAAAGTACAGAATTTCCACTTAAGGGAAAGAAGGTCTGAGGGAGAGAGAGAGAGCGAGAGAGAGAGGCGAAGGAGAGAGAATGGGGAAGAGCTGCTGACGCGAAAGTGCTTAAAAATTTACCATCGTATGCGGCGGCGGCACACAATCTGTGGCGGGACGATTTCGTATCGCATTCCAACCCCGGGCGTTCACTGCCTTCCCCCGGGGAGCCTCCACGTGGATCCGGAATTGCTCTCGGCGGATAAAACCCACTCCATTATTTGCCTAACGCGAAGACTCAACAAGCGTTCTACTTCAAGGCAGTGATAAAGACACCGCCTCACATCTTATCATACAGTTCCTGTTTCTCGTCACAACATCGGGAGTTATCTGATGGTATGCAAAGTTTGACTACCGTTTGACTACTGTGTGGAATCTTTCGTCATCAATGAAACATCAAAGTTTAGGCGGGTAAACAATCTATTACTTAATAAATGCGGAGGTTTCTGGCGCAACGTTAACAACGTGGTACAAGTAACTTAACAATTTTAAACGCTGCATACATCACGCAATAGATGAAAAACTAAGGAATGATGAATTGTACAGAAGAGTAGAAGAGTAAAGGACCATATAGAACACCATACAGAAAAGAAGAACCAGATGGATTGGACACACTCTGAGACACAATGGGTTTATGAGGAATATAGTTGAAGGTAAAATAGAGGGAAGAGTCCCCAGAGGAAAACTCAGGAATAAGTTCATGGACCAAATAAAGAGGAAAATGCAAAGGAAGAGATACCAGGGGGTAAGGGAACTAGCTTTAGATAGGGAAGGGTAGAGGGCTGCAGTCAATCAATCTTAGGATTGAACGACCAATGATGATGATACGTCAGCCTTAATGATTTCCAACCATGGATTCGACAATCATAGTCATTATCAAGGCACAATAACAAGCAATCCAAGTTCTTACATGAAAATACTAAAAGGATATGAAGGTTCATATATAGGCATTGAGCCACCTTGTGTCAACCCTACCTTGAAGAACACACCTCCCTACGCCTCCCAGTCCTTTGAGTAGAAGTACGTAAGTTTTGCGAACGCTGGTAACCGTACCTTGATGGAGACAATGACTGTTGAAAGTAGTAGCGAATAATAAAGTGAGGAGCAAAGTACAAATTATTTAAGTTTTTTCGGAATCACATGTCGACGGAAAATTTTCTCGGAGCATAAAACTAAAGGCTTGCAAATAATAAGCGTCAAGAAACATTGAAGCAAGCATTTACTAGTTGTATTAGCGAATTGAAGTATGTGTTTCTACAAGAAATCCGTTTTCAATAGTTAAGAATACAAAAATAAACGCCCAATTTCGAAGAAAAAAACCATTCTGTACGTTCAAGAAAAAATTTAGAAAGATAATCCTTAAAAATTAGTTAACACGTAATTAATACCGATGAATTGAAAAAAATATAAACCATTGGTTCATTCCTTTCGATCACCACTGATAGTACATTCTAAACAAAATATGTAGCTTGTGTATACATCAGCAAAGTTCTCCGAAATCGATAAATTTACGGATAATACACTGGAAAGCAAAGATAAATACGGAAATGAATTTAAGTATCGAATGCCAGTGGCACGTTTTAGCCGTTCTCATTTAATGTTTCAAGGCATTGAGCCAACGCAATGTTCCCTGGGAAATAAAAAATATTCCGATTCGAACTCAATTCTGAAAATATAAAACGGATGTTAAAATTTGCCTAAGTAGGTCACGAATGACAAAGATAGTCGACTTGAATGCGAAATGCTTACGATCCATTAAAAGGGAATATATAACATGACATTCCAGATCGTCGTACTGCTAGGAACGAATGGGGATTCGGATTCCAAGAATAGTCGAAAATTTCACTTCTCGAGCCAGAATCAAATGGGGGATTTTTTTTTTTGCTCGAAGGAACTATTTGAAAGAGAGCAGTTTTTTCGATTAAAAAAGCCGGGAAGATTCGATAGGAGACGAATTGAGACAGTGATCGTAAATAGTGAAGCACCGAGCCGAGCACTGTGTCATGTAACCCATGTGTTATCGGTCGGAAAGGGGAGAAATTAGATGAATCGAAGGAAAAATCTCTTGGCACTCACAATCAGTTCGGGTTTAAAAGAAAAGCGTCGGAGGAAAAATACTTCAGCGGGAATGTATGGCATCTCTCATGAAACAGATCAAGTTACGAGGATGTGTAACGGAAACCAGAAAATCTCGAAAAATTTAAAAAATCGTGAATTGCATCTATTCTCGTAAATCCGAAACACTGTCTAACATACGATTGAGGTCAACCACTTGACTTTTGATTAATGGTTAGAGAGCATTTGCATGATGATTTTCTATGCAATATGTTGCAGCAGTTTCAATCATCAAAAAGCACTGCGATGATGAACAATAGAGAACATACTTATATGGAAATGTTAGAAAATCAATTATCAAATAGAAACGGCAATAAAAAGATAAATAATTCAATTGGTCAAACCGTTAAGTCGTGCCCTTATAAAAAACAACAATAAAGATCCAAGCAGAAGGGATTGGCTCAAAATAAATATTTGAGGGATTATGGAAAGCTTAGAAAGATACAAAAATGTTGCCATCTGAAACTCTGTCACTGCAGATACCTACATCTTCACATGTTCCGCTTCTTTAACTCGGGTGTATTTCCTTTGGATTACAAAAACGAGGAAAACAAGGGGGAAGAGAGCGCCGCTCCACTAAGATCCAAAATTATGATCATCCGGAGATGGTAAGCGGATACGAATGAAAAATAAACGTATAAAAAAATAAGTACGAAAAACCTGAGAAACGTAGATCTTGGAAGTATAAAATAAAAAAAACCCATCCAAGACAGAAGAATCGGGAGAAAGATACAGCGGATTCGATCCGCAAACGGCAGATAAAAATAAAAACGCGAAAACTTCTCCACATTTGACGGAACAACTACGAGAAGCGATTGTGGGAGGAGAAAATAAGAGATAAGCGGGATCGATTCTCCCGCAGGGAGATAAATAAAAAGGGAAGGAAATCCTTGGAAAAAGTAAAGGGGAAAACATCACAAATCAACGAGAGAGAGATGGGGAAAGGGGTGGATGGGAAGAGAAAGAGGGGGAGTGGGTGAGAATGAAATATGGACAAAGAGGAGAGGGAGGGGAAAAAAAGAGAGGAATAGAGGGGTGGTGGGAGGCATGGAGAGGCTGAGGGAGAGCGGGAAGGGGGGAACTTTTACAAAGACATCATCAAACTTGGATGAGAGCACACGCAGTAAATTGCGCCTCGCGAGCGACCAGAGGGAGGAACTTTTTTACCCTCCTAAAGGAGAAATTGCGGGAGCAAATGCGTGAAATATCGAATGGGGAGAAAAAAATTGGGATGGCCGAGGGTGGGCTTCGATGGAAACGTGTGCGGATGGCGTAAAGAGCTCCTCTTTTTCTTCCCATTTCCAGGTCCTTAGAGGAGTGCCCTGAGAGTGGAGGTGCATGCTGAGTAGGGCGCGGCACCTCGTTTGGTCTAGGGTGGGTCCGGCTCGGGATGCCAAGCTTCCAAATTCCGGCACCGATCGCGTTTTGCCCCAGGAAAATCTCCCTAGGGCTCTGCTGCGTTTTCTTGCGTGTCAGAAAGCTCGATTGGTTCGCTTCGCTTGCACAACTCCGGTGTCTGTCCCAGAAGTACAGAAACTAATCTCGAGTTCAATGTTGTCGCTAAGTGAATCGATCATTGTAATTCATTTGTAGAGAATTTGATCACGCAAGAAATCAATCCCCAACCAACTTTCCAACTTTTTGATTGAATTATATCATTTTCAGGGCTACAAAATATACATAATTGAGAGAAAACCTTAGAATCAGGCATAGAATTAATAATATCGGCAAGTAAACATAGCCAATTTTTTTCGACTACATCAAGATATTCTGAAAGCCTCGAAACAAGTTACGGTAAGCCTTCTCGAAAATAATTTAGAATTAAATCGAAATGCTTGAAAGGTGGTAAACACATTATCTAATGTTAATTAATTACTTAGTTAAATTAACTAATTAAAATTAATGGCCATATCGCCGATAAAGAGAGTAATCAAAAAATCAACGTAGTCAAATACCTAAGCGAACATTAGGAGAGGCATTGACAGTTAAGATACGTCGAGGCATTCAGGGCACGCGCGAATTGTTCTGTAATGTGCGGGATTTTTGGAGCAGAAGAGTAGGAAAGATGAGAAATCCGGCGTCACTATTAGCCTTCGACTTTAACGAGAGGCAAAAATGGAATAACAGATCTGATAGGGGAGTCAGTACTATAGACAAACCACACCAACCCGATTTCCAAGCTTGATAAAAAAAAACATGGAGGAAAGGTGGAGGTAAACTCAGCGTCAGCATAAACCTAATTTTTCAACTGTCCCTCCTTTCAACCGTCTCAATGCCCTCATAATTGGGGTTGTTTTCTTATGTTTTCTGAGGGTATAATGTCCTAGATAGTTAGGTACCACCATCCTAACTCCCACGAGATCATTCCCCTTTAACCCCTCCGCCATATACAACCTTATAAATTAGACGCCACATTTATCTGTAATTGTATTTTAACTCAGATGGTGGTGTTATGAACATCGAAACCGGCAGTGAATTAAGCAGAGAGAGTATTTCCGAGATGTTAATTCCCCAATTAACCCATTCCTAACAAAAGGAGTCGGGGGTTGCATAATTTTACACTCCATCCCACAGACATAGTGCTACACTAGAAAATGACTCCACTAAACACCTCATCAGAAGCCGTTATTGCGCAGAAAACTTTCGGCCCGAAAACAAGCCCTCGAGATGAGATGCTAGAACTCAAGTTAATCCGTGCCTTCCCGCTCTAAATTAAACACCTGAAAACCAAATAAATTTCTCATTATAACCCCTTAACATCTTTCCCGTCACCGGACTGATTCGACAGAAGCACTGGTGAGGTAATTAGGGCTGAACGGGGAGGAAAATAAACAAAAGAATAAATAGGACTTCACCAACGTGCCGCAAAATAACGGGCCACGCAGGCTAAACCGATATCAGTTCTCTAATTGGCTTTCGAAAGGTGGCAAAAAATACATAAATGGGGCTAATGGCTTCCATGGGAGAAGACCGCTAAGTACTCTAATTCGCTCTCAGCATTTTCAGGATGCCCTGTTTAGGGATTTGTGTTTGGAGAGATGTGAGCGAGATAGAAGAGACGGGAGCAGAATTTATTATCCCTCTCCAAATAGTCCCACCCGGACGCGAGGCATCCGATCCGTAGTGCAGGGAAACCCGAGAGAGCGGCAACAAACACATTAAGGAGAATCAATAGCCAATTAGTGCGGTCTAATTACGTTGAAAAATCTGCAAATAGAAAGAAAAGCACTGAACACACAACAACCAGAGCACTGCGTTTTTGGGTGCGGATTGTCGCGAAAGTTGTGCGCCAATGATTATCCGTCACATTGGAAGGATTATGCCATTGCGGCTTATCACCGTGAAGAACATTTATAAAGGTAAAATCGAACTTAACCAACAATTTAACGAGTATGTCCCAAGTTATATATGGGCAAAAGTTAATATTCCTTCCAATTTAGAGCCTAACTCTCTCATAACACCTTTTCGGCAAGAATCCCATGAAATAAAGTTAGTAGCAAATATGGTGACATCAAAAATTGACAACTGATGACTAAAATGAAGCCAATACTTTGTTATAAGAGTTTTCCCATGTCAGAGGACCAGTACGATGGATTCAAATTTCTCTGGTTAGAACGTCTATGAAATATCTTTCTTGCTCTGGTGAGAAGAAATAAAAAATATATAATAACAAGGGATCTTTAGGTAGTCATTGGCAACCTGTAGGATAACGCACCGAGCTGGTGACTACAAGAAAGCTTGGGGGAGTGGGGTTTGGTGTCGAATCACACCATTGAGATGGATGAAACGTTCATGCCAGGACGAGGGTCTTAGGTTTGACGTTGCGATTACAACACAGAAACCTGAGTAAGAAAAAACCAAGCTTACTAATACTACAACCGTGCGGTTTATCCCCACGTATAAATTTGCCGGCCTCGGTGGCGGCGCGGTCGCCTGCCAAACCGAAGGTCGCGGGTTCGAGTCCCGCCTGGCTAGGACATTTACACCTCCCTGGGCATGGTTGTTTGAGTTCGTCCATATATTACATTATCTAGTAATTGGCTTCGGCTGTTAGATATAATGAAATTATTATTATTCTTATTAAATAATTAAATTAAATCACTAAGCAAGAAGTTTAAAAAAAATTCATTTGAATGTATGATGATTTTCTACCCACCTTGTAAGAAATAAAGTGGGGTAATATCAAACTCAAGTTCAATGCTTAACTAGAATAATTCCCTCAAAAAACATTCCAGCCTCTATACTTGGGATTCGTAGACGTCACAAATTTTCATCACTGGGCATTAGGTAATAGCCATAAAGCGCATAAAAATATCTGGCAGCCTTCCGCAAAGGAAGTAGTGGACTTGGCACCAAATTTAGCTTGAATTAGTGACAAAATCATGAGGATAACTTCATTACGAGTCTCTCCACTGGGTTTTCAACGCGAGCGCGAGAATATCCCGCAACATGGCATTAAGTGCGAGAGGCATGCCATGAGCGCGGGGCTCTGAGACTTGACCGCGCCGAGAGGGGAGGGGTAGGAGAAGAAATATGGGTTCGGAGGGATGCCGAGGGTCAGAGTGCTCCACGGAGGAAGGAGATGTGATGATGCGGGAGCAAAAGGAGGAAAGAGGGAAAGTGGAGGAAGGGGTAGGCAGGAAGGGGGGCTAATTGCGAAAGAGAGAGAGAGAGAGAGAGAGAGAGAGAGAGAGAGAGAGAGAGAGAGAGAGAGAGTGAAAGAGCGGGAGGAATGAAGATTAAGTGGTCAGGAGGGTGCCATGGAGATGGAGGTATCTCAGGTAGCTCGGGCTCTTTGGGAAGGAAAACACGCAAAGAATAATGTAAGGCGAGAGGACGAAAGAGAGGCGAAGGAGGAGAAATGGGTCCGAATAACTAGGACTGAACGATATTTGAAAAAAAAACTTCGAATAGTGGTAAGGAATTTCGATATTTTAATACACCATATGTCACATGATACACCTTAAATGAAGATAAAATGGACGGACAAAATAAGAAATGATGAAGTGTACAGAAGAGTAGAAGAGGATAAGACCATGTGGAACACCATACAGAGAAGAAGAACTAGATGAATGGGCCACACTCTGAGACACAATTTGTTTATGAAGAACATAATGGAAGGCAAAATAGAGGGAAAACGTCCCAGAGGACGACCCAGGAATAAGGTCATGGACCAAATAAAGAGGAAAGTACATAGGAAGAGTTACCAGGAGGTAAGGGAACTAGCAGTGGACAGGGAAGGTTGGTGGGCTGCAGTCAGCCGATCTTAGGATTGAACGACCAATGAATGAATATCACACCTTACCTAAAATATCGCCCAACAGCATATAAAATCGCTTGATACCAATCATTTCGCAAATCATGGGACATATAAGTCAACGAACAATGTATCTTTCAATAAATTACAAACCTATATCCGTTTGGTTGCCTTTCGCATCATTGGCACATCTCTAGCGCTCAAATAACATCTGAATGAATTGAAATTACGTTTCGTTTTAAAAGTGTGTCAATTTAAGCATAAAATCGGTAATTCAGGTCCCATATAATTACACATTGAAACTATTAACACCCCTTAACGTTCGATTCCATACATAACATCAATTACTAATGCGATACACAGCGTGACATTGTGGCTCGATATTGCAGTGATATCCAGCCACGCATACGTGAATATCGTAGTCGATACATCATAATTATCAGCAAATACACCGAAATATAGTAAAAACTCGAGGACGGAAGGACTCCAAAAGGAAGGAGATTAAAGAAAGCTGTGCAAGTATTAGTTTCCGAATTTAAACGAAATGCTAAATATAATAATTACATGCAGAATTTTTCATGAGTTACCACTGCAAGTATGTAAAAAAGGGCGCATTGGATGGTTTTGTGAAACATTACCTTGTTATTTAAAAATAAATTACATGTTATCCTTACCCTATCCAATCAAAAGAATTCCATTAAAAACAAAGTATAACTAAACAATCCATCGATAATGTTTTTTCCAAGAGGGGGATGAGAACCACGAATACAAAATTATACTCATATTAATTTATCCGTGAAAAATATTTTCAATGAGTCACTTCAAGGATAAAAATTGCAACCTGGAAAATTATTATCAATTGGTTTATAAAATAATCCAAGCAGCAATGATAGAGGAAACAAAATTTTTGTACGTGTTTTCACTTTGTATTAGTAAAAACAGCACGTGTCAGACGATATTGTGAAACATAAAAGTGAAAATACTCGAAAAATACTAAAAGTACTGCTCGCTCAATCCAATCAAAAGAATGCCAACAAAATCAAATAAAATAGTGTATCCACTGATACTATATTTTTTCAAGAGAATCCAAAATTATACGCATTTAAATTATCAAAAAAAAATATTATTGATAAAGCACTTAGTACACAAATGTCGAATGTCACCGTATAGCGATATACCGCGCAGCGCGGTGTCAGAATATCGCAATGCAATATCGCAATCGATACACTACATTGTCGATCGCCATTAATGGGAAGAGAAAGGGTGGGCTGTTCCGAGAGAGAGGGAGGGAAGATGGATAGGGCGCCGGGCTGGGGAATACACGTCCACGGAAGAAGAGAATTGAACGGAAGAGATGGAGGAGGATGGCCGGCCCTGGAGAGAGAGTGGAGAGAGAGATCGGTACATGCACGGCGGGAGAGGGACCCCGCCCTCCAGCTGATCCCGGGAGTTTTGGAGGCGACCCAAATACGCACCCCGCTCCCCCATGACGCACCCACCTCCCCCCCACTCCTCCTCACAAACTCGAACGATATCTTCCCCCTCACACTCCCGCCGCACTCCCACACAATGTTTTCAAAAAATCTCGGTCGCAGAGCACTCTACGGTAGCGTAGTAAATGTTGGTCTGCGACTCCATCCGCCCGGGTCATCGCGTAAAATTTCAAAAGCTCCGTGCCTTTCCACTTTGCGGCTTAGTGGGGTCAACGTCATTTTCAAGTCAACTTTTTATGAAAAAAACTTTGAATAAGAGAGCGACGACTAGGAACCATGATTGATCAATAAATATTCAGTGCGGAAATGTACAAATATTACCATTTCGACAAGCAGCGTATGAGCAAAGATCATCCAGGAGCTGTTCCTGAAATTTGAACGATCACTAATATTTATATTCTACTAGCTATGGTCGGTATTCCTGTATCCTTTCTTCATCAATCGTCCATCTCCGAACGTCAGGGCTAGAGAAGGAATAGTTTTGGAGCCGCATGGTGCTCGGGAGGCTGCACGATAGGCCAAAATTACGAGACAAATTGACATTGTAAGAGTGTCAGGTTGATAAGGAAGATATTATTTCAACCCCGCACAACATTTGAAGAACTGATAAAAGCGTCAAAAAAGAGATACACAGCCAGGCTTGGCGCAAAAATTAATTTTTTGCACGCGCCATTATATACCAAAACATAAACAGGGAAAGACAGTTAATTCACTCCTTTAGAATAACGTTCACTTGTGTCCTTTCCCTCTTCTAACCCCATTTTCTTCCGATTTTCATACCGGTTACCTAAAAACCTCCTCCTCCCACCTTTGATCATTCCGAAAATTTTCCTTTTAAAATACCAATAGGTAACTCATGCTCTCTAATTTCTAGCTCCTTTCTTCCCATCGCCTTACTCCTTCATACTTCAGGCAAATTCCTTTCCTCTTACACCATTTCCATAACTTCTTTGTTCATGGATTGGATAATAGGGGAGGCGACCGACGGCTAAGGTAATTTGCGCCATAGGGGACAGGTATGGGAGGAAGGGTGGATAGAAACCCGGCGTCGGCATTAGCCTGCTCTTAACGAAAGGCGGCAAGGGGACCACGGCTTAATGTCTCATCCGACAGACGGAGTACTGTACTTGAAGTGTCCTCCACAAGACACTCAAGTAGGGATCGGGTTTCCGCTGAAAAACATCCTCCTCTGCAGGGATTTGAACCCTGGCCGTCCGCGTGGTTAGTCAGTACTCTAGCCACCACACCAACCCGATCCCCTTCTATGTTCATCCTAGTTCCGATTAACGGGCTTTCACTAGAGTAAAGAAACGAGTCGTCGAATCTCTGACAAGGGGCATAGCGTTGTGACGCAGCGAAACTTGCAGTCATTGGAAGGCAATGAGCGTATAGTAGGGGTTTTTAAAGCTAAAGCTAAAAGAGTTCAGAGACGCTGAGAGCAAGCACGGAGATTGGAAGCAGAACGAGGAAGTGTTGGACAATGTAGAAGGCGAAAATAAAATGATCGGGAGAAGGCGGCGTTATTAGTATGCAGTTGGAAGGTATCGCAAGAAGTAAAACATTGCTAATGGCAACAATCGAGGTGAAGATCTCGAGTAAAAGTGGAAAAGCGGAAAAAGCTTAGGCATAGCAACGTGTACAGGAATTGAGAGGAGTAGAGAGGGGAAAATTTATGGAGCATTTGTGTGCCAGAGGAAATACTATGGGTGCCCCGATAAGAGTTTAAAAACTTGTCCGGCAGGGCTGACTTAGGAAATATTAATAATTGATATAATATCTCAGGTTAATCTGTACTAGCAAAGTTTGCCGCAAAAAAAGAAGACACAAGCAATAGGCTCAAAGACAAAGGTTCTGAAAGCAGTCAAAATAAACGATGAAGGGGCAAAAATGACCTAATTGGGCACGACTCAGGTCTGAATTTCAAATAAAAAGTACAGACCTACTAACGGTTAAGTATCTCACAATTGAACACTGAAAATGCAGTGTTCATAATAAAAAAGAAATATGCGTAGCACAAATATTCTCATTCGACGTGTTTCAATACACGAGATTTTTCATATTATGAACATAAAAAAACGAGCAATATCAATTTAATTCATAAATAACCTCATTAAGCTCTATTTGTAATTATTCAACTACAATTACACCTAAAATTGCACGGGTCTGACGGATAATAGGTATGTAAATATTAGCCGAGGTCAACGCTAAAGACGCCGCTGCTCTACAGCTTTATATTAAAGAAGCACCCAATGCGTATAGAGATGCGTAAATATATGTTCTTGGAACTTCATCGTGTTAATAGAACAACTCGGGCAAATGTGCAAATGCATATTTATGAAATATTCCCTACTATTTTTTTGCAGTCGATGTCGATATCGCTCACACATTCACTCGCGCAAGTACATTTACCGTATAAATAAGAGACCGCGAGATGGACTCCTCAAACATAGGTGGCATTATCTATTTAGTTCTTAGAGGGTTGAAATGCGGCAGTTTACAACTTGAGCGAGAGACACGCGAATGCGAGTGAAATTCACAGAGAAAAAGTCACTCGCTAGGACAGGAATCCCAAACCAGAAGGCAAATTCGGGCGACCTGGGTTCGAATCCCGGTCGCAGCGAATGATTATTTTCACACCGTGAATATGTCAAACTAGTTTACTACGAAAATTAACAGGGTCAAAGGAACGGGCCAAATAAGTGTGGATAATCTCTTCCGAGGACGCAAAGACACGCTCCATCATTCGAGGGCACTGTTTCTCTTATTTGCTCGCACACAACCGACCCCGGAGGGGACTTAAAACTTTTCCACGAAACTCCCTCCGATGGCTGGGACGCTGCCCCGGGGGCAAAAGTCCGTCCGTCCCAAGCAGGAGTAGAAAAAACACTCCCATCCCATTCGTCATTCTTCCCCAGCTCCCACGACATAACATCCCTTTCATGTCGGACAGGGGACGGAGAAGGAAAGCGAAGATGCAGAGAGGGAGAAAATGGGAAAAGGAAAGATAGAGATGGGGAGGGGAGGCTGCCCATGCCGAAATGGAGACGTAACTCAATTCAGTCGTCCCACCCTGTTTTCGATTCCTACTTGGCCCACACGACCCCTCTTCCAATCCCTCTCCCCGACTCCCGCGACACTCCTCGCCCCGGTATTGCATTAACTATCTTCCTAGGAAGAACAGTGCGATGCTGCGACGTCTCCAATGCAACTTGCGATATCTCAGATATATCGAATCGCTCTTTTCATCCAAGGGATCTTGCTATGTATTACAATGCGACGTGTTGCGTTATGCGTTGCAATGCGATATCGCACCACAAACATAAACCTGAGAAACTACCTGGGGCTATTAACCAAAAAGGGCTAAGAAATACTGGCCATTCTGCCTAAAATCAAGTTTGCTTCCCATACCTATAAAACTACACAATTAAAATAATAGTAAGTAATGTTAGGTTAAACAAGGGCATTTTAAATTAGTCAGGGTCAAATTCACAAGTACTGGGCGATAAGGGGAAGAATATAAACACAATTTTTTCATAAAGAATAGAAATTTTCCGCAGCTAGATTTTGGGGAAATTGTCCTGTATCTAGCGGCATCTTCACCGCAATAACGAAACCTAAGTGTTAATTGATTTACTTACAGAGATTTCAAACCTTTATTCCATTATAGTTTAGATAAATAAAATGATAAAAATCTCAATTATTTAGCTACGGGTCAAACATTTTGCAGATTTGCGGCAAAATCTTTTTTATAATGATGACATTCTGCGCGATATTCCTTCCCTTGTCATCCAATCCCTCTTCATCGAAGAAAGTGATCCCAAGAATCAATCATCATCAAAGTAATCTAGCGGGCAAGGTAGGTTTTATTGAAAGTCGGAGAATATCCAGCATATTTTTACACGAGCGGTTTCCTAATTACCTTTTGTATTTCTTCCTTCATCTCCACGTTGCGTTCTACCCTTCTTCATGACGTCCAGAAAAATGATTCCTTCCCCTTCCCCGCTCACCAAAATTCTGTTCTCTAACACTGCCTGGAGCAACCCATCGCCCCACATTACCTCCTTCAGCAAATTACTCTGCTTCATACAAAAGTTTCCTCTCTTCACCCGCCATACCAACCACTACCTCGTTTGCCTTCCTTCCCGTCCACCTCACCTTCTCCATCCTCCGCCACACCCAGATTTCCAACACCTGCTGCCTGTTCAAGTCATCCTTTCTCAGAGTCCACATTTCTGCCCCACACAACGCTACAATCCGTTTAAAGTTCTTCAGCAGCCTCTTCATAGTTTCCTTTCGCGTCATTAGCTCCCTTCTATTACTAAACGCCTCCTTTGCTACCGCTATCCTGCTGATGTCTTTGTCATGTGCTCATCCCCTTCTAAAAAGCAGCCCACCAGCGATTCCTTACACCTTATGCCGAAAAATGTTAAAATCGGAGTACGATATCAAAATTTGAATATCGCAAAGTTCTATTTCCAGCCTCGACCATCTCTCACCCACCCACACCATTCCCTGAAAGTTCCACCCCCAATTCCTCTTCCGACTCTCCAGCTCTTTCTCTCCAATTAGTGGCAAGGCGATGGACGGAGCCGTTCCCTCTGAGTCTCGAGATAGACACACTCCGGCGAAAGACGTCCCTTCTTAATTCAATTCCGCGCGCCCCGGCATTTTGAAGGAGCGTCCCCTCACCAGTTCTCCTCCCAAACCGACCTCTTCCAGTCCTCCATATCTGAGAGTTATACACGAGTCCTCCCCCGATTCGATTTGTCGACGCAGTATTTACTCCAGGGCCTTTATTTTCAGTTCAATCTAAATCATAATCGCTTCCCCCTCCGACCTCTCTCTGCACCCCACTCTTTGCTTACCAAACTATGTACCTCCAGGCCATATATTTAAGACTAAACCAACGACGCACACGCCCATCAGTAATGAATCACTCGCAGTAGGCCCAACGTAAACATAAAGAAGTAATGGGATTCAGGTTCATACTATGGTAACTTTACAGTTCTTAGGGCTGAGGTGAAGGTTTGTAGGTACACGGATACCACCAACGGGCTTGGTTTTATAATGCCCAGTTGAGCACTTTGAGGGATAAGAATCTCACACGGTTACGGTCAACCATGGATAACATTCAATTAAACCATGAATGAAGTCTTCTCGGGTGTGGAAACGGGTTATGCATTCCATTGCCGACGTTTCGATGAGCAACTTGCTAACCATCCTCAAGAGAAAATTTGGTAACAGAGTGCCGAGCGCAGATTTCGCTGGGTTTTAATTCTCTAGTTCATCAGTCAGGTTGCTGATGTTTTTTGACTGATATACTGGAGACCCGAATGATACACTGCAGAATAAATACCCGGCAAAAACTAAGTTCAACTCTTAGTTTTTTCCTTGAGGAAGATGAGCGAGATGTCCATCGAAACGTCGAAGATGGAAAGCCTAACCCGATGTCACACTCGACAAGACTTCCCTCATATTATCCACCGGAATTACTAACGGAGTTTCATGATTCAAGAAACAAGTGGACAGTCCAACATACTAAAAAAAAATCGAACTCTCAGTTGAAATTGTATAAACGCAAAGGGTACGTCATCTCATTGTTCACGTTAACTGAGAAATATAAAACCTAGTCACAACGGACATACATTTGAATCTCTGAAGTAAAACCAGATTCTTCACATGATATCCAATTTGCTGAATTTGTTTCAATTTATTATTATATATGGTAACTAAATTAAAGTTACTAAACGAATTATACTTATATGGAAACCATTTTGGAGTGATCCATAGATTCTCCTCTCACATGTGAAGAACAAGTTACGAACGTGTAAATAAGAAGGCGAAGAACACTTATTTGGGCAGTATTCTTGACTGGTAAGAGCTTCGAAGTGAAAAAACGGAAATAATTAATGACAGGGAACCAAAGTAGATGGAGTCGGAAATATTCTTATGGATTAGTAGATGGAGTATGGCGTTCCATTTTCTTTTATAACCCTAAAAATACGCACACATTTATTTCAGAAGGGTTAAGGGAATAGAATGTTTCCAGAAGCATTTCAGAATAGAACTGACGGCACTTACAAGACATCCACTGCCGCTTAATCCCACAGCATTAATATCAAAACCTTGATTGATCCTTACCTGAAAATGGAAAGAAAAATAATTACAAAAATGTTTACAATATCTTCATACAAATAAACTATTTAGCAATAGTAATAGGCGATTTTGCCGTTGAAACAATGCAGTGAAAATGGAACTGAGCAGTAATGAACAAACAAACAACCACAAACATAGTAGATTCTAGTTACAGAGATAAAAGAGAACTCAAAACCTGGCTCTCGGGATGGGAAGCCAGTCATGAGCAGTGAACAATCCGAAGATTGGTTTACTGCAGTTATCCACACTACACTCCTATTCGTTAACCGATTCGGAAAGCGTTGGAGTAGTCTTCTTCAATTTTTTAAGGATATATCATTGAGTCATATGGGGGAGACAAGATCTTGATGACAAGAGAGGAAAAGACATGCTAAATAATTGGCGTTTAACTTGGCAAGTCAAATTTATAATTCAAAATCAGCCGTCTCGAGGTTACAGATACAGCGCAACTGTGTAACTTAATATTACCGCAATCCTGATTTCAACTGCTCATAAAAAAAATAATTTTCAGACATGTATTGGTGGATCAATGCTACTTTCATACATTCCTTTCTAGGTCCCACTATTTCTTCGCACTATTTCCCTCATAAAGTCTGCACTCTCTTTGACTCACATCATTACCCTCAAAATTCACGTTATTCGTCTCCCTCTTCCACTCTGTCACAGCATCCTACCTCCAAATATGGCATTCAGTACTCCAATTTCCTTCGAGTACGTTTGTGTGGCTTTGGAAGATGAAATGTGTAGATTCTCCCTCAATCGCTGCTGCCCTATACCCAAAAGGTGAACTGATATATACCTTATAGATGCTAAGAAACATAATAAGATTACTCAGAGGTCCAAGTAACCTGAGGTCACAGAGCGTCTTCACGCGAGGGCAAGCAGCGGAAGCAGATTTCGACGCCATGGATGCAAGTTGATCCATTCGCGAGGGCGATGCCCAAAAGCAGTCTGCACCACGGCGAGGACTACCTACTTTTAATCTTTTATCCCATCCACCCACGCCTCACCCCAACGGGGCGCCGAAAATAGAAAGCGAAAAACGAACGAAAATAGCGAATGTGGCTCGGAACGGAGAGAACGCAACTCTTTTCCAATTTTTCCATCCGTAAAGTAAAAAAAATCCGTGGCTTGGGTCCTTTGGAGAAACCTATGTTGGAAAGACGATCCATCATTAGAATTATCACCAGGTAATTCTCCACACCCACTAGGTTTCACAGGATAACCTCGGAACCACGGAACACCCCGTAGCAATCAGATTCAACCGTTTAAATCCGAACTATCAGTTTCAATGGATTTCCAGAAACGGTTAGCCAATGAAATTTGACCCTTTAAGGAGCCACTTGATGGAACTACATCCAAGTTTTTATGACATTACTTAGTATTTCCACAAAAACATTCATACTGAAACGGATTTCAACTGTTTCACTGTTCAACTTTTTAAAGCATGGTAAGTGTAATATTCTAAATGGACAATTCAAAGACATATTTCTTTGGTTCACTGGTTACCCGACAACACTAGGCACATCGCACAAAAGGCAATCACTCCTATTTCTAGCGAGCGAAGAATTTACCAATTGTTCACTTCTTTGGTATTATCACAGGGTAGGGTAATAAAAAAGCGAATTGTCGCATAATTTCTTGAGCTAAAGGAAATGATTACTATTCCACGCTTGAAACAACTAGCCGTAGCTCAATAAGAACAAACTCCAGTTGAGGAAGAGCAACTTTTTCATTGATTGGCTGTATTCCAATTCACAAGTAAGGTTTCAATGGATATAAAGTTATTTCAACCAGAGCTTCCAAAGTTACCAGCACCAGCTTCTTCTAATGGTTTATTTATTTAGCTTGGCATTAAAGTCTATTCCTTTGGTCCTCTCTTCACTCACCCTATGTACTTCCCAATATGAATATCCTAAAGATTCCATTTCCCCAATTAATTATCTTCCTACGACGACTCTACCTCTGGCTGATTTCCTTTAGCATCTTCTCCACAATCTTTTCATCATCTTTGCACATTCTCCATTCTTCTCCTTCCCTGTTTCTCCAAAGCCTCCAATCGACTCACGTTTGCATTTACTGGAGTCCTATTTTATTTAACAAAAGCAAGCATGCAATAGGAGATATCATTTCAGTAGTGACTATTTTAGTAGTTTTTTTAGTAGTATTTTAGTAGTTTAGTAGACTATTTAGTAGATTTTTTGACGAACTTTGAGCGCCACGATCTAGAGGAACGAGGACGCGATTGCCCCTGTCCCTGACAGACAAAACATAAAATCCCTCTGGACTACCGTTGAAATAAAGTTAAATTAACCAGGAAATCACAATAGGATGGAGAAGGAGTCTCCTCAAATTACAAAAAGATCAACAAACTGATTAAATTATACATGCACATGATTGTCAACGTTCATCCCAAATTCGACCGGTGAATTCTGACATGCACGCTAAACCATATGATCTCATTACCTGGATATGAGCTGTCTACAGCACTGTCACACGCTACTGTTCCCTTCTGTCATACTGTTGCCCGCACGTTGAAAATGACACTTCTTTCCACTTATCGCGGACCTATCCAAGCCAGCACTCGCCTCTTAACGTGCCCTCCTCACACAAGAGGTGATGCGTCACACACAGATGGATTCTACTCGTGCGCATTAAACATTTATAAAATAGAGGGTCGCAGCAAAAATCCATTTTCCGGCACGGAAGAGACACGTTTTATGTACACTATAGCGCTGCTCTTGTTCCAGGGACAACGTAAATATATTCAGGGCGTTCCTACCGTGAAAAAAATATTGCGCCCCTTTTTTCATTTGGATTGAAGTCTCGACAAACAGGTATGCTCACAGATGACGATTCCGGGTCAAATTCTGTCAGTAAATCATGCAAGGTAAACAAATATTTGCTAAAAAAAGAATTTTCATGCATGAGCTGTATAGGCTCAACAATGGCCATTGATATGGACTTGTACTTCACGGGAAATTTGTCAGACCAACCCGGGACATCCACGCTACTATATGCCGGGAAGCTATAATAGTTTCTTCTGAACTACAATTGTACGAGGTATTTTTGTACGAGGAATACTTTTTGAAGAATTAGCACGTTCTAGTGAATCCTTGGAGCTCGAGAGCCTGGAGCAATGGCAATAATTATTGGGGAGGTTTCCATACCACATGGGTCAAAGGGTAAGGCCCAGACGAAAGCTGGTCCATGTAATGGTGTAAAATTTTAAATACTAGTAACACAGACAATGGTAAGAACCACCTAATCTATCTATTTCCCAAGAAAATAAGGGAAATGACTCAAAGAGAATTGAACTCAGGCAAGCAAAAATGTTTTCATGATAAATATCGTTTTTTCCCACACAATGAATGAAAACTTCAGATGAATTTAAAAAAATAATAAGTAAAACATTCGAGAGCGAAACATCAGAGGAGGAAAACTTCGAAGAGACTCGGGGGAATCCCATACAAATATATTGCTTTTTGCGCTCTTAAGAACAATGTCAACTGAGACAGCCAGAGACATAGAAATCCACGGCAGAATTATCGATTCAGTCTGCTGTAACCAAGCACGTGACGCTTTATGCTGATGTAAAAAGGAAAATAAACACGATTTCGCCAACACCCTCCCGCTCTAAGTCCCATTGGTAGATGACACAGAGTTTTAAAAAAATTATCCCTTTGGTGGACGGGCGAGGTGGAAAAATGAACGAAGCGCGGACAAAAATGCTGTTGGCAAGCGGCTCGACCGCGAAAGCCGAAAAATATCACCCCGGGGCCGATCCGCTCCCGTCCATAGAGGAAAAAATCAAACCCAAAGCCACCCTCTCGCCGGCCCTGATTTTCGGGAAATAAACAGAGCGAGGGAAAAAGCTACGGATAGCGTTATCGGAGAGGGGCAGCACGTCGGCAAAGAGCGTGAGTTTGCATACCACCCAACATGACAAATAGGGGGGCGCAAATACGCGGATAGGAGAAGCGGGTGAAGTGGGTGGGAAGGGTGCAGGTAGGCGCCCTCGTCATCCTTCCACGCAGAGTTGTATGGTACATCGATAATACATCGATACTAGCGATACGGAAAATATCCAGGTGGCTACGACACTATGGGAATTAAATATTTATGTGCTAACCCGCAAGTGGAATGTCACACGGGGTGTTGGAACCCCAGGCAGAAGTATTATAATTACACTCCGTACCATCCTGAAACTTGCCTGATCTGAGTTTTCACACCTTCTCCGCCAGCGAGAAGCCTCCGACTCTCTAGTGGCACTTAATTTGTCCAATCACCAGCTGTGTTACACAATCCGCTAGAGTTTAACGAATTTAACGGCTTTCCTTAGTGAATTGATACAGTCGCGTAAAAATCTTAATGAGCTGGGTCTTTGTTTGTTTCATACTCGAGATGTGGCCGAACCAAATCAAAAACCAACTAATTGGTAAAATTAAATATATAGATATCTTTCATGTCACTCCATTTCAGGGCAGCAACAGTCACTGAGCTCAGATATTGACGTTAGGTCTAAGGAAACTGGCTCTTGTTCACTTATTTCCTGTACACTGCCCCATCATCACGTATCCTTCATCAAGTACACTACAAACATAGCTTCGTACCTAATTTACATTCATACATAGCTTCATACACGCTCTCATGTTCGTAAGGCTACAAATTGTATTCCACTGCTACAGTCTCTCTCACGCCACATTATCACATGATTTCCTTGTTCTACTTTCACCACACACAGCATCACTCCCTCGCCATGAATCTGTTTTGAATTTCGCCTCTTATACATTTTTTCAACCTGGTAAAACCATTGAAGAACGCTAATTTCATGAACGTCCAACCAACTCCCTATCACGATCCATGAATTCCTAATTCAATCCCTCCCACTGTTACTACATGGCATTTCGACCTAAATCATTCCTTTTCCTCGGGATCAATTCATGCCACAGTCAACAATTTCAGACAAATCAGTGCTAAAGGGAGTGATTCGAGACTTCTTATTTTCCGGAAAAACACTGATGGATCGATCAAGATATCTTCTAATAAGAATGAGAGGATGCGTTATTCGATCGGAACAGCCAAGCGACGTAAATGTTCGGAAGCCTACTCAGTAGCGTGTCTGCAAAAATCTTTGCTCATTGTATAAATTCTAACCTACAAGCTCAAACCAACTAATGGAACTTCCCAGATTTCCGCTTACAGATTCGATTGAAGGTAACTGTGAGCACAAATGTTTACGCTTGATCCATTACAAGTTAACGACAATGTAGCTCACAATGCATGCGAAACTAATAATGCAAGAGAATTTTTGGAAATAATAATTACTACTCGTTACACACAACATAGACGTCGCTTGCAATGAAAAAATCATTGAAAAGTCCAATTGGATTACACCGAACCATCCATTGATAGAGGACTATTGTATAATTCTCAGTATCTATAATTTCTATCAAACAATAATTGATCCTTTTTGACTCTCCAGGAACCGATCCACCAATTACTAAAGGATTATTGTACTGCTCTTGGTAACGATAATGTCTATCAAGCAGTAATTGACTCATTTTGACTTTCAATTAATAACGTTCACTGAACTCACTCTGCAGTCCACATGGAAAATAGCAGCCATCTCAACGCCACATCCACTTCATTAACGCCAAAACAACATTGACGTGTAATATCGGTGAGTTCGATACGCATTAATATATCGCCAAAAATCAACGAAGGCAATCGACCTGGGTCGATAACATGAAAACAATCGACTTGACGACGAAGTTGCGTCACATCGATCGGCTCGACTCCCACGCACTCGGCTGAGCGTGGCGTGTGCGTGATTGTCCCATTCGGGGGGGGGGGGAGGGGTGACCGGGCCACGCGACGACATGACTGGTCGCCGCGCACGTCCTCTCGATGTCACGTCCGCCATCGCCCCGGGTACTTGGGTCACGAGGTCGTTAGAGCGGGGGTGCCCCGGGATGAGAGAGCAAGCACGTATAGGTAAGTGGCACCGCTTCGTCGGGGCCCGGATGGAAGAAGGGGTTGGCCCAATTAAACCCCCCTTAACTCTACCCTCCCGATCGCCATTCGACGATATGAGGTGAGTGGTTTTGAACGGAGAGTCCTTATATTCCCAGTGAACCAAAATCGAGTTCACGGTCAGCACAAATCGACTAGCGATATTTCGACCAGCGACTTTAATAATAAAGGAACCTGCTCGGAGGCAAAGGGAAAAAAGCATAATAAATAAAAGATTAAAAAAAAAAGTTTAAGGCCCCGGTGGCAGCGGGATAAAGTCCTCGCTAGCTAAACTGAGGGTCGCGGCTTCGAGTCCCGAGTGGGTGGGTTTTTCACCACCCAGAACATGGATGTATGTCATATTCTGTTGGTCCGGTCCCTAGAAAACCTGATGACAGGCTTGGCAGCCTATCGGGATTACATGGACATACGGGACAACAGAATCGTCCGGCACACAAAAAAAAGATTAAATATTTATGTATCTACCTTGGGCCATAATATCTTACGGTACTTATTTAAATCCCTTAATACTTACGGATTTATCGGCGTATTGCGTGCTATTACTTCATCCATTCTTAAAGGCTAATAAATCGGTGACGCGGCACGTTTGAGATAATTCAAGCCATTTAATATTAAGACGGAAGCTGCTTTTAATAACTACTTCACATATTCGGGTGACTTCTTGACCAAAGAAATAGGGACTCTGTTCTAATTATAATCGTTTTCAATTTATTTGCAGAGAGATCATATCACTCAGGGATAATCGCAGCCTACTCAATACATGGCCTAAAGAAAATAGCTATCCAGTAACGTGGCATGAACAATGAAATAAAATGCACATATAAAATTATGAAAATGAACTTATTTTCTTGACAACCAATGAGGCGGAAATGGATAGATTTTTGTCAACTATTTGAAATAATGAAAACAATGATTTTTTTATGTAAATGACGATGAAATGATGATAATTGAGAAAATAATGATGTTTAACTACTTACGAAGGAAGAATAAGAGAATGTATGACTCAGCAATACATTAATTACGGTAAATATGAAACCAAGTTACTATAAAAAACTACGTTAAATACTACCAGATTATGATATTCTTAGAAAAACCCTGTCAAAGCGAGACCTCACGTAAAAATAAAATAAAAATATACTAAGAACAGGTAGATGAATTCTTCTCGAGTTTCCAGACGGGTCAGGAAGGCCATTGCTGCCAATGGCCATCCTGACCCTTAGTGGCAGCAACGGTCATCCTGACCCAGCTGGTAGCCCGAGAGAAATTCATCAGCCATGTTGGCCGAGAAAGAAACAAATCCGTTATATGAGCAGATGGTTTCGCAATAGAAATCATTTCATTATTTTTTCAAAGAAACTACGACAATTAAAGAAACGCAATAAATAACATGTATCTAGAATAGAAATTTGTGAACCTATAACTATTAGCTTTCTCCGTTTAATTGCATTCCATATCCACTTTTACTAGCACCAAAGCTGCCGATTGATTCCCGACATTTTCCTTTCACATTTTAAGAAAATAGGTTCATGAGTTTTGACTTAGTTTTCCATAAGAAAGTTCCAATACTTCAGTATGAATACGTCAAAGTCCAGAGATTTTTCTCCGAGGAGAATGAACATCAAACTCGAAAATCACTCCGATAAGTGGTGTAGATGCTTGTAGCCATAGGAGTGAAAGAATGCAAGCCATAAAACAAAACTTCTCACGGCTAAGTTCCGCTTACAGCATCGCACTAGAAAGCTGTATTTTTATCAACACTCTCCGCAGATTCCCAGATATATATATATATATAAAACTTCGTCACAGGGTGACACTAAACATAAAACGTATAAAAAGCAAACTCACGAGTTAAAAATTTTCGGCGGGTGGCACCTTCATCAGTGATAGAATGAGGATTGAGGAGGAAGAATCGTTTAGGAGGGGCGATGAGGGGAAGGAGCAGGTAGGAGGGGTGGGGAAGGGCGGAGAGGGAAGGAGCCAAAGACCTATTCGGGAGAAGGAAACAATGTAGCGAAAAGGGGGGGAAAAAATTAATGGGAACGGTTGAGGCCAGGTGGACAGAGGGCGTTAAAAAATCGGATGCAACATTGTTCTAATGTCTTCAGACTAATTATAGTGGCTGTGGGCGGGAGGGATGCCAGAATGGCTACATTGTAGCAGTCATCAAATTTGACATTGTGGGAGGCAGCATGTGTGGGGACAGAGAAAGAGAAGTTGGTTGAAGAGGGATTGCAAGAAGGACGGTGATTGTTTATTCTAATATTGAGGGGGGTACTACAGAGCCCAATGTAAAAAGCTGTACATAATTTACAAATAAGGATATATACTACATTTGTTGTGGCACAGGAAGGGGAGGTAACAGAAGGAAGATAACGATTAACGAATTTTTTGGGTAATCGGTCTGTAATTAGAATTAAACAAGTTTTGCATCTTGGCCGGTTACAACGGGTGGCTGGAGCTTTAGAAATATTCAAAGATTTATGGAGGGGGTTAGTGGCTCTAAATATAGCAGACAGGTTCGGGGGACGTTTGTATACAACAGAGGGACATTTAGGGAATAAATTAGTAGTGGCAGGATTGCTAGAAAGTATTGGGAATAATTCTTTGAGGAGATGTTTTACGGACTGTACGCCTGGGAAGAAAGTGGTGCAGATAGAAATATTGTTGTACTTAGGAGAAGAAGTTGATTTAGGTTGGTACGGTTTTCTAAGGATTTTTTTATTTAAAAGGGATTCAGGGTAGCCCCTGCGAAGAAGAGACTGGTGTAGCTTGGAAAGAAAGCAATCAAGGGACTCCGGGTTGTTACAAATTCTATGACCTCTGATAGAAAGTGAGTATGGGAGGGAACGTTTGGTATGTGCGGGATGACAACTGCTGAAGCGAAGGTATTGCTGTTTATTAGTGGGCTTTATATGAACAGAAGTACTGAAATATATATATAAAGCTGAAAATAAAAATTCCAAGTTGTTAACGCGGGAGGAGAACTGATATCCATCGAAGGATGAACTACTTCTTCAACGTAAGATGACTACTTTGACGGGAGTAGTCATTACCATATGCATAGTAAGATCTCATGGCCAGTTGTAGGAACGATAAATATGTATTCTATAAAGTTATAGGGCCCATAAGCCATGGAAACCATTCAATAAGTTTTGCACGAACATTCGATAAATTTATTTGGCTCATAACTATGATATGGAGTTATGAGTTCCATAAGGAGCCAAGGTGGCGGATGCGCAATGAACCGCATGGAGACTTAATTACTTGATAAAAGAGTTGTTTTGAGAAAAAATACCAGTTTGTTTCCTCTTCTGAACTCATTATTATGCCCATTAGCAATTATTCATAGGCTAAACTTTCATAAATTTTATCCGGTGGTAGAAGATTAGGTCAATTATAAGAAGGTATTTATTATTGGCGAATGAGTTATATTACTAGTAGATGTGGCCCTGCAACCCGAATATTTTTTAGATCCATAACTTGATGGATCTCATAGATATTGATTCCATAACTAAATGTTCTTGCAACCGGCCATTAATTGCCAAATTCCCAAATCTATATTCCAATCGCAAACTACGTACGCATTAATAAAACGGAAAAAATTAAACATGCATCAGCAAAAACGAACAACATGATTTCATCTGAGTATCATTTTCCGGCTAGCTCGAAGATAGATCAAACTGATGATCCCCTTGGGAATGCCACAGTTAACTTGCGAACACTGAGGCACGAGAAGAAACCTTATTATGATTTAATTTAAACAGCTGCATTGGAGCAAAACTCTTTTCAATTTAATCATCAAAGGGAAAATGACTATTCATTAATCATATAGTGATTAATACTAGTAAATGACACTATGGTTAATCATCGACCGCAAATGAACAGATCCACATACGAATAAGAAGAGGTTGATTCCTTTTTTCGGGTTTTCCGCCGCGTTGGTTCATGTTGATGACAATATTTCGCCGGTTGTCCTCAACATCAACATGAGCCAACGCGGCGGAAAACCCGAAAAAAGGAATCAACCTCTAAGCCCCGCGGAAGCCTTTATCAGAACTTCATACGAATAAGAAGGTCGTCTTACGATTTCCCTGCCAAGTGCCTCAGATATCGACAGAAATCAACTTCGGCGTCGTCTTCAGAGCGCTGATTCCAGGGTGTAATTTTTGCTCGTACTACACACAATCAGCATTTAATGCGTTAGCGACTGATGCAGTCATCCGACGGGTAACCCGTGAAGACTTCACGCGAGTTATTCACCAGGGAAATACAAAATCCGACATCTCGAACACTCGTTCATCGAAAAATGAACGAAACTATCAAACTCATTTTAAAGTCAGATTTCGAGGCTTAGAGGGGATTTAATGTGGAAGAGCAAAATTCAAATTCGAGTAAAAGTTTAGAACAGTAGAAACCCGTCTAACGCAACCCCGCCATACGAGAACCCAGACAAACCGAAAATATCAACAATCACTGCAAGAGATGAGGAGAACTGGCGGCCCGCAACCGTTACGACGAAAATATGCAAAGAAAATTTTCGATTATTTCACGAAATACATAACTCGTGACGTACAGTTATTGATTAGACCAAAGAATAAAAATAACAGATGAACGTATTTATACCAAGTTAGCATTTAAAAACTCAACCGCCAATTATCCAGAAAAACGGGTTTTACTAAACGGTTCTGTTCCCCGCATTTCGGTTAAACAATGCTTTTTTTAAACCATGAAACTACTCTACCACCCATCGCCGCAAACAGCCAAAGATTATTAGATATTTCAGAAAAGGGAATGGGTCGATAGAGAACCGCTGAGAGCTAAGGCAGATTAATCGCCCATTTCGCTGTTTTACACCCTTCCGGACTCCAGCGGCTCCGTTCCTCCGTTCCCAATCAAAACCTTTCCGAAAGATCCCGTCTGCATGAGGAGAGCATCCACCCGTCCACACCACACGGGTGAAATCCTCAAATCTTCGCGCACACATCTGGAGCGGTTAACTGCTTCTCCGCCTGAGTCTTTTCTTCTGCGTGGAGAAGAGGAGACGATCGCGGCTCCAAACAGAACTCTGAACAGAGGACGAAGGCAATAAAACGCGGAGGGCTTTCCTCAAAGGGCGATAAAAGGGGAACCGCGCACTCGGGGCACGTAGGTACCTATAAAGGGCGCTACGCACACACCCAACCCATGAAACGCATTACTTTGTCGGAATGTGATGGTGCCTGGCGCCCCGTGAAAGGGCGAAGGGATATCTGGAAACATGGCAACGTGATGGAGTGGGCACGAAAAAACCTCGAGCTTATACACAGTAGAAATGCCACGTGGTATCTGTGCAATTCATTGTCCGATGGAAGGAAGTCTGGCGGTAGTTGTGGCGTTAAAGACGGCATAAATTTACGGCGCAGAGGTAATTTTATGTGGAAGAGCCCGAAGGCTACGTGGAATACCCGAAAAATCGCAATTAGGAGAAGATATAAAAATAATTGCTTTTATTTCCGCCCACCGCGAGCAATCTGCAGTAATATTTTTACGTCATCACCCATCTACAAGAAAATGATCACGAGTGTAAAAATTCCACAATGGAAAAATAATCTGTTTTGACCGAGGGGAGTGGCTTCTCTTCTGAGTAATTTTAGCTTATATGCTTTACTTTGCTGAATTTACTTGGTAATAGGAAGGAAAGATGGTCAATTGTCATTTAACTGGAATTGCCTTAACGAGCAGCACAACGGATTTTTAGCCACATCATATTTCGGACACATACTCTTCTGCAAAAAGAGCGGACATCATTGAGAAAGACAGGTGATCATTGTAAAAATAAATATAAAAGTTAACAGCCGCTTTCCGGGTCATACCGTGTAGTGCCCCTCGTGCCTATGAGTGACCTCAGGCACAACAGTCTCTGCCGAGGACGTCAAAAGACTGTGTGCCTGCTGGAAAGGAAAAAGTGCAGAGAGGCGAGACACTGAAACACGGGTCATAAAAATCTCCAAAGCAGCGTGGGCAGCAGTTTTATTTTGGAGTTCAGGCTCCGCAGCTCTATGTCTGTCTCGATCTGCTTCCCTCAACTTTAAATGTGATTACGTGCAAAGACTGTCGGAACAAAACTGGTGGTCGCGGGAATGTCGGCGGTCGCGTAGGCACGCGCAAGATATATCTTTCGACTGGCAAGACGTTCGCGGGCCTTCAGCAAGAATGATCGGAAATCGCATTTGAAGGGGTAGAAGTAGTTATTGTTCTTTTATTCGGAAACAGGGTATTTTTAGCGATCGCTGAACACCTGCTTTTATTATGCATAGGAAGACCGACGTTGAGAATTCGAGTACTTCCAACCTCAGATAAAAATATTGAAACGATCCACATAGTAACGGGATATGAGAAATACTCAACTACGGAGAATCTAACGAACTTATTCGCGCAGGAGGATAAAGCGCTCACTCATTTGATAGCAAAGCAATGATTCAGCCTACTGCCTCATTCAGTTATCGGTAAGAGATGCTATCATGTTAAACTTGACGCGATGGACGTGTCTTCAACCAGGGAAGGCATTTTGCTAGACCAAAAAAATACCCCAACAGTTCTACATTATCGAGCCTTTAAGTAACATGAAACGGAGCTATTTTATCACTGACGTAAGACCTTCACTAAACACGCGACATTACGTCAAGCTACAAATATTAAAAGCATGTTGAAATAAATTCACGCATTTAGCATTCAAGCCAGCAGCCGAAACCACCACCTTGATTCTCACTGTTTTCTTGCGAAGATACTAACAACTAAAATACTGGTATTGGATGAGAAAATGAGAAAAACTGCTGATTTCCTTAAAATAATTTAACATAATTCATATAAAGGTCGCTATCTTTCGACGTGTCCCGGTTTTCGGTGCATAACCCCTGAGGATGAAGAACAAGTCTATCTTCGAAACGACGGGTGACGCAGAGCTGCTAACCCGGCCGAATATCCGAAAGACTCCGCATACGCTGGGAAGATCTAAGAACTTTCAACTAGACATAAGTTGGTCTCGACATCCATCATCTTTTTATTACAAACTTTCTTCTTAAATACACATTCCAAAACCAAGATAGTTTTAAAAATGTGTTAACATTTGGTTAGGAAACACAAGTTGTTTGGGTAAGCAAGTTTCCAACTGCATTCGTAAAATATCCGAAGAAATTACGAAAATGAAAGATAGCGTACCTCGTACCTGACATTAGTACCAATACAGAACGTTAACAGGGTAGTATTTGCTTCACGACAAGTTTTGAGGCAGGAAGGGAGAATGATCGAATGGCTAAAGCAATCGCAAGGGATCTGACATTCTCGAACTCCGTAGTTTCTCTTCCCAGTCGAATCATCAACGCCTCCGTGTAAGTGCACCCTGAGCTCATCTTTAGACTGTTTCCTATAAGTGGCCCTTCGGGACTGGGAATAGAGGAGGAAGATTCCAGAGTAGTAGCGATGGAACTCCTGGCTGTCCTTACCTCTCGACACCATCCCACTCGACGCCCATTGTAAAGCCGAGGAAGAAATCCTCTACCCAGCAAGGAGCTCACGTCTCAAGCGATGGAGACATTATACGGACCAGTCGGGGGCGACCATCTTCCCCTTTGATGCGACAATAGAGACGACGCGTCACGCGCATCTTGGAATGTCTCCTAAAGAGATACGTCTCCATTCAAAGCAACTGCGAGAGAAGAGAACCACTGCCAGCAAATTACATAACCAACGCAACGCAACATTTCATTTCTAAGCGTCATAGATAACAAAGAGCCATGAAAACGTCTTAGAATGAATATACTTCAAGACACAGCTGTAGCCAATCTGGCCATCGAATTCAATAAAACGCTTCATTAATTTACAAGTAAGCTAGTTTCTAATGGCATTCAGATTCCGAAAAGGTTAAAAACTTTAAAAGATGTTCAAGTAATAGAGGGTACAAAATGATAAAGTGCAAAGAGCTTAAAACCACATGTCTACAAGTAAGGGTCACTAAGTATCAGGGCGTACACCACTAAACGCGGAACACTAAATAAGTGTTTAAATATGTTAATGACGATCCTGATTACTTAAGAAAACCTATACAATTATTTGTACGATAGAGTATGCCGGCGCTTATTTATATTGAATATTTTGCGCTCCATATTCTTCATCATGCGAATCGAAACTTGAGTGAAATGCTAGGAATACTTTTGAATTCCACACGTTCAACATAATAATAACATCTTGTAATTTATGCACAGAATGGAAGGCTTTTTCCAGTATTTGTACATGATCAAACTTCTGTTGCCTTTTTTATATTTCAAACATCAAGTCCAATAACATCAGCATTTCGGACCTAAAACCCGTACTGGCACTTGAAAATACTTTCCAAATGATTTACGAATGTGAATTTATTTCTTTAGCTAAATTTATGCTACGAAAAATTGAGTTCGCAAATATGGGGACTGTTCGATCATTTAGTACCACCACTCTAGATAGTTTTCCATTAAAAGGACCTTAAAGCCGATAAGACAAACGAGGACATGTGTGACGGGAGAGGAAAGGAAAATAGTAATGGAGGTCCACAGAGGCAGGAATATTGGACGAAGATGGTATTTACAGGTGAGGACTAAATAAAGAGTGTGATTGAGGAGGAACACGCTTACTAAACGTTGAAATGGAAGAGATAAGATAGGTGTTCCGACGACAAAAGGAGAGACAGCCCGTTGTCAGGAACTTAAACGAGACACTTGATTACAGGCAAGTAGATTTACAAGAAGGAGATATAAAGGTGAGTCCGGAAAGGGGAATTTAAGTCAGGGGCCGTCCAACTACCGATAAATTAGTTGGCGGATTATCAAGTGATGATTGGTTGACTACACTTCTGCTAGTCGCTCACCATTCATATGCGCTGGACTTGAGGTCGGAGGAGACTGGTTTAGACTCACTGTTACCTATTTCTCTGACGATGTTTCTGAAGTAGGGAGGCATAAAGGGTACGAAATGAGTATGCCAATGATCGTAACAACAAAAAAACCGAAGCAATCCTCTTAAGCAAGACCTCAGTCGAGCCCACGACGACCGCAAGAAACGGAGTCAAGCCACAAATGAGCTGCTTGGAGAGCCTATATTTTTGTGGGTTGGAACAGGGATTAACAGAACAGAGAAACGAAGCAATATCTTCAACAAGCCTCAAAAGAGAACTTTCCCGGGCCGCAATTTACGAGAACATCGAGGAGAATTGCCCATAGACTTCTGGTCCGCGTTCTCTTCTCGTTCATCCGGGGCAGCTGCCCAGACCATAAGTTTTTAAAGACTTGGACGGAATGCCTGCACCAACACAACACTCACCATTTGGCCTGAATTTCTTTTTTCCACTCATGACTCACCACCATCCTTCATAGCAGGTACAAGCAGAGCTTAAGGTGGGTGGAGCGCAGATCTAGAGTCTTTGAGTGCACATTTTTAATAACCTTTCCAGCAAGTCGAAAAAAGTCATAAAACTACACTTCTCTTAAGTAAGGTCATTTAAACGTTACAAATAACCACACATATTGTAATATAAATGATGCAAGAATAATATTTTTAAATTGCCTCAATGAAAGCATTGTTATGACGAGTTTACGGCGTGGAATTCGAAACCTAACCGAAAATCGTACGTAAATACCTGATTTATAGTCGGCAAGATACGTTGAAATTTATTATGATCCACTATAACAGTGGTCGGCAACCTATGACCCGCGGGTCACCTCGTGACCCACTGGGAAAATTTTAGTGACCCGTTTTGAATTATTCCACCTGTATAATGATTTTATTTTCTGTACTCTAAGATAATACGTTATCTAAAATAGAAGTGATGTGACCCACCAGCAAAAATTTAATTCCGCAGCATTTTTTAGAACAATGATAAATTTACGCTCATAGTGTGTCAACAGACATATTTTTTTTGCTTCCGATTAGCAGTGCAATGAATCTCCACCTCTATGTGATTTATTTCGGATACCCACCGCCAAAATATTTTGAATCGCAGGAAATAGCACATCGATGATTTAAGATCAACTCGGCGTGGTAGTTCGGCTTTGACGGTTCGGCTATTTCAAATATCGACGTCTACCTATGGAAGCTAATCCCAGCGAAGACAAAGAGATGAAGAACATTGATGTATTTGAATAAAACGAAACCACATGACTAAAGATATATTTTTGCTCCGGCAGTGTTAGACATAACGGCGGCTGAGATTTAGGCGAAGAGATTATCTGGAGATCCCGTGGTTTCACGACGCGAACGATAAAAGCCTCTAAAAATGCCTAAGTTGGGAATTTGTGTCAATTAGGAGCCCATGTTGATCAGTTTGGCTCAGACAGGTAAGGAGCATGGCCTTGCTATTACATATTTTAGTTCCCTTGGATAACTCGAAGCGTGGCAGATATAAGGTTTTGAGACTCTCCTAAACCAACATTCATTTCTAGTTATCTTATTCCATTCAATTCGTGCGAAATTCACTTAAGACATTATATTCAATCCAGAAGCCTTTATCCTTTCATCAAATCAAGCGAAATGATCAAAAATGTGATACGGAATGAAAGGATTTGAACAGATTGAGAGAGGGGCGACCAAGTCAGATTTCTTGATACCAAGGCCTCAACATGTCCAGAACCCGTGAAGATAAACATATCGATGGAAAGTTGGGTCTTTTCACGCACACCTCATTCCACTTCTTCGCCCTTTCCACAGTCACTTCGTTCAGCCTTCATCTCTAAAAGATGCCACGGCATATTCGCTCTTGATAAAAGACAGGAGAGGAAGGGGTGGCCGCACTGTGGAGTGGGGGCAGATGGGAAAAGTGGTAGCGTTTGAGCAAAGAGCCAATTTGGCACTCTGCCGGAACTATCTCCCGACAAGATCCCTTTCGAGAATGAAAGAGTGACTCTGACTACCTCCTTCTTCGACGGGGTGGTCCATTTCGCCCTGACACACCCACCGAGGCACGAACTGCCATCACGTGCAAACTATCGACAAATTTGCGGATCGTCGAGTGGGACAATGGATGGGCTCCGCTCAGGAGAATGTACAGCGGACTCTGGGAGGAGTGGAACGGAAATCGTTCCAGGACCTAGTTCGACTTTCGAGAAAATTTCTTCAGGTGAAAATATGTTAATTGGACCCGTTTTCTGTCGCTAGTATTATTCACCAAATCAAATTTTATGCGCAAACAATAGTAAATGAATTAAGTATAATAATACTGAACATCACAACTATATCCATTGAAGTAAAATAACTTACACGTCATTTTATTCACCAGCTGGCAGTTAAGACAAACGAATCGTAAACTTGTAGCGGATAACAAAATTCTACGCCATTAATTAAATCATTGATCCAAAGTTACATCGTGCTCCAGGCGAGAATAGGTAAAACTTCAAATAAAATAATATTTCTCAGCCCCATAATACAGGCATATATAACTGGAATTTTGGCCAAACTTTACATAAGAAAAAAATACATCAAAGATAAAGCCACCAACCCATCTCAGGTTTATTATTATTAGCAAATGACTGCAATAGCAATTGACGAAGAAATGTCTTAAGTCGATATTAATGGCGCAGTAGCCAGCACCTGTGGCAAGAAAATATTACTCAATAAACTTCATATTTAGGAAGTGATCTAACTATTCAGTATGCAAGTTAATCTATGATCGGTGAACCTATCAGAGATATCAGTATTTCTCAAACAACACAATACAAAAGGTGGAAACAAGTATTTGTTTTGACCCATACAATCACAAAAGGGCAATTTTAAAGAATACGTACTTAAACCATAAAAAATTGTAGAACACTTCAATTAATGTAAGCACTGACAGAGTAGGGAGGAAGATGCAAAGCCTACAATTGTTTGGACATTCTTCTCCCCTTGAATCGGCTGGTTGAGGGCTGCGGATAATTATCACTAGATGTAAAGTGGGCACTAAAATTTCACTGGAATAGAATCTGTTCTGCTTGGTGTGTAGAAGAAGGAATTTAATTTTTCATCATTGGATCTTTACCCGCTGATTTGTAGTTTTGTACATTCCTTATCTTAACATCCCAATTTATAGCATATTTCACTTTCAAGGGAGAGTAAAATCGAATAATGGCACGCCTGGCTTTGGAAAAACAGATGGTCAGGATAAATCGGCTCCGAAATCACTTAAAAGGTTTACTGTCATCTTTAACAGACGAAGAAAAGAAAAAAGACCAATCAGGATTGCAGCACCTTGAGACTTTTAAACGAGCATTAAAATGGAATTCCTAGCCTGACCGCGTTGCCGTGACTTTACACCGGAGTGAGACTCTAAAAACAGCTTTCGGAACGTTACGACTGACTCCGAATAGCCAGACTTCACCGACATAAGCGGAATGGATGAGGTCAGCTAAACACACGCTTACAAATGAGACCATCCCAATTTGGTGAGCGTTGGTAAGAGATCATTTCCAGAACCAAAACATCGTTTCTTTTTGGCCACGTTGAGTCTTCGAGCAGCAGTCACTCGATCGCTCAAATGAGTTTGCGAGTAACCAGATAAGTACGCACCAAACATGATAAATCCACCACTGAAGAAAGCCACCACAAAGTTCAGAAGCTTTGTCACCATATTCAACCGGTAGAATTAAGAAAAATAACTTTAGGAAACCTTTGAGAGCAATGTGAAAATCTTATCTATCTCTTATATCTATCTCTTATACTAACGAGTTCCTCACTCAGCAAAAAAGATTCCGTCAAACGAGCTAAGCAAATGGCTCCGAGTTGTGTAAATAGTTATAACGCATCGAACCTACAAATTAAACACACCCAAAGGGAGCAACTCACAGACTATACATCTACATCTACGTAATACCCTGCGAGCCACCACGAGGGTGTGTGGCAGAGGGTGAAGATCACCAAACATGCACTATTGCCATTCAAGTAGGATATTTAAGGGAGGCATGCTAGAGAACAGGGTCACATGCAGCTAGGTGGTTAGTATCTACATAATAAGAAAGGGATTATTGGTTGTTATTACATGCATCATTCACTACAGACTACTCTAACTATATTTCACCTACCTATCCCTTTGCTACGCTGCCTATTCTTCTCTCTTATGGTACGCGGGAAAAATAACGTTTTAAATCTATCAGTACGACAATCTATCTCTCCTATCTTGTTAATCTGATCAAACCTAGCATAATACGCAGGGGTTCTTAATATATATCTAACGTCGTCTGTGAAAAAATCGGTTTCGAATTTACTTAAAAGGTTTAACCTATATTTTAACCTGCGTTCTGTTAGTAATTACCATCCTAGTTCTTCTAGAAAAACTCGTAACACTTGTACAATTATCATAACGGCCTTTAACAAATCTAGTGGATCTCCTTTGCACACGCACTAATTCTTTTATCATGCCTTCCTCGTAGGGATCCCATATACTAGCGGCATATTCTAAATGAGGCCTGACAAGTGTAAAATAGCTTCTTTCTCGTACTCTCTCATCGCATTTGCCTAGAACCCTTTTTACGAATCCTAATCTACGGTTTGCTTCACTAGTTATTTCCCTGATGTGTTTTCCCCATGATAACCATGAAACTATATTTTTAGAAATACTGCCTATTAGATCTCGATAATAGTGTAATGCACCTTTTGCAATAGAAGATAAAATTTAAAACACTATCATTTTCTAATGATTTATCATGATGCACTGCTATACTTTCCACGGTCCTGAATCTGTATTATGTTGTACATATTTTTTCCCCCATGAAACTAAATTTTTAGCTCTTTCAACATAGAGGCGGCTTTCATTATTATTTACAGTGGTGAACAAAAGAGAAGGCCCGCACACAATAATTGATCTGTGGCGAGGAACATCTGCATATATTCTGGGGGTGTCGAGGACCACACACGCAGATAACCTTACAGGGAGGACGGGCACCGTTTAAGCTCGCAAGCAAAAATTGACTCAGAGTGACTTTAACATATTCCCACGCATATAAGTTACTGATAGCATTTTTAAATAACTCGGTTAAAGAAAACTAACATGAATAACTTTTATTTTAAGAGACAAATTAAATCAAAAATAAAATATGTACAACATAATACAGATTCAGGACCGTGGGAAGAACGGCAGTGCATCATGATAAATCATTAGAAAATGATAGTGTTTTAAATTGTATCTTCCATTGCAAAAGGTGCATTACACTATTATCGAGATCTACTAGGCAGTATTTCTAAGGCATAATTCTAATAGGCAGTATTTCATTTACAAGATCAATGTACATCCTGGGACATTTCATGGGGTGGGGGGGTATCAATTGATATTGTACGAAAAATATAAAAGTAAAATCTTTTTCCATTGACCTGGTGTACCGAAGTCTACGTAAGCATCTAATCTTCTTTCACTTGGATACAAATGGGGACATAATTTAAGGCGTCATAGACGCATTTAAAAGGAATACTTAAAATTTTCCTGAACCTTGCACTCACATTTTTAAAATGTTAGCGAGTCAATTACTCTGCGACCCACCAATTCACGCAATTGTATTCCCTCTGGAGTAAATGAAGTCGATAAAATACCCTCAGCGACAAATAGTCCCCGCGACACGACCGGTAGGAAACACGCACGACTGCTCAGCAAGAAGGGAGCAGCCCAACTGCTTGTAATGGAGGGGTGGGAAACTTTAGACGTATCTCATGCTCCCCACCCGAGGACAGCGTGGATAATGAGGAATTAAATTGGACCGTGAAACATCTCCGACCCGAATTCGAGCAGCAAGATCATTTATGCCCACATACTCGTCGAGGATACTGTCCACTAGAAAAAATAAGGTTTCTCGGCGCCGCTAAGTTGGCTATGATAGCATTCCAGCGGCGCGAGGCGAATGGAATTTTTTTTAAATCATAATAATTGAAACAAGATAAAGTGAAGAAAAGCATTACAAAGGCAGATATAAAGGGTAATGATATCATCTGATGTTGATATGCCAAACACGACTGATAATCATTACCGTCAAAAATTTTCTAATAAATTCAACATTGAGTTCAAGATACGTAACACTCATACATTCATATTGATGGACAACGCACAAATACTTGCCGCAATACGTTAGGAAAGTTAGATTCAAAAAATGAATGAAAATGACGAGAGGAATGAGGAAAAGTTAGTCAAACATGTAGCGGTCCTCTTTCAATGCGCGTACCGGTAGCAAATTTTACATTCTTGATGTAACCATTATAAGTGAGCTAAGACGGGTTTCCTTCATCTAAACACTTTATACATTTTTGAACTCCCACAAAGATATCATCTCGACAGCTATGAAGAAATGGTTTAATAAAAACATAATATTACATAAATCGAGCATCTGAACTTCATCTATCAGCACGCAATCGATGCACCACTGAAATAAGAGCACAACTCAGTGTTTTCTACTGTTTTATACTATACACCTAATGATCGTAGGACGGCTGAAATCGGTAGCGTTCAATATAATAACTCAGAGGAAAACAAAAAGTTGTGTACCAATTTCCAAAATTGAAATATTCCAAAGTGTGAGATCTTCATCAAACAATTGTGTTTATATACAATTTTAGGATTGTAAAAAATGAACACTTTTGCGTTCAGATACAAGTTCAGAGAGCGAAAGAGAAAGCGTTCAGTGGTTAAAGGCGCTAAATACTAAATCATGAGGAGTTCCAGAGATGCCGCACCTGCGGCGCGGCACACGCACGTGAGAAGACTTCGTCTTTTGGGAAAAGGTCAGCGACGCCGATGGACAAGCAACAAAACGATATGATGGAGGATTACGATGTTTTGCACCATCGCCGATTTAAGCAGAAAACACACACATCAGACGTAAATGCTCCCGAAACTCATCCATCCACTGGGTGCTAAAAACTGCTCCTGGCCAAGAGGGTGTTTAATAAAGCTGATGGAAAATGTAGAACTGGAGTCGCTAGTGATTCGAAGGCTACAGTTTCACTATCACGTACTTTACCATGCGTCCTTTCCCTTTTACCAATGCTGCGACCTCCCATTTTCAAGACTATTGTCCAAGAACCTTCCGCCCGCGCGTGCAGAGGATTGAAGAGTAGAAGATAGATGAAGGTGAATCCATTTTTTATCTAATGGCAACCAACAGGAACGCCCTCTCGAATGATGGAATATTTTTTTCACTGGAAAAATGAGGCAGCCTTAAATAATCCGGGGACCCCGCACTGCCCAACCTCACAGGTGACCGACACACTTTAAATACATTCCTTGAGTTGCCCTACTTGAGCATCAGCGCCTTAATATTCTGAGATCGTTTACGAGTAATTGACTGGTTGCCGCGAAACCAATAATTACCAAAGCATTATTTCTAGTAGAGCAATAAAACAAAAAATACAGAAAATTAAAAATTGGCAAACGTTTCAAAAAATAGACATACACCACTTGTATTTTAAGCAAGACATGACGGTTCAATGCGCCACAAGAATTTTCAATTTACCCAAGCTGATACGCTAATGCGACACAGTTTTGCAAGTTTTGAATGTTATCCTTACTGGCATATAGCTGAAATGCGTACAACTGAGTCTTCACGGACATCCCTGGATACATGCAAGGTGCATGCGAAGGCTTTGGCCGCAAGCCAATGTCCGCTCGGTCCCTCTGCTCCCGTGGGAAATGAATTACAGGCATGGGATGGCGCTCTCCGAGCGGGAGCCGGCTCCACGGATTCGGAGACTGCACCGGCGCCTACCGAGAACCTGAACGAGCTGGCAAAAGGAGGACTGTTCCTCAGCAATTCCCGGGATGAAAAGGAGTAGGGCAAGTGAAATATGCAGATGAACTTTGGGGCGGCGACGGAGAGTCGAAGGAGGGTAGGAATGACGGTACCGCCCTCGGGCGGCCAACGAGCGAAGCAAAAACGGGGACATTGCAGATCGATCTCCCCAACGCCAAGATGCAAACCGTTCGAAACTAACACCAAAATCGAACGGGTGGCGAAGAATTACGAAAGATGAAAGGATGAGGCGGAGGGAGTTTTCTCAAAACTAGAAGATTTTTGCCCGATCGCGGAGTAGTGCTGGGCTGCCCGAGAAGAGTAGGTACGCTTGTATTCTTTAAATCAATCGGATGTAAAGTTTGGCGCTACAACAAGAAAAAAAAAGTTAAAAAGTGGTAAAAAAAATAGAATGTCTTCAAACAAAACGCTCTGTTGCTGGTGTTAAATGTTTCCTTTAAGAGCTCACTAACTGTGTATTTGTTCTGAATCGTGTTTCGAAACCATTAGAACTAAAACATTGAAAAATTAATGTCAAATCAATTGTGTGATAACGTCAAATAAATCAAAGTGTCATGTATTCATCCGTTCCTATTCAATACATATTGAAATTTCAACAACTTTGATCCCGTGGCACAGATTCTCTTGAAATACCTACACAACAAAACTTTCATCGTATAACTCACATGAATAATGATACTCAAACGATATCGTACTGTCTACCAAATTTATTTAAAACTCTTACAACACGTGTTTCAGCTGTCTAGCAGTCATCATCCAGTAAGACTGAATAGGCCATCACATGAATAGGCCATCACCATTTAAGACATAATTCATTCCACTTACGGCAGAAATGAAGACAGTAAAATATAACTGAGTAATTTAATAACATTAACTTATTCATGAATAAAGGGAAACGTATCATAAACTACCCTCACTGTAGTAACTGCCCGTGTGAATAGCAATATCCCTCGTAGTTACGCGACACTCAAAACGTATAAAGTTATTCTTAGTTTGAAAAAAAATACGAAAACAATGGCACCCGCGTAAATTCATATCAACAGCGATTTACCTCATCATTATATAAATACAGTACAGATTGATTAACGTTCAAATTTATGGACTCAATACTTCAGAATGTTCGAGAGAAAGGTACAACACGTAAGTAATGTCAAAATAAGGGATGCATCTAAGTCGTTGAGTCTGATTAGAGTTTCCCTTCAAATTCAAATTTCAAAGAGACCATCACCGTAGCAAAGATTTACAGTGAGTATATCAATACGCCTACCGCCGACCAAACTCCTCGATCCTTTGGTTTGTCTGCCATTAAATTTAATAATTCTAAAAGTTCAAATGATGAATTCTTTTTAGAATGCAACTTTACTGTAATGATAGATGGTTACATTGCTCGGATAAAGATGAAATACGCCCGATGTCTAATGCATATAAGCATCGAGTTTTCATAGGTGGCGATAAAGAACGGAAAATGATTCAACTATATAGCTTAGCTGTATTTTTAAACCGGGTGGCGTTTAATACTGCAGCGATAACTTTACTCTCAGAGGCAGAAGTTGCACTGAGGATATATTAAAAAGCTGAAGTGTGTCCATCCACGGAAAATCCGTTCTAAAAAAATATCCCGGTCTCTACAAAATTTATCTTATCTCCATTACATCCCCGTATGTCTCCACGAAAAAAAATGACTCACGCAGTACGCTGTTTGGTCTTCGAACACTGGCGTACGACTCCTCATAAACAAACGCGAAAGGCAATACCAATTTTGTGTCTGACCTCAAAACATGGCTCGCGTGACTGGCTCTCTTCACTCGCGGAGAAAGACTATGAACCTCTCACGCATCAAGGTCGTCAGTAGTACTGCGTTATTTCTGACCTAAATACGCATGAGCAGAGAGGAAGTCACCCTCTCCACCCCCAACCACCCCCCAACGTTCACTTTTAGCCGTGCCAACACCACAGGGACGGGAATAAAACGACGAGGAAATAATCTCAAGAGATGCACTGCACTGAAGTCTTGACTGAAAAATGCTTTCAAGAAAGATACATCCAGAGAGCCGTTCGCGAGCATTATCTCATTCAGGCCACAGCAATGGATTCGTACGGCGGGAATCCACCGCCCAATGCATTCAACACACAATAAGAAATCTAAAAAAGGTCACACCAGCATCGGGTTTACAATAAGATACAAGGCGGGCTTGGGGCCAAAAATGTCCATAAAAATTATACTCCTGATAATAGCAGTGTACATCCATTCGTACGTTCTCAGGCTTTCGAGGGCAAATTGCTGGATGCATTGAACATGATTTTGCCGAACGAATACATTAATGTTATCAGGAATGTAATAATATATTTCACATTTCATTCCCTCCGTAAAATTTAAGAAAAGAACTAGAGACATTCACCAAACTTCAAATCGTACTATAGCGATTGACTGGTAGGTATATACATTGACGTCATGTGTCTCTAAGTCCGGTGAAGTTTTTTAAAGTGAGCTAGCCCATTCAGATAAGCTTTTCCATAGACAAGGCAGCATCTACAAACCAATAGTAGGACGTGTTTCACAATACCCAAACTGTCAGTTAACATCCCATCAACATAATGGGAAACATTTTATAGTTAGGGTACCAGGCTTTATGAAGTGGATCCTTTAATTGTAATGCCTCGTATTCGTGGGTGCGACAACGAACAGTTTTCACTGGAACATTTAGCAAAGAATCATAGTTTACCAAATGCAGTCGTGTCGAGTGAGTACCGGAAATCAGAACATTTTTGTGGATTCTACCCATATACAGGTCGAATCCACCAATCCTTTCCGAGATGTACATTAATTCATGATTTACATAAAGTAGAATCTGATTACGTTCTAGACTTGCACCAAATTAACTGCACTGGAGGAAGAGTAGCATTAAAATTTTTTTATGATTAGCAAAGCACGCTAAAAGTTTACACGCGAGTATGAAACCATGCCTGACGAGTTACAACTTAACATTTCACGCTAGCCTCCAATCTACTCCATAACCTGAACTCAATGAACTCATCTCCGGGGATCGTTATCGACCCCTCTAAGGACTCCAGCCCTAAGCGCTCACCTAACACATTAGCAAGTAAATAGGTTTTGCCCCTCCGAACATGATCGGATAGAGGAAGCGAGGGAAGGCTAGCTAAGCCACAGAAAAGAGCAGGAGAGTGGTGGTAAGAGCAACAGTAATGTGCGGTCGGATGCCTTCCATTTTGGGTCGAAGCACTCAGATTAGTAATTTATAGTACAAATAAGGAATGCTCGCCTGAGTGATGAGGTTTAGAGGGCAATAAAACGAATGAAAGGCGAACCATTTATGAATAATACTAGTCCAATTGGTCGATTCGAGCGGCCCGCACTAAATAGTGTGCGAAGTTGTTAAGCCCGTCGAAACACACACTGATTACGTCCCACATTTTGAAAGAGAACCTCGAAAATCCGATCGGCCTTTCGGAGAAAACACTGTATTTAAATAAATCATACTTCGAAAAAGAAGATGAGATTTACTACTGGCAAATCCATTTTTTCCCAGAATAAGGAAGGACAATTACTAAAACCGACTGATAGGGTAATTATCTAGTGTACATCTTCTATTTTAATATATATATATATATATATATACCAATGCACAATTGAATTCATCGAGGATTTTACAGGCATCTTATTTCATTCAAAAACGGCACATGAAGAGAGAAAATGGGTATTATCACTGAACTTTTTTCCGCTGTCGCCTACCAACGGTATACAGTATAACAAACAGCATAGTCTCGCAAGGTAAAGAATTACGAACTGTAAACTGCTGAATAACAGTGAATTGAACGTTAATTACTCGTACTTTTTTATCAAACGTTGTTTGAATCTTTCATATCCCTTTGCATTTAGAACCATCCCGTATTTTCATTTCCTAGTTACGCAAACAAACAGAATATAACAAACTAAGGTAAAGCATCGAGGGCGAACAAAATGAATTCGTATTTACATCCGACAAATAAGCATCAGCAAGGAATGCTGATTAAGAATAAAGAGCAGACTATTTTCAAGAAGTCGGGGAAGCCAGGTGGGAGTCACTCACAACCGGCCCTAGTTGCATTACCCTTTCGCGAGGGCTCGGCTTTTGTTTTAAAGAGCACCACGCTACGTGAATCCTCCTATGGGGGGGATAATGAAAGAGACCATTTTGCCTGTGCCGAGGAGATGAAAGCGAGGGACGAGGGCGTCCTTGAGGCGAGTGCTCATGCGAGGAGGAAAGATAAGGGGGGAAGTGAGAGAGACTGAGATGCATCCTTTGCACTCGCTAGGGGTCGGGAGACAAGGTGGCGACTGAAGAGTGTTCTACAGGGGAGAGTACGAGGGGCAGAGAGCATTACTGCTCCCTGGATACATCGATACATCGAAAAGACGGCCAGGCGATGCCTTAAGGTGACTCTGGCTTGACTACGTGAATCAAGATAAAAATATGTTACGAATTCTTATTCATTCAGTCTAGAAAATCCTGATTTCGCTGATGAAATGGGTTACGTATTGAAAACCAATATTAAGGTACAAAATATGCAAATTATTCCGCGAATGTATTTTTAATTTGTCCAGCCAAAGGAGCCACTGCAGCATAGAACTACCGCATTTTTACTTCAATTACGCTAATAACTTCTAAAAGAAATATATTATATTTATACTATGTATTATTGCATATTATTGCATTACCATCCAGTTCTGAGCTATGTTTTAAGTTTCAAGTCTCTAGCTCATCGGAAAGTTAGTTAAAAATCGATTGCAAAATTTGCACCGAACAGACGAACAAACAGACAGACAAGAAAGCGAGTTAATAGAAACGTGGTAAATAGGTGGTAAGATGCCTGTATTATGTTTCGATCAAATTTCCCAGGACTTTCTGCTGATTAGAAACAGTTTTAATTAAAAGCTTGAATATATATCTAGTTCAAATAGATATTCTATGCTGTCATCGGAGCAATCTCCAAGGCAGCCCACGTTAAAATCTCCAATTTCTAGGCGGAATTAGATTAAAACTAGCCTGGAGACCCTATTTTATTGACATCTCTGTTTATGAAACGCATTGCGAGGGTGCTACATTCAAGTTTTGAGAAAATATGGAATAAGTGACCCTGAGGCCAGAGCCACCCTAAGTCTATTTACATAAGTTCAGAGACGAAGCTAGGATTTCGTTTCGGGAGGGGGGAGAGAGTCATGCAAAATGCTGCAGGGGGTGGAGAGAGGGTAGCGAAAGCTTTCGAAAATCACGACCAAATTTTTGTTAAGGCAAAGGAATGCAACGGCGACTGCAGTGTAACAGCCGAATTTGTAAGTTTTGCAGGGCCGATTTCTGAAAAAAAAACTATCCCTACCCTCGGTATTTCACTTGAAAATAACAAAAATTGATGTAAAAAGTTTTTTATAATAAAAACTAAACGAAATAATACTCCAAGTTGAAACAATCAAAGACATTACTTTCTTAGAGCACCTTTTTAAAATTGAATTCAAATTTTAGTGAGAGGTTTTGGATCAAATGGTCTCTCCCGAGCTAAAGTACTGGCTTTTATTCAACACCATTGCATTTTAAGCATTATTAAATGTATATGCTTAGCGCATGCTATTTACGCAATTAAAATGGATTGCCGTTAGCCCACTGGACAGTTGGAAAGACGATGAGGACGCGAGATGTAGAACGATCGTAACAACACAAGATGACAGCAAAACTTTAATAAATATCGAATCACTACATAGAAGTTCAGCATAAAGCATGCAAATTCTCTAAAAAAATAAACTACCTGAGGGAAAGGATTGAAATAATTTTGCTGTTGCCCTTCAAACTCATGTTCGCCTGCATAAAACATTCGGCGCCTCGCCATATCTTTCTTCCATGATCATTATTTTGAAAAGGAGCAGAAGGTCATTCACCGTGTTCTGCGTTATTGACGATGAAGGCTACCCTTTTTGCTCCACCCCGTATTTCTTTCGAGGGTAGTAGCCTTAAGGACAATAATTTCAGTTTTAGTTTCTAGAGTACAATTCCCATTAATCTTCCCAGAATCTTCTCGTGGAAAATATTTCACATTATCCATTGGTCTAAAATCAAATATGGTACAACCATTAATAAAAAAACACAGAAAAGCATAAGTCGTCTCTGGTCAATGGAAATCCGTATTGCGATATATACGCAACGATGAGGACTAAGGCATGACGCCAAGAGAATTTCAGTGAATCAATACTTAAGAATGAAATTCCGATGTGCTCTCACAGAAGCGTAGAAGCAAATTATCTCCGCGTTAAAATGGTTGAGCCGCAAAATGTTAATACGAATGTGGTACTGCAATTAGAATACATTGAAGCCGAATTTAATTGCACCACATTCATGTATTATCAGATTTAGCGATATTATACTCACGTAGTATTCATGTGACTCCACTGACATTATTTCCGGATCCAGGCGCATAGAATAAGCGGAGCACGCAGGAGTGAAGCAAAAAGAAGTTTTCGAGCAAGAAAATAAAAAAAGAATACAAATTAACGTGGGATAAAATAAACAAAGCATTTAACATACGAAAACAATAAATAAGTGTTTTTGGCAAACGCTTTCAGAGAAAATATCGTTTATTCCCAAATAGCATATTTCAATTCCAGGAAGGCTGGAGTTATTCGTAAGAAGAACCTCTATAAAGAATTCGTAAAGAAGAAGACAACTACATTTGGTGAAATGGAGCAAAAATAACTTCTTCCCTTGTCACTGATAGTAATTTAAACCGCAAAAACGTTGTTGCTGCAATGATTTTCAAATTTCATACGCAACCGCGATAGAATAAAATACAATTCCGTTTGCGAGAGGTAAAGGTAACATTCAAGTGTTGAACATAATGAAGTGTGATATCTTAGTAATAGTTTGCGTAATGAACTAATCCTTGTGATTCCTAATTTTATATTAAAATAACTAGAAAATGACATTATAATAAAATTTTGTGTGAATTATACTATGATTTCAAATATCTAATCACTTATTTTTAGAGGGACTTTGACCCTAAATTTCTTCCTTGACAACATTACTTCATGAAACTAGCGTAGATGGCCGTTGGTGGTTGGTAATGCATTTTTTCAATAATACAACGATATTGAAATAAATGACATTTAACCGTATTGTTCCCAGCAAAACTCCTTGCTTATTATCGGCGGATAATTGATTTCTGGTCACTGAACTTCTTCATGCGCTGAAAGTCATTGATTTAAACCAAAAGAAAAGAAAACCAAAGCATTAAAACTAGGCAAAAATGATGCCAACAAAGGAGAAAATGAGCAAAAAACAGACGGGCTGCAACGGATCGTAAATAAACTGCAATGGTAAAAAAAATTTCATCATGGAAAAGTTCGTACAGGTCGATGGCACGGGTGGAATGGATTAAAAAAATGGAACTTCGAGACAGATAGATGGAAAAGGAAGAATTAAATCCTTTAGCTAGCGCACAGCCAGTGGGATATAATGCTCCGAAATCTCAGAGTCCCCGGCAGGGGCCGCGAAAGTAAAGGACTCGAATGTAACACTAACTCTCCACCCTATTTTCACTTTGATTTCTATTTCGGCAGCCCGCGCAGAGCTGAAAGATTTTTGTAAACGAGGGAAAGGAAAAAATGTCAATGTGGGAGCGGAGAAGAAATGGAAAATGCAAATATCGACTCGGCAGCACAAGAGTACAAGAGCTGAAGCAGATTAGAAAAAACATTTCATTTTGGGTGAACTAAATTTACATCGATCTGGATTCAGTAAGGTTGTGCAAAACTCCATTTCATCTACTCCAAATCGGAATTTGATCATTATTAATGATTCACCATCATAATTCAAACTCATTTAATTCATTCATATGATAAACTATAACCGTCCAGATTAACCGTTAGTGGGAGAAAAAATATCCTTTCAACAGTACATTTTACAAATGTTATTTCCACAAACTAAAGCCATATCTAATGAATTTCGATCGAGTAAAAAATTCCCACCACAGAAACAGCAAAAGTAGTGGTCTGACGACCAAACCCAGATGACAATAAACACGATGGTAGTTTTGTCCCCTTTTGGAATATCTTATGCTTAACCATAGCGATGTCAACACATGTAGATAGAAACGAAAACAAAAAGATTCAGACCGGCCCACCTTCCCTTGTGACTGGAAGCCAAGTACGTTGCACACGTAAATGCAATCAAAGGCCCTAAATTCGTTGTCAATGCAAATTAAATGCATCAGAGGACTGCTCTAAAATATAAACATAAGGAAGCGCAAATAACGGAAAGGAAAGCGAAAAAGTTCTAAATTTCGTCAAAAATAAACCTTTCACGTTAGACAATGGGGTTCATAGACGTAGTGATAAATAAAAATATTTTGCGATGCTACGGCGTATTTCAAAAGAACGTGCATAATGAAAAATGAAAAAATTCCGAAGTTCCAAAATTATTTAATTTCCATCGAATAAGATGGAGAAAAAAGTCTTCTTCTAAGAGGATTCCAACGACAAAAAATTACGATGGCATTATCAAATGCGCAACGTTCTCGGAAGAGATTCCTAATTAGGAAAATAATTAATACCGAAAATTTTTTTCAAACTTTCAGATTTTATTAGACAAGGCCTTTAAGCTTATCGAGAAAATAATTTTACGCTAGCCAATCACCATATAATTTTCCACGAAACGCATCATCAAACAATACTTACTAACATAAACTCCCCACTACTTCAAGATTACGCAGAAAACCAAACTTTGGCCATCATCCCACATGTATCAACCATAAATCAAGAAAGACAGAAGAGAAAAGCTAATGGTAATTAATTACCTACACTATGAGCGAGCTAAATGACTCACCTACTTTCTCACTATTGAAGAATCATTTTCCACCGGCAGTTTTAAACGCATTCTCGGTAGTTCATGGCAGCTTTTAAGAAAACATTGCACTGAATCTTGTCCTGAGATAAGTCACTGAATGAATGAAAAAATAGCCCAGATTGGATAGACAAAAGAATTAGTTAAACCAGCCTATTCCCGCGCCCTAAAGGAGAGGTTGAACATGAAAATAGGAGGAAAAAAATGGAGGAGATCAAACAGCTTCATTCCTAGGGCATTACGTTAAAGGATAAGGTGCATGATGTTAAATATATCAAAAGATCTACGTTAGCAAACAAGACGTAAGCTTATAGGAACGAGCTGATTACGGTGACCTTGCGTAGGAATGCAAAGAGACTGGCGAAGTCTAATGCGGAGTGTGCCGTTGTATTTTGCAGAAACCTGAACTCTGAGGTTCAGGAAAGGAAAGAGGTTCAGCAGAGGCTGAAGGCGATTAAAATGTGAGTGCAAGGGAGATATAGAACCTGCTAGAACATGAGAGGAAAAAGAACGAATAAGTTCTTGGAGCGGCTAGTGAGAAGAGGAAACGGATGGAGGATATTAGGAGGAGGCAAAGGAGGTGGTTGGAACACTTAAGAGAAGGGTAAAAGGATGCAGATGGCCGCGACAGAGGCTACTATAGGATGCTTTGTAAGTGGTGAAGGGGAAGAAAGAAAATAGCCTTTATGGTAGGAAACAAGAGGGTTAGGACGAATGCCGAGATGATGAAAGAATTTTTTTTGAGAAAATGAAAGAAAAGGAAAAAAAAGAATAAATTTAGAAAACAATGGCCGTCGACTATACAGGATCACTTCCTCCATCTAAACTAACTTAAATGACAGATCACCGATTATAACCAAAGGACTTTGCATTGAAATTACAAGGGCTCATTCATCCGAAATCTGAGAAGAATCACGCTTTCACGGCCCGGATGGGCATCGCAAAAATTAAATACGAGATGATTAGTGAGCTCCCGCCAGCACCACCGAATTAAATCAACGTACACTCTCACTCCTCCGGATCGTGTAAGCCTGAGCGGATGATTCCATCAATTGCGCAACAAACTTCTCAATCAATTCAGCTGTCTCTTCACGTACAAATTTCCCCTCTCTGCACTCAACATCCGCACCTTTCACATTGTTTCCACTCCTGCCGCACTCCCTCACCCGCTCCTCGGCGAGAGATCGCGAACTGCACGGGTCGGATGGTCGGTCGCACGAAATTGGGGAACGGCCCTCCAATCGATAGCCTGACACGTGCATGCATTTATTACTTTTCGAGAGGAGTTGCGTAGGCACTTCGCGTTCGTCAAGCGCAAATTATTAACACGGAGTGAATTATAAACAAGCCAGGGGAGAGAATAAAGAGGAAAAGGCAAAAGAAGCATTAGCTTGAAGGCTGGTGGAAACCCACGGGGGTATCTAACGTAAAGGCCGTGACCCTCAAAAACTGATATTGCCTTCATAATCTAACATACTAACATAATCTGGAAGAAAAGTTAGGACGAAGAAAAAATAAGATAATAAGGAACAGGTGACATTAGGCTGTACGATATACAAATAATAACTCGGTACACGTTATTCAATATGAGTGGTAATATTATCAATAGGCTTTATTACGAAGACGACTGAAGTCAAAAGAAATGGCTAAAATAAATTTTGTAAGAGGAAATGATATAACAAGACATGAAAAACTGGATAACAATTTTGAATCATATAAGACATGAGGTGTTTCAGTTCGCGCGATATTTGGACGAATATTGCATGACATCGAAATGATTTCACGTATCTCATAGGCCCAACAGCCCGAACACACGAAAACGCCACCTATGTACCATATCTCCGGCACATCGCGTATCACGGTCAACGTAAAACTGCGATTATCACATTCCTAGAGATATATTGTGATGTTTACATGCACAGCGCAAAGAAAATATGGTTTAGAAATTCATTAGTAATTTAAGCATTCACTAAGACTGAAGGCAATGGATTAGAGGGGCTGCGAGCGTAGTTGCAAGAGTGGAAATACGATTGGCGTTTCCTGGAGAGGCGGAAACAGACAGTGGCATTCAGTTTTCCACCGACTCCCCGTCATAGAGTAGCGTATTCCTAAAATACTAACAAACACTGCTTCAAAGAGGTTAACTATGTTTCATTTCAACGCTAAGAAGTAGGATGGACAATCTGGCAACTAAATTTTGTAAATATCGAAGAAAAGATTCCCCCTCATTGGCTGCCGTTGGCGAAGAGTGACGTAAAAATTCGGCTTTGAAAATGCTCGCTAATTGTCCTTCGACGGCGACGTCAATGTCCGGCCATCGTAGCACGTTCTACATCATCGCAATACCCAAGCTTCCTGATGTCCACCGTCCGTTTGTCGTCGTGTCAAGAAACGCCGATCCTCATTCCATCCTAAATAAGGCATAGAAGGAACGCGAAATATGCATCATGTCTGAAACTTAGCTTTGAGGAAAAGGGAGTACCGAGAATGGAGACACATGAGATTTGGATGTTGAGAACATGGAGACTGTGAGTTAGATCATGAGAGTAGAAATCCAGTAGTTGAATGAGGTTTTAGAAAAAAGGGAATCAATCGGAGAGGGCAGGAACAGTGGATAGAAGTATTGAAGATGAACGCCGAGAGTTAAGGGGTGATAGAGAGAGGAATTCTCGATAGGCAAAAGAAAATGGAGGAAAAGAAATCTTGGACGACTAACGGGAAGACAGAGTACATGGAGAGCTATGGAGAGACTTGGTTGTGGAAAATTACATTATAATAGCTTTACATAAATAATGGAAACATAATAAACGTGTAGGAAAGTTGAACAGTGACCCTAGAACAGGCAAGTCGATAAGTGTATTCTCCAGAAATATACCAAAGGGTAAAAACACCTTACTATAACGATGATTATATATGAAAGATTCTTATGTGTCACTCCTTCCAGTCGTGTTCAACACATACCTAATGTTCCTGTAAAACTATTGCGTCAACATTAGGAGAGATGGGCGAGAAATTATGAGTTAGTCACGCAGGAATGTGGATTCGATGTCCCCGTAAGACGCAAGTAAAGTGTGTGTCTCGTTTGCTTAGTCAGGCAGAGAGAGTCGACAAGAACTGAATAATAAAACAGATGTGGGGTAAAAAGGAACATAAATTCTAAGAGAGTAGAAAGCCATGACTAATCAATGCATGAATGTAACAACAACGAAATGGGCATACAAACATCGCCCAGTGTGAGACAAATTATTTGAATGCAGTTTTCAAGGAGGTCCACCAATAACTTAGCTTTATTGACCGCGGCTACCGCAAAAGGGAACAGCATGATCATGATACATGTGACTGCATGCATTAGTAGCTTCTATGAAAATACTTAGGGGCCATGAGCTTTGGCCGAAGATATTAAACCAAGGTGAATGACATGCTGACCCAAATTGGCTCATGTAACGTACTCCGACCAAAAATTCTGGAAGCGATTCACGCCAATGGAGCCACTAGGCACAAAATTCTGCGACACACGCGTCCGGTGCCGGCAGCGAGCGGCAAAAAGCCAAAACTGGCACACTTACGCAACGAAAGCGCAGAATGTACTTTTTTCAGGGCGAAAAAAGTCCCGAGTCATCCAATTCCGTGCTCCGTGAAGCAATACAAGTCATACGCTCGCAATGGACATGTCCTCGATGGCGCAAAGTGTGCTCCCTCCTCTTGAAGCGAACGTAACGATTTCTCACGAAACCGCCCCTTTAGTCAAAGAAAGAACCCAACTCCTTCGGCAGAACGGTTCCCTTACGGAGATGGTTCGAAGTGTCGATAAAATCCTTGCCGCGATAAAACAGGGACTAAGAGCGGAACCCAATCCTCTCGACACCCTCCAGAGAAATGAACACGGCGGCCACTTAGGCTAGTTGAGTCCGAAGTCCCCTCGTATCGTCGCCTAAGTACACCTCTCCCGCGTGCTCCATCTTCGCCATTCACCACTTGGGTCACTCTGCTCCAACCGTTAGACTTTCTTCTCGGCCGCACCACTATCTACGCGAGGCCATTATCGCTAGGTCAACGGAGAGCCTCACCGCCACAGATCTTTCTCAAAGGTAGTCGGAGTGGGATATCAATATCCAAGAAAATCAATGTATTCAGCCTCAATTTAAGGTTAAAGATTTCAACTTTCTATTCATATCAAAAGATCATTAGCTCACCGCAATGTGTTTCAAAATAATCGCCAAAACTTGCTAATCGTTCTCCATGACAAGTCTGCACGCCCAAGCTAAATATAAAAAGGGTAACTTTTGGAAAATGGACCGCATCAAAATGTAACGTTAAACGGTTCACATCTCTTTTCAATTAATAAAAAAAATTATTACTCACAGTGGTAGTTTGTATTGAATCGCAATTTTAAAGTTCAGTTTTTTACGTGTTTTCACAGCACGGCATGAAACAAATGATTTAAAGCCTCAAATAGTTATTTGAAGCAAATTATCAATTTCTCCTAAGTTTTACTAGTTATAGAGATCAATTTCCTTCAAAAATACAGTTTCTGGGGCTGGAAGAGTCTTAGTTACACGCAAAATGCTGCATAAATATGAAATGCTGTTTCGAAGTGCAAGTTTCGAAGTGCATCTTCAAAAAGACCTTTTCAGGTTGCCACTGGGCATTAATGGCGGACGAAGGATAGAGAATACATAACGTAGTCGCTCTCACCAACACTAGGCTTTCTACCAACACGCCAATATTATAAATCTATTTAACAATCACCGCACCCACGACCAATTCCACCAAACACATTTGCATCCGGCCGCGAGGAATTCCAACGCACGTTTTTTGCTGCTGGCGAATCTGAAGCCTTGAATGAAGCCTTGAGGATACAACAATTTACGACCTTACGCTAGTTGCAATTTTGGCTAAATTTAGCTATCCCAATTTAGCCTTCCACTTTTCATTCCATAACATATCACACATTAATATCATAAATCAACCGAATTAAAATTGGATAGGTGACCAGCTTTACGGGTGGTCTGACCCACTTAAAAAGGCAGCAAAATACTCCCCTGCTCCTTATGGCAAAAAAAACCAACGTCATGAATATGAACATCTGAAATAAATAGTCATGAAAAATGGTGGGAGTCATTTTTATTTTAAATGGCAAACTGCCAACCGAGGCGAATGAAAATTTATCACCATTAGACATCAAGGTGCAATAATTAATTCCGTCAGACCGAGAATTCGAATTGAAACACCAATGTCAAATGATTTCAACTGATTAATATACGAGTGAGCAAAAACATTTGGCTTTACTTTAAAGCTTAATTATTTCAGTCGGTAAAAATACACTAGAGAGGGTTCGCAACATTTAATATGTAAAACGGTACATCATAAGTATACTTTGAGTATACTTTTAGTATACGGAACTTTTGAGTGCTTGTAACTCACATTATTTAAATACCATGCACATAAAATTAGCAAATAACTGTAGAGCAGAAATTTGCGACATATTGGCGTAGTTAAGAATAGTTCAACTTTATGATGTTCACGGGAAATAAAGGTGAAGACGTAATTTTAATGGATAAAGTTCAGATTAATTATGGAACTAAACGATAGCTCGACAACTGACGGTGAGTCAACCGAAGGCAATATTTGTGTGGGGAGCTGACGCCCTCTTCTCTCAGGCAAAAACCTCAATGCACAAAATCTAACGTATTATTTGGAATAAAATCACTGAACTATGACAGAGATACAGAGGCATATATCTTTACAGGATCAAACTATTCAGTTTTATTTATAATCGATGAATTACGTACTTAAAAACTTATCAATGTTTCTAGACCAACGCTGCTCGCGGTCAATAGATCAATAAAATATACATCACGGTGATTAAATAAAGTATATCACGGTTCAGAAACCCCACCACCACTAGTAGGGTCAGCATAGAATATTTCTGACTTCATAGAACGCGATGGAATTCTAATGTGAGGTAACATACATCACCCAGGTAAGGTGGTGAGAACAAAAAGACAAAAAATTAGCACTATTCATAAAAGGGTACGAATCATATTACACATGGAATCCCAAAAAAAGTGATGCCTAAAGCCTAAATGGAGTACATAACTGTCCACATGTCATAACTAAAAAAGCTAGACACAAAAAATGTTTTGATAGATGTTATATTACGATAATTTTTCAGAGATAGGTAAAAGTAGTACAGCATATGAATCCTGTCATAGATCAGCAACTTTTAGAGTTGAATAGAAAATAAACATTGCATTAGCTGATCTCAATAAATAAATAAACAACGGCAATACAGTTTGCAATTCAGCGAACAACGAAAGGATTATTTTGCCTCAATTGAAAATACTGCACGCACCGTAAGAAAAGAAATATAAAATGAAATGTAACTATTCAATGAGAACGTTCAAATTATTTGCCTCTACGTGCAAAGGACGTCGACTCCGTCAAAAAATACGCATAGAGCGAAGCCCCTCGAGAGGCAACTCATAGGAATGTCCCTGATGCACAAATTAAAATGAGCGCGAAAAATGCACACCGATAGGGTTCTTGAAAAAATACAGGCAGCTATTTTCACACATAAGTATCCGCGATGAGTCTACCTCATTAATATTCCGTTTCCATAGACATTACCAGAGAGAAAAATTGCGAACCACTGAATCACAGCGAAAATGAAATCGGAAAAGTTAAGACACTTAAAATGTACGCGTGCATACACGAAGTAGAGGCATTGAATATCAACTTCAACTGTCTAGGTTTTTACCTGCACAAGAGCTCATCGTGAAATATTAGCACTAAATGGGATGTGAACGCCGGCAATGAGAGAACGCTAATGGGCGTGGTCGACCCAGTTCTCTCCGAATGGAAATGCATTCCCCGCCGATCCCTAAGGCCGCAAGCAAGGATTCTGCTGTCGGGATGCCATCACTTTTTGCTGGAAGGCATTCATAGGAATGGAGTTTACAATGTGATACTGCTTCATCCGCCGGTGTACAAAAACAGAGCCCACTAATTACTGCGATTCCCAATATCTGGAGCAGCATCTTTCCCAGAAATTTGCTGTTCGTCTGCCGTTTTAAATTCTGCGGTGGTAATGCTGATATTAAAACATTTCGAAACTATAACAATTTTGCAATGTTATCAAATTGTGATGCTCCACCCTTTCATTGGTTATACAAGTCATTAAAATAGACGTTATCATTTTGCGTATACTACAAAATTTCCAAACTACGAGTTATAAACATGTACAAATTTTCCGAATTTTTTTTTAAAGACGGGTGAATAAACCAATTTTAGGCTTTGGTTTGCTTATCTTCGGAAGCTTTAGACAGCGTTACTCAATCATTTATAAAAGTATGGCTTATATTTTTGTAAGCTGCGACTGATGGAGTTCAGCGTAAGAAATGTTTCCTCACGTTTTTTTCGTTTTTCATTTAACATTAATACCAGTATATCAATCCATTTGCGCACTTCCAGCGTCACAAAAATAGTAAAAGTTACAATCAATCATGGATAATTTTGTCCATAACGATGTACAGTCGAAAAATTTTCCATTACGGGGAAAATACTAATGCGATAATTGTGAGTACTTACTGATTTTTTTCAATTATTTAAAAAATGGAAATCGATCCGCACGACTTAATATTATTAATCGCTTTTATTTTTTTCACTCAAGTTCAATAAATTCACGAGCAATGGAATAAATTCCGACCTTAAGTAAAAAGTTCCTGATTGAGATATATTTTTATAGATCTACCGAATGGTCCATTGGAGTCGAGAGAGGAATCCGAGAGAGGAGACCGGGTCTCGAGTGCCAAACGAAGAGAGGAGGATGGATAACATTTTCACCGCATGCAGTCGGTGTCGGGAGTCGACCAATACGGCTCACCTTCCCTTCCGCACCATCAAAACGCATCAGCGACTGATCGGGGAGATAAGGAAAAGCAGCTTGACCGCCAACGAGACTCGGATATGAAGTCGAGCGGAGCAAATAATAGAAAAAAATTAACAGAAGAGCCTTCACTTCACTCGGTCGACGATCCCCGTTAACCCAAAAAGCCAGCGAACCGATGAGAAAGAGATGATGGCAGTGCACGGGGGGTAAAAAGCAGATCGCAATCCCAAGTGCGTCGAGTAGTTACAAGGGAGGCTAAACAGCTTCCTTCATACCGCCATAATGGAGAGGCATAAGAGGGCGTGGCTACCGGAGTGAAGAGGAGTAAGTGCACGGGATAATAGCGAGCCGGTTTACTTCTGTAAGTCACCCCTTTCTAAAGCTTTCGAAAGAGAAGATGAAAATTGAATGAAGTTGAACGCTAGATGATAACTTCTCCTCCTTCAACTCCTCTGTAATCCAATAATCAATAGTCTCAAGGTTATTCAAGCGATGATTTTTACCGTAGCGAAATACGACGGCGATATACGAATAAAGTTCCACGAGAAAAAAATGTACCTAGACTGCGAATCAAACCACGGACCTCTCGCATAACGGGTCAATGCACACACCAATCCGCAATCCAAGCTCTCTACTTTGCGATGGCGTTAAGGTCTGCGCATTGACGAGGAATTTCAGACGTCTGTGGTTCGATTTCCTATCAGGTCGACTTGTTCTCGTGCCAATATATATGCAATACAGGTCATTACTGATAGAGTTATATGTATTGGTTAGTAGGTTTTGGGACGTACCCAGGAGTCCCAAGAATAATCAACCCTTAGCAGAGTTAACTCTAACTTTACTGAGAAATCTATCTAGTTCCTTAAAAGCTACTTATACTTCCGAAATCCCTCTCTCCATGCAGTCCATTAGTCCTTTCCCACGGTGTCCGAACAATCTTTCCCCTTCTACTCCCAAAAATACGCTATTCACCCACATATGTCACAGTCTATGAATCTCCATCACAAATTTCGATTCTTCCTATCTCAAAAGACCCTCAATATTCAACTAAAATGCCAAACAAAAAGTATACTCAGGGATCAATAAAAACCCTGGCTTATCCTCTCTTTCTTTACAACACGCGAAACTAAAATAAAATTGTTTTATGCAAGGCATTCCAAACGCCAGCCGAGTCTAATTTTAATGAAAATCATCAGTCAACAGCAATACATGGCTAAAACTGAATAATCAAGGTTCTATTCTTATCAATAAGCACGAGGAATACTGTAAAAAAAACGAAAAGGCTCGGATCAATCAGGATTTTCAGCTGAACATGGTAGACTCGAATATCGAGACGGCATTACCATGCATCTCCTTTTAGAGATGAGGCGCAGGGACGAGCGGAAACGAAAAAAAAACAAATTTGAGGGAGAGGGCAACGCCCCGACTTCATTAAAAGAGAATGAGAAATAGATGGGGAGGGAGGAGGTAGGAGAAAAAAATGCGGAGGATGAGAAGGAGGGAATCAAATTTTCACCGTTCGCATCTCTGAACAGTCCCGCCCCCTCGACCATCCAGTCGAATCACCCACGCCACTCTTTTCCCTCCCCCCTTCCTCCACGCCGAACTCTCTAAGAGAACTCCAAACCGCGGACACGCAAATAAGAGAATCTTATCGGGAGGGGTTTTTCGAAAGGGATGCGGAAAGCTCTGGGGCAAACAAGCGGGCAGAAGGGGGAAAGGAGGGACGGGGCGAACGAGCAAAGGCACACTGGCGGCGAAATAGTGGAACGCGCAGAAGGGGTTGAAGCGGGAGGGAGGGGAGGAGAGAAATTAGGTCCACGTTGACAGAGAGGAAAGAGAGAAAGAAGGATGAGGGAGAGTGGGATTCTGGGTCTCCTGAAAGAGATGGAGCCGAGGGGGCGGCGGTTTGGCAGTTGAACCAGGATTGCCAACACCTGAAAAATTGATTCCAGGAGAAGCACGACCAAGAGTATGAAGGTTTCGGGAGATTTAGTTATGAGCATTTTCATAAGTGTTTTTCTCAATAAAAAATAATACATTCTACGGTGTGATCAAAAATGAACTAGATTTACCAATATCCAGTTCGATTATGATCAAGGTGTATCGCGTAACTACATGTATCAACAGTACTTATGCCCGATTTCTCAAGAAATACACATAACTTCAAAGGTGAGATCAGACATGAACAATCAACTTTACATATAACGAGTTGCATTGTGGTTTAACTGTATAATGTACCTTCTTGTACCATCATGAAATCAATCACGAAATGGTGATAGACATAACATATTCTGAGTAATTTGTCGCATGTAACATATGAGTAAAAGTTACGAATGGCAGTTACCGTAATGAATGGAAGAATATTTTGTCACTTAATAATGTGACTAAAACGGGCGGAAAAATCTTCAATCAGGAAGGCGGGAGATTTAAAAATTCAACTCTAATTCAGGGAGTCTCCCAGAGAATCCGCGACAGTTGGCAATCCAAGGCGTAGCGTCGGTTGGATTAATGACCGGGGAAAAGGGACGACAGCGAGGCAAAAATCAATTGGGATCTCCATCAGTAGACAATCGACACACTAACAAGAAATATATTCAGGATGAACACAGTTGGTGATAAAAAGTAGTCCCAACGAGAAGAGGAATGACTTACGGGTTTACATTGCGTTGATTTTCTTTTATCGATGGCAAACCTTGAAACTGACAGGAAGACGGACACCAAATTAAAGGCAAAAAGAGAACGCGCAAACAAACTAATTCTAGGTGATGACAACCCAATAATTATCTCTCTACTCACTGCAAATAACCACGGAAACTATTCAGACGATTAGTTGCAGTTGTTATTAGAGGAAACAACAGAGTGCCCGTCATTAGCGCCACACAGAACAAAGGACGGGTGGGAAGTGGAAATTGAGAAGGTTTTCAAAGGTGTGAAACAAGAAAAAAGAGAAAACGAGTGCAAGCATTGCCATATTTTTAGCAAGAGGTTCCAAATGGACTACATATCCTACTACATCCCATCTCATGGACGGATTTATGCATTTCAAGTTCCTTCCAAACTTCATCCGAGAAATAATTGACATACTAGGTACTTATATCTAAGCCCTTGCAAGGGTTCAAAGCCAGCGAAAAAACTTAGGACACCAGATTTCTAGCCCCCACCCTGTCCAAATCCTGTGCTGAAACAAACGAAAATTAGCCCTAATGAAATTCGTAACCACCCACAACATTACTCGATTAAGTTAAAAAAAAACGTCGAATATTGCGAGAATGAATCAAAGGTCGGGCAAAGAATAATAATCAACATTACCAAAGGTTAAGTACATATTTATTTTTTTAATTTTAAATAAAAAAAAAACTACTAAGAAAAAAAACGTCATTCCAAAGGGCTCATAATTCATGACAGCAGATTTACCGTAACGATCTGAGTGACATGATTCAGAACTGATCATTCTACAGCGACAGTAACAGTCTTCAAAAAAAGGATGCATAACGAAAGAAAATTGAAGTATCAATACCCCACTTATTTAATTTTCTTTGTCAATATGTAATCTCCTACACCACAACGAGGAATTCAGATTAATTTATAAGAAGCGAGATAATGAAATGGAACAGAAAACTCATGCTTTTCCGCGATTCAAAACCGTTTCCAAATTGTTCTAGGTGCCCATTGATGACGCCACCAACTTGAAAAACAATTTCTTCGCACAGTTTGTATTTTGAACAGTCCTTTGCTTTCCAAGATTTTATCACCCACGGAATAACCAAAATATTCAGTAAAGTAGTACCATCCACAATGGCCAATGTTTTTAATTATGATACAGCCAAACGGCAAACAACTGCTAAGAAAACATATTTTTTTAAATTGCCGGCTAGAATAAGAGTGACTAAACGAAGGTCACGCATATTCCCCTCGGGCATTAATAGGGAATCCCTAAGAGGGCAGCTGCTCTCCAATCCCAAGCGAGACAAAGAGCAGAAAATAAGAAAACGAGAGCGAACCGACAAAGTTCGCGTTTCCAGGAGAAGGAAGGAGGCGAACAATGTCTCCAGAAAAGGGAGGGGAGGCAGGGGAGGGAGCGCAGGGTGGAAGGAGGGAGGGGTTGCAAACAAAGCGACGACGCTAAAAAGGCACCTTCTCTCGAGTGTGGGGACGGGCGAGTGGGAGGTGCTGCTCTTGTGTTCGCGAATCCTGAGGAGGAGAGAAAGTGAAAATGATAAGCATCCGCGCGACGGAGAACAAGGAAGCGGTCCAAAGAGAAGAGAGAGTTGAACAAAAGGTGAGTCGGAGGAGGAGGGGGCGGGAAGGAGGGAAGAGGGACGACCAAGGGGTGGGGAGGGGAAGGGGTGCTTGTGGAGGTTCCGTTGCGACTGTAAAAGATTCAGAACGAATGCAAAATTCCATCATTTTATTAACGCCGAATACAAAAATACTGCTTCAGCTGATGGAGTGAGAGCAGTTACTTCGATAAAATCAGAAGAGATATCCTTATCCATATTTGTTAGAATATAAAATAAGAATAGTAAATTACACACAGTTTTAACATAAACCGACCATTGTTTCGACACTTTATGTCATTATCAGGAAATCTCAAATGGGATGGTCAATTTTGAGATAATGACATAAAGTGTTAAAAACAATGGTCGGTTTTCATTTAAACGGTGTGAAATTAGCTATTGTTATTTTATTCTTACCAATATGGATCTACAATATTTCCTCGAAGCTACGCCTGACACTCGTTCATACGCTTATATGATATTATTCTCCAGGTCTCCGCAATAAATAATGTACTTATTAATCTCCTCGCGATTCATCGCGTTATTTACCCACATTACAACGTGTCAACGTAGTAATTTACAGAAGACTGTGATGACTCCCAAAAAGAATAATACGCCGAAAAGAGAGGGCTAGAAATGTGGCGATGAAAGAATGTGGAATGCTCCAGTAATGAACAAGCATGACAGCAGCGATAGCTTTGTTGTTTTGGTTGCGTTTAGAGAATGTAAAAGAATTGAATAAAGAAAAAGGATGCACGAGAGTGAAGTAAATGATGTGGAAGGCAGGCGATCAAATAAAACACAGTTGAACGTGGTCAACGAGACTTATATGAGAAATAATAGGGAGTAGGCGTCTAAAGGAAAATATAGCGAGTATGAAGCAATGCATAGAATTAACTGATACAAAAGAGGAATGCAAGGGGATTGTGGTATGGATGAAATTGCTGAACCAAAGTCAACTTTATTGACATATCTCCTAGGATTACCCTTTGAAGACAGTGTCTTACCCCACAAGGGAACTGCGTGATGGGTATGTACGTACCTAGCTAAGCTGGATGTACACAATCTGCCAATGAAAAGAGGTTAAGTGGAAATGGTATTTATGTACCTCGGAAAGTAATCTACCTGAAAAATTGAAAAAAAACAGGTACCAAAGTTGCAGATTGGTAGACCTATATACTTTTAAAATAATAATTTCCCCGTATTTTTTAACCCCAAGCCGAACCTGGCGTTACTCAAACGACGTTTCTTGTACAAAGGACTTAAAGTTAATAATTTATTACCCGTTTCATGTTTTAATTCAAAAATCCTAAACACAATAATGAAAAATATACGCTCTTGGTTATTTACAAAAGAAAGTCAAGAGGATGTTTTCTTGTAGCCATAATCCAGGTTAACTATCATGGCTACCTAATATTACTCCCCGATTTAACCAAAGATATTAAGTTGTAAGCATTCTCTGTCGGAGTATTAAAACAAGCATAATTACAACGAATATGCCATTTGATTCCTAATAACTCTGAAACTAGGATAGGTTGATGCTTTCATGCTAAACCATTACATATCCAGAAAACATATACCACTTTGATCAGTTTTCCGTGACGTCGTTTTTACGTCGTTTTTACAAAGCAAGTAAAATACCTATTCTTTATCCCATATTCTTCACTAATTATTGCAATTATCTCATTTTAATTCAAATTTAATTTACAAAAAATGGAAAGGTAATATTTCTCAGCGCAATTAAGAAATTTATCTTCTATACGTAGCCGATTTACGAAGGACTCGACGAATGAAGAATAACATCTCAAAATTAGCCGTATTGGCGCGATGATGGCCATTCACGGTGATGAGTCTTCTATCATGTGAAATTTAATACAATCAACGAATATTAATAAATGTAACAGAGACGTAACTATTAAAACTGAAGGACCAAAATAGACTTCAAGAAGCAGAAAGGTTTCTGATAGGGAAAAATATGTGACAAAAATAAATAGCGTAAGAAAAGTATACATTTGAGGAAGAGTCTGAATGGAGCCGTTTGAGGAACTCATCAAATGAAGTTTTCAAAAGATATAACAGGTAATCAGAATGGAGGGAAGGATCATACCGAAAATGATTGGAAAATGAGGAAACTGGAAAAACATATATTGGCAGACGAAGAAAAAGGTGAAAAAAACATGCAAAATTGGTAGCAAAAATTAAAAGATTCTCCTATGGCCGTAAAAATGAAGGATGATGATGATGAATTTTCGGTATGATCCTTCCCTCCATTCTGATTACCTGTTCTACCTTTTGAAAACTTCATTTTTACGGCCATTGGAGAATCTTTTAATTTTTGCTATCTTGAGAGGCCGTAGAGCTCAATTTCCTTTGATTTACATATGCAAAATTGTTAAGAATATATGGAAATGAGTAAAAGGCTAGCTGGGGAGATGGAAATGGAAAAGAATGTATCAGAAAACAGGTTCAAGCCGAATGGTAGAAGGATGATGATAAAGACTGAACCCTTTCACCACTCAGTAATAATATGAGCTAATACTAAAAAATAATCCGGTAATGCTGGAAGCTTGAGAGGCCGAGGGAGACGAACATACCTTTGCAATAATATTTTATAGGACAGCATGAAATAAGATGGGTATAAAGAATCCTTTCTGCCGCGCACCGCGATTTAATTAAACAAAAAAATTAAGGCAAAAGAGCATGCAAAGTATCACGAGCATTTCAAGGAATGCTAAATGCCTGCACATTACTTAAAAAGAGTCATGACCGTTAATTCACAACCCTGGGCTCATTTTTCTAAAAACATGGCCGTTGCGGATCCCCGAGGTTATCATGAAGGCGGTAAGTTATAAGCCTCAAGCGAGCCTTGAAATGAAAGGAAAATGGATGGCGACAATTTATAATGAACGTGATTGAGTTATTGCCTTCGAAGATGTGACAGTCAAATTATGAAACCGCAACCGCCACGCAAGGAAGGGGCGGGTCGACTCGTTGCAAACACTCAGCGCACACTCCTCCAGAACATTTAAGCATTGCCACTATCGGAGACAGTGGGAGGCAGAAAAAAACAGGACTGAAAATAACGTCCACGAGTAGCAGAGAGAGAGAGAGAGAGAAAATAAGGAAAGATGGAAAAGAATTATAGAATTTCGGGAAGGAACGAGACCTGACCCTAATCCGCGCGTCTTATGCCTACTCAAATAGTGTATAAAATGATTTTAATAAGATTTAAAGTATACAACGCATCAATGTTTTGATAAGTTAATGGGAAAATGTTAAGCGGTATTCAACATTCGTAAAATGGAAACACGAGGGTACACAACCCGCGATGTAAAACCGAAGGGGATGAAAAATTATGAACGCTCCATAAATATGCACCCGAGCTGCTCTAATATATTGCAAGCACTGTCAGTGGTGACTCTGACCGGACGAGAGTCAATCAGCATTAAACGTAGCCTCAACATTTTGTCGGACAAATTTGCCTGATTAATCAGATTTAAAATATACAACGCATCAATGTTTTGCCACGTTAATGGTAAAATGTTAAGCGGTATTCAAAACTGCTAAAATGAAAACACATGGGTACACTACCCTCGATGCAAAACCACTGGGGATGAAAAACTATGAATGCACCATAAATATGCACCCGAGCTGCTCTAATATATTGCAAGCACTGTCAGTGGTGACTCTGACCGGACGAGAGTCAATTGGCATTAAACGTAGCCTCAATATTTTTCGGTCAATTTGTCGGTTTAATCAGATTAAAAGTATACAACGCATTAATGTTTTGACACGTTAATGGTAAAATGCTAAACGGCATTCAAAAGTGTTAAAATGAAAACAAGTGGATACACTACCCACTTTGCAAAACGGCTGGGGATGAAAAATTATGAACGCTCCATAAATATGCACCCGAGCTGCTCTAATATTTTGCAGTCGATGTCAGTAATAACTCTTGACGAACGAGAATCCATTGGCATTAAACGTAGCCTCAATATTTTGTCGGTCAAATTAGTCTGTTTAATCAGATTTAAAGTATACAACGCATCAATGCTTTGACAAGTTAATATTAAAATGTTAAACGGTATTCAAAACTGCTAAAATAAAAAAAAACAAATGTGATAAATCTGGAAGAACGAGAATCCATTGGCATTAAATGTAACCTCATCTTTTTTTCGGTCCCCTTTTTACCGAATGTATAAGGTACTCATCCAAATGAATGATGAATGACAGCGAGTGTTTCAATACGCTGTATTTTGAGAGATCGCACCACGCGACTCCCATCCGAAAATAGCCGTAACAAGCAGGTGGTGGTCGAGGCATCAACGAAATCGTTCATTCCAACGACCAAACGTCGCCCTTTTTCGAAACTGCAGCGAAACAGACAAAGCGGGGTCATAACCACACGCATTTCCCACAGATGGCTTTCAATTAACACGACATTTCCGAGTCAAATACATATTCACTGGCAGAAGTTTTTTTACGGATATATTGTCTCGTCTAAGAGCATTCCGGAATTCTTGCTGGCATGAGGTCATCGCACCGTACCCTTTCATACGCGAAAAAATGTACATTGACGAAAACAAATTGCAGCTTTCACGACCGTTACGCTGGGACGAGTGTATGGCCAAGTAGGTGGCGCTTGTAAATATTGCAGGAAACGCCCGACGAATTGAAAAACTGGGAAAATTCATGTGAGGTCCTGACCCCGGGTAGAAAGAAAGAAAATGAGACTGAAAGGTCGACATGAGGAAAGAGAAAAAGTTACGTAAGGTCAATATTTAGCAATAATAAGTTTACTGAAGTAGAGATTCCGTGCACTAATGAACAACCTAATTGCCATATATAACACGTAAAATCGTTCTAAGTTATCCGAATTCTCAAAAAAAAATGCGATGACTTTTTTTAATTGCAAAGAAAATTTCAACAATGCCGCAGCACGCAAATTCTGCTCGACAAATTCAATGTGAACAATACACGAATAAAAATAATACAGATGATTTAATGTTTACATTTACAAAACCACAACTTAAAAAACACACACGACCCGGGTTTCAACGCTTTAGCGTCATCTTCAGGTTCAAACATTAAATCATCTGAAAGATAATTGGATATGGATGAAATGGCACAATGGAATATGGAATACCACAAAGTTAACAAAGAGCTTGTAAAAATAATACACCCTGCAAGAACAGAACTTATAATCAATGATGGATAACTGCAAAAGTATATTCATTTGGGACATAGAGTTGTAACTAGCCTGATTAATATACTTTAACCTTGGTTTCATGAAGTTACCCGACAGATTGTAAGATACAATTTGCCACAATTGGGATACAATTAGTAACCGAATACTTCTAAAGTTCAGCTAAGGATTCGATAGTTTGAATGTACTAAGCGAGCGAATAGTAACACGAAAAAGTCCAACAATACAGAAATCAAAAGTAAATTCATGAAATATATACACAGCCCCACTTCTACAAACAATTATTTTACTTAACATGAGTGGGGCATTTCTAGGAGTACCGTGCATCAATATGCATCGATTAAACACAAGTATTTCATACTTGTGGTAGTTAAATGAACAAAAACTGTTGGAGGCTTGTTGATTCTTGTATAATGATTAAAATTATTATTTATTTCCCAGCGAGGATTCCTGAAGGACCATTACATAAATGGGTAGTGAACAAGCGAGTACCAGAGAAGTTCCAGCTCTTCCAAGGGCTGAAGTTTTCCAGGGGAATCTTGTCCTTCACTACCGCGCTGGGTGGAGGTACCTCTTTTGCAATCCATCTCCATTCGTCTGATGAAACGTGAAACTGTGGACGCTTGTTGCTAAGAGCGTCCTCGCGCCGACTCCTGATTTCCGACCACCCTTCCTCCAATTCACAAATAAGCACCCCTCATATTACTCCCCAAAAAATCTCTCTAAAATGGCAAAAGTGGCTTCATTTGACGGTCACCTCACTTCCGATAAACAACAGAGGCAAAAATGTATTTCAACCAGAAAATCTACCGATACTATCACGCTACTACTGCAGTACGGGTAAAATAAAGTATATGAAACTGGCTACCTCACTTTTGGGCGATTTGAGTCAGTACCTCCGACAAGTCGAATGATTTTCAACGGCGAATTTCAGCCCTTTGGAGCGTATCATTGCACCCGGTCGCGTGATAGTAAACCATTATTTTTGCACAATCTACAGTGACTTGGAATAAGTCAAAACTAGTCGATCTAAAGCGGGAATGTTGGGTTTATCCTCCGAGACAAGCATATCAAGCACGACCCCATCTTCAGAACTGCAATATAGAATGGAGATGAGGTGATCTAAATCGTATTTACCCCTTCAGAAACATGCCTTGAACTAACATGGCTTGAGGTAAAACCGGCGAATACAATTAGCCAGAAACTAGGAGATCGGGTTCGGATCTTCGTAATGTAAAATTATTTCTTCACGGCAAAAGTTTACCCTTTGGTGAGTAAAACAAAAAAACTCTTGGGCTTCGAACAATAATTTACCGTCAAATATTTAGAAGGTTAAATTCTAAACTGTTGATTAACTCGAGGTTTCCGAGACCAATTTCAGATTTTGACCAAACAAAATCCCAGTCGCCTTTTTATCAGGTTTTCGGAGATTCAAGGATCACTGGCCACCCTCTCAAAATAACCGTTTTACACTTTTTGTACGCAAAACGCATGCGGGGAGCCAACCTCCCCTGAGGCTGAGGGGAACGAAGATACGAAATATCATAGAAGGTCGACAGGGGGAAGAGGCGAAAAGGGGGGAAAAGTTTCGCAGCGGGAATGAGAGGAAGTGGGAGGCCTGGAAACAAGCAAGCAGGCGGAGGAAAGAGGGAGGGGGTGAGGCGGAGAAGGCCTAAAAAAGGGGAGGGGGGCATGGAAGTGTTCCTATAATCCCAAAAGGGAGGGAGGAATCTTCATCGATTTCCAGATTTTTTTTGTCCCGTGGCAATGGAGGGAAATAGGGAAATGGGAGAGGAGGAAAATGTTCCTCATTTTGATTCGCCACGCTCCAGGCGCCCCGCTCTATACTCTTGCTCACTCCGTCCTCTCTATTCCAGGAAAATAAGGGATGAGGACCGAGGAGATCAGTGCTTCTCCTCGACGAAGGGCCACACCCACTTTTTAAAGGGAGACTCATAACGGCACGGCAACAAGAGTGATCTTTACAAAGGACCTGAAAGGCGAAACATTACTACAGGTAAGTGATGAAGAAGGTCTGAGTAGTGCTTGCGAAAAATTTAGGGAATTTTTTCTGGAACGCTTAGAATTGAGTTTTTAAAAGTTTCTAATTTTTTTCAAAAGAAATCAATTTTAGAATTTTACTTTCAAACTTAACCGATGGATAAATTAAAATTTTGTAAAAATTTGCGATTGTATCATAGATTTTTCACCTACTTGATACCAATAATTTCAACGACGTTATTGAAGCGGTTAAAATTAAGCCCCATAACCCAGAAAAATGAATCAGTCGTGGGGCTTCATTCGCCATTCGAGCTGTTAGAGAGTAAGGCGATGTCATGGATGCACCGAAACATGAGGAGAAAAAGATGAATATGTAGGATGTAGAAAGAATAGGAAGAGCAACCACATGACTTATTTTTACAATCTTTCAACTTAATTGTAGTCTTACAAACGTCAAATTATCTAAATCTATCACCTTAAAATGTTCAAACATTTCCTCACAGAACTTGATCGAAAATGTATATTTTTCAGATCAAAATAGACTGTCATTCATAATATTGATTTTTGTACGATGAAACTTTAGTCCTAAGAGCGCCAGTACTTGAGGCGGGGAAAATTAGACATTAAAGTAAATATAGGAGTAAAGTTAATTGTCCATAAATAATGAAACGTTTTCTTCGCCAGTGGATAATAAGGTTAATCCATGCTCATTACTTTAACGATATTCATAAAGGCTCACAACCACACGCTTAATTTTATCTCGCTGGGGAAAATACAATACTTATACTTAATGGAAAGCACTTACTTAATGTCCAATTCCATCAGATTTCACAGCTCTAACATAAAAACAATGGTTGATCCTTACCTGCAAAGAGAAAAAAAATCATTTGAAAAAGTTTTCACAAATTTTATAGTTTCACTCAATTAAACCATTACACAGAGAATAATTCAAGAATGATCTGTTAAAAAAGTGCAGAGAAGGAAACAAGCTGATAAACTATTCAAGTTAAAGAGTACTTATACGTATGTGCTTGTCAGCGTTTTTTCAGTCCGTGGAAATGCCATAACCACTACTGATAGAATCCAAAAACATGAAAGCTATAAAGATCACGAATTTACGACAAGCTTGGATACTAATACCAACCGAATCGAGTCCGCACGTAAGTTATTCTATTCGGAAATTGATACAAGTCACATCCGGATACAAAATCCCCAATCGCCATCAATTTCACCAGTTTGAATTGAAAATTGCTCGGATCTCGTCCCGCCAATCGAATTGCAGAAGGTAAAAAACCCATTCGCTTTCAACGTCCACAGCTCAGAGGTCGCGGCATAAGAATCCCATGTGCCTCGGGGTGGGGCGTTAAACAGAAAAAAACATACTTCACGATTCAAAATTGAATTCTCACTTTAATAACAATTAAGTCTGTATAATATTTTTTAAGTTTTCCATCATTATCTTCTTTAATATAGTCTATTTTTGTGCTGGCAGAAAATATCAAAGCGAGGAAAAAATGGTCAGTAGTCGCTAGGGTCTCTTAGCTCCCGGCGCCGGCGGGTCGGCATTATTGCTGCCGCTAAATTTCCAGGCGCAGACCTGCGTGGCAAGGAGGGGAGGTAGTAGAGGAGAGGGTAAAGGGGAAGGACAAACAGGAAGAGGACGAAGCAACGGGAGAGAGAGAGAGAGCAAGGCAGGGGAACCAAATTACTTCGTGAAATAAGCTAGATCACAAGGTTAATTGGCAAGTGGTAAATATCACCCATCGCCGTTGCTTGTATTGGGGACCTTATATTAATGAACATAGCATTAACAGCAGTGCTCTGGTAAAAGCCTCAATGTGAGACGACAGGTAGCAGTGAGTCAAACAAATTCTCCGAGCGTTTGTCAATGCAGCAATTAGATAGCTGACAACCTTCGTTCCCAGTTTTGGAGGACTCAGAAAGTTCCGTAGGCCATGTCTAAAAATCATCCACAACGCAGCGCCAGGAACTTTTGCGAGAGCTATACCTGCCTCAACAGCGGCATTCGCTGCTCTCACCGTCCGGTAGTGACTCGTTAAGTCACGACCAACCGTAGGGGCCGAAGACACGACGCGCCTACACCTCCGCGAGATGCTGGCAACTGAGAGGGAACGCACAGTGGCGGATCCAGACAGCATTTCAGACCCATCAATCGATTCAGGCGCGTCTCTCTCCCGCAACCGTTTCGCTTCTTCGCTGAGACATCGCCCACCCACTCACTCGAGAGAGAGAGAGAGCATCCGTGCCCACCTATCGGATCGCCCACTCGCACCAAGCAGCCGTAGAGCCACCGACCACTTACTCCTCCCCCAAGGGGAAGGTGGGGAAGGGTTGAAACTGAAATATGCAAAGATTTAGGCAGAAAGAAGAGCTGGATGAGGCATCGAAGTTCAGTTGGGTGGCAAAAAGTTGATCCCAGCACCAGCTCCGGTCGATCCCAAGCGCTTGGGTGCACCATTAATAATAAATAGGCAACACTCGCGACAACACTCATACAACACCCGCGAGACGTTTACTTGGATCACAAAACATTTGATTTTCGGAGAACTTGACAGAAAGATAGAGGTTGGTGGAGGACCCTCCTAATGGTTAATAAATTTTAGCGAAATAAATTATTGAACATTTGCGATAAAATTTTTAAAAATGATCAAAATAAATAAGTGAAAGAATGAGAAAAATATTGCCAGAAAACTGAGTGACTTTCAGCGGCGTAATTAACAGCCATCGAAATAACCGAACGGACACTGAACGACTTACAACTTCACCCTGGTTCAATTTACCACTGACTGGAGTAATTACACTTGGTAAAAAGTTTAACTTCTAACCATGCGAAGCCGGGTGTCGTCTTTAGTAATTCTATAAACTGAGCGGTTTTATAAATAAAATTGGATTTTGCTGAGTTTATAAAGGAATTTCACAAGAACAACAGGCAATAGAGTTAATAGTGGAAACGTAAAGCATGAAGGCAAAGCATAATGCAAGATATTTCTGCTGTAATTCCACTCCCCAGCACACACCAATGTGGTCCCTTGCTATGTAGACGCACATGACCCACCCGACAATGCACAAAGGGCAAGAGATGGAAGTGATGTTTTCCGAAACGACGCGAAGGACATTTGCGCCCATCTCTCGGTGGACTGAGGAGGTATATCTGGTCTTGGAGATCCGCGGCGATAAGCTATTAACACCCGTCCCACAAGGCCACCTGACCGGTTACTCCATTCGCCGGACGAGTGCTCCACCAGTCCACCGACTCCCCATCATCTTTCGCTCTCCCACAACCAGTTCTCTCAGGAGTCGCAACAGCGGAGAGTCGGGCTGGAATGGTCAGGGAGGAGATGGCAACCGCTGGAGGCAACTGAGAACACAAGTTCGCCCAATATCGAGTAGGTTGGGGAGAGCAGGACGCGGAAGAATTTAACCTAGTAGGTATCACCTCGAGTCATCACGGGGTATTTTATCAGCTCAACGCAAAGCAATCGCAGGATACTGCCCGTAACTTCCAGTTCTTGGGGTGATCTTTAAACTTTCTCACGGAAAAAATTACTTTCCCGCTATTATCTACAGCTGAGAATCCAACACAAAAAGATTTCATAGGTGGACGACTTACAATAAAACGGAGAGATATTCATAAAAGTAAATATCTCCTGAGGGCGACCAGAAGGTGTGACACAGCTATTGCAATGGGAGCGACTAGAATGCTGGAAATCAGGCACCGGTTGAAGTTCATCAGATACACCATCATTTAAATACCTGATTACACAAACAATACATTGAAAAGAAAGAAGAATTTTATATGGTGATAATCTAGTACTAAAAGCACGCCTCGGAAATGTGCATCACTTCGCGAAGTGTTAACATTTCTATAAATGTTTATAAAGGACAACCCATTTTTATACATTAACAACGAAATTGATCCAAAACTTTTAAATGCATCTAATGTGGCACATGTTTGCACGAAATTTATCCAATGCCACACACTCTCGAGGAAATATGAAGAGCACTAAGTACAAGCATACATAGGAATCCCGAGGCGGGATTTCGAGTTCAACGGTTTTATCCGGGCCAACGATGAGTGGCTTGTTTCCCAATCGATCGGGCGGCCTAGGGAATTAATGACGAGATACACGACCGATGGAAGTCGCGGATCCGTGCCAAGTTTCGATGCACGGCAGCAGAATTTCGGAGGGAAAAAAACCTAAGCGTAAGGGTGGAGATGGTCCTACAGAGGACTCTACATCACCATTCGTTCAATCCGTTCCACGCGTTCCACGATTGTCAAACGAGAGATGTTTGCAACCTGTGTCCGGCGTATTTTCCATTTCGTTTGAATGATCTCGGCGAATTAAAATCCGTTCCCCAGATCTTTCTGATAAAATCCTGAGGGACCGGACGTGAGAGATGGAAGTTTAAGGGTGTGTGGTCGAGGGCAATTCCCCTTTCATTTAAAAGGTCGAAAGAAATTAAATCCAATTTCCCAGATCACCTAGATACAGTCTTGTACCTGTCCGCAAAGGCTGGTAACACGGCGGTTCGGCAACTCAAAGGTCCCGGCCCAAGGAAATGAGGGTAACCAATGCCACTGAGGTCTAAAGGCAAAGAAAATATAAGTGTGAGGTTGGTTGTAATTTTCCTGGGCCTATCGTATCACGTTCTGTGAATCTAAAAGAAACGCGGCACTTACTGAAGGCTTTGGCGATGTTTTAACTCACGCAAAATCGTGTTCTCTTTTATTAATTTTCGGTTTAGATGAATTCAGAACATATTACGATTCGATGAGGGACGGAAGGGGTTTCTTGGTCCCTGGTGCATATATTACTATCTACTAATCACTAATTGTGACAGAGTATCAAATAGTGAATGATACTACAATTTGAAATGGAAATATGAGCCTACATGACGATTTTCCTCCAAGGCAAATGAAAATAGTACGAAGTACAAACTAACTCTTCTAGTAAAAACTTATTCTCTGCAGGGATTTAACGCCATCCCCGTTGAATAAAACATTTACGCGGCGGTTGGTTTTGCGACTTCAGAAGATCTATCGTGTGAAATTTGCGAGAGCAATGGTAATAGTCTCCGGTAAGAATATAATACACATGGAGTTTAACATATGAAATATTTTCAGAGTCATACAAAAATCTTGATTTTTACACGATTAAGTCTAAAATTAGCCAAATAATCAAACGTACTTTCAGCAATCCTAATAACTCTTAACGCAAAGAAGCCCAATTTTTCGCAAATTGATGAATTTTCGCTGGCCAAAGAGAGGAAGAATCTAAAATGTTTACCTGCCCAGAGTATATTTAAAACCACGCTCACTCAACATGTTGGTTTAAACTACCTTCGCAAGGAGACATCCAAAACAACCCCAGAGGGTATATCCCTACCGGCTTAATGTGGATACGATTACATCAAATAGAAATGACCATCGTCGTGAAAGATGCATGTGACGCGAGGAAGGTGTTCATACCCGCACATCCTCCAAAATGCCTCCGGTGGTCTAAACTTAATGCGAGCCTCACTTAATGGCACATCCCACGTTCTTCCCTTCAGGACTTTATCGATTCGCCTTCCACAACACTTTCACTCCGTCCTTCCTTCGCATCTTCCCCTCCCCCGGCCACCTTTCCGCTTGCGAAACCACCCCCGGCCACCCCATCCCCTCCCCCTTCTCCTTTCTCGAGTTTCAACCGCTTAAAAACTTGATTTCTGTCGTTACAAGGCCGAGCCTCGGGAGAGCAAACGAACGAGAGGAAAAAGTCCGGGCCATGGAGTCACAAAATAATAGAACTCGCTAGCGGACTCATCCAGCCGAGTTATTCTGCTATAGCGAGGACACTCGAGAGTTGGTAGAGAGAAAGAGAGATGGGAATTCAAAAGGAAATTTCCAGAGACGGATTCCCAACTTCTTCAGAGCTAAAGTTCTCATTTTTCCTGAGCGCCCAAAATTTCCATCGATTACCCCCGCGCGAATGAAAACCTTGGTTAACCCTCCCAATTAAAATGTGAGCCGGAGCGAGAGAAGTTCCCAAAATCCAAAAAAAAAGAGACCCAACCCCTCGGATGCGAGTAAAAGGGAAAATACTTATGGCCGAGAGTTATACTACATACTACCCTGCTCGAGAAAAAAAAATATAATTCCCTCGCGTCTTTTTTAACGAGACAACAAAATAAGCCACAAAGGAACTAATGATTCGATCGTTTCAGCATGCTCCAATGCGCTAGACGGTAGTCTCATTTCTAAGGCGGTCATTAATAACGCGAGACTTTCAAGTGAAAAAAAGGAGACGGAAATAGCGAACGGTATCATCGCGTCAGAAAATCGCTATTACGCCGGCCTACGGAGCGTGAAATGACTCCGTAAGTGAGATTATTAACGATAGAGGGATGAAAAAAACTGCAAAAATTTCCGCTGGATCAAAAGAGCATGTGTACTTCATTACTTAATTCCATCACAGCCTTTTGCTTCCACCAAGCGAATAAAACATTCTTCGCGGTGAAGAATTCATATCACCAAGTATTGAGGCACGGAAAAGATGAAATTACACTTGACTTCAGTTCGTTTTTGCGAGAGAAAGGTGAGGTTTTTGGAGGTAAACTGGTGAAGTGTATTATGAGTGTGTTTTAAGTGGAGCTCCGGTTTTACTACGGCCGCTTATTGTGCGTGGAAAGAAGGAATTTTTGTACCTATCTGATCGGCAAAGTATCTCTCTTATGTTATCGCTTCCGTCGGACCTAGAAATGTAGTGAGATGTCAAATTGATATGTCGCTCTGAAACAGACCTGCTCTGAATTTCTCAAGCAAAATAAGTCTAACTCACAGCCTTCCAGTCTCTAGCGGCTCGCAACGTAACCCTTATAAAAGCTGAGAAACACTACATGCTCGCTCGTAGCAGTTTTTAACGAAGCGCGCAGCTTTCCTTTGTGTTTTAATATTTTTTTTGATAAACCTTTCTGTCCGATCCCAAATGCTCGCGGCGTATTTGAGATGTGGTCTATTCAGAGCGAAATAACATCTCCCTTTTACTTTCTCACCCGAGAACCTTCCTATTCTACGCTTGATAAATCGTAGTTTTTCTAATGCTGTGCCGCATATTCTTTGTACGTGAGTTCTCCACGATCTGATATAATGACTAAATAAAGTAAATATCAAAGCATGAAGGGATTTCATGCCCATCTGGCATCCATTTGCGAAATAAACAAAACACTTAATCAAGGTATATAGCGAAATACCTAGTTACACAGCACGAACATATCACACACACTCGCTAAACATACCCCTATCCCCTTTTCAGGTACGTATCAAGGACTAGTGAGTTATAAGAGGCTTGCATTTTTGGGGTTCTTTTTGTTTGGAGTTTGGTGTTGGGAGTCTGTCTCCCTGGCTGTATCAGTAATGCTACATGTTGAATAATTTGGCTATCCATTTGTTTATGTGTGATCGGAAGCCATCATAAGAGAAGCCTGCCTTATAGGCGGTATCGATATCCGAGCTAGCAAGACGCTGCCCTAGCGGTCCAGTTGTTATGCCGTTATGGCCTATGCTGTTATGTTAGCCTAAAATAAATCGACATCCATCTTTAACCTGGATTGGTCAAAATTATTCCGCACATAACACCCCTTTACTCACAGCCCCCCGCAAAAGAGGACAGCTTGGCGTGACTCCAGAGGGATGTTTGAATGGCCGACAGAAATATCATCACCAGAAGTCATACTGTTAATTGACCGCAGCCCTCCATTATAACCTAACTCCGACTCATTTAGGCCCTCTTAGCTTTCCTGTTTCATATCCCATTTTGCCATCCCCCGGCCTTCATTTTTGGGATTTTGCCGCTTTATTTTCTCCCCCTTGTATGCTCCCCAAAATTTCATAATGCCTCACAGGTGGCTTTTCAATCTGAATCAAGTCTTCAAGAATGGGCTCCAGTTTGTTTTATACCCATCTTTTCTTCCGTGCACTAATTCTTTTTTGTCATACCGTCAATTTGATCTCAACATCCCACTTCAGCCCTACGTTTCCAAAGCCTCTAATCCCTTCTGTCGCAGCTTCCTAGAAGACACCCTATAAGCCATATTGACCACACCCCACACGAATGTTTTCACTTACTCTTTTCATATTGGTTATCCAATTTTCTTTGTAGACAACAGTTTATTTATGCCATGACAAAAACTTGAGAGACATGCAAATAATTTTCATGAAAGGTAATAACAGCAGGGTAACAATTTAACGCAGCGTGCTTCAGCCGCGTGCTCTCGTACTTCATTCCTTGTGAGGGAAACATAGATTATGACTAAATTCTAAGCAGAGAGAATCACTGGGCCATTAAGGATACTCCACTCGAAAGGGCAACCGAAAGACCTCACGAATTCTCCTTCCCTATGCTTTTTTCATTCCGGAAACGTAATAGGGTCAACAGCCACCATAAACAACACAACTAAGGCTTATTAACGCCCTTCTCTTTTCCTCCTTGTTCAATGAACTTCAGGCTGGAAAAGACGTCATACACTATAGGCTTGAACTCGCGACAACAAAAAGTTGAATTTTGCTCCCATGACAACCGACCCATCGTGAGAATTGGACGTGGAAACAAAGAGACTCCCCAGGAAGTTATTGTGGGAAACAGGCGTACATAAGGGGGGCGGAATATCAACAGGATGCCGGCGAACACGTGCGGTGGAAAATCAGATGTGTTTAACAAATTCATTTCATGAGCATGAATGAGATGAATTCTCGAGCTGATAGAGGCAAATTCATTTAGCCAGGCTTAAGGCGAGGCAGCCTACTGAAAAAAAACATAAATACGAATGGATCGGAATATTTATTATGGAAGACCTGAAAATATACCTTTTTTTTAAAATATTAGAGGTAGAATGGCCGCCTATGTAGGATTACGTGAAAGAAGAATATGGAATACTCATACTAATCTTTTAAAGCTGCGGATCTTTGTGTACGGAAATGGTTTCATTCGTATGGTCGGCATACGTGGTATTTCACCCCGTCTCACCCCGCCTTTACAACTATTTTCTCTTTTTCTCCCTTCCCAGCTTACACAGCATTTCTCAATAAAAGGCTTTAGTTTCCAATCTTCCCTGTTACAATCACCATATCAGTCTTCTTTTCTTCTCCAGACTTTTCTAACTCTCATCCACTATAGGAAGCACTTTCTCCTTCGCTTTTCTTTCTTTCCACGACACTTTTTCCGTTATTCTCCACAACCACATCTAAATCGGTTGTAGTATAATCTTATATTTTCTCAGTATCAATATTCCTGAATCGTACAAGGCTACTTTCCACTTTAGACTCTTCGCCAATCATATCTTCACATTCTTACATATTGTTCTCGTAATTTATTATTATTTACTATAAAAGAGCGCTTTGTTTGCTAAAAATATTCTCCACCTTACTTGACAAGAGTGCCCATTTTTCTCTAACGCAAGACTCAAGTAATTCAAGGTAGTATTTAGTGAATCATCATTTCTCCTGGAAACCGATGAGCGTGGTCTCATTTTAAGGAAAAATATCTCATCCTCCCAGAAATACCAAAATATCAGCCCCTTACTGAACGAGACTGATCCCGAGATTTTTTAAGAAAAATACCTGCCTTTTACATGGGAAATGGTAAGCACTCCAGAGAGACCTTATTTTTAAAAATGTGGAATTTATATCACTCAGATTTGTTAAAAATTAACATTGAATAGTTTGTACCTTCTCTCAAATATTCTTAAAAATAAATTATATAGATACCGCGGTATTTTCAAAAACCTTCCCATGTTAAGAAGTTTTAAAGGTACTGCGATAAGAAAATGAGACATGTTAAAGACTTGTACAGATATCTATATTTGATTATTAAGAAGTTCAGTCATTTGAAACTATATGATTGCATCATTAATTATCAAATATTTTTTAATATGAACTCCCATTATTACTAAGGAACAATCATGCTCAAACTACCTTCACTGCTCCGCAAACTCCAGTTTGTGCCATCTGTCAAACAGTCTTCTATAGAATCTCGGTTCTTTTCTCTGAGAAAATATCGTTAATTAGATTTTATCAAAATTGATCTTCATATTTAAAAATGAATTCAGTTAATGAATAAAGTTTGAAGGCAGGAAATTATGAAGGCACGAGCGGGAGGGAGGATGAGAGAAGGAAGACGAGGAGTAAAGAGGCAAACCAATCTTTAGATTATGACTATTGAAGAAGACCTGCCTACTTTGATGAGACCTTTGACTCTCCCAAATTTTGAAAATATTCTTCTTCAACAATATAAACATTTAATAGAAGCCGATTGTTCGGCACAGTCAAATAGAGCAATTCTGGGAGCAATGCGAGAGATGATAACTGAGTTGACTGACAACCGTCCTAAGGTCACGATTCTTATTGAACAGTAGAGGGTTTCGATTTGGAATCTCAAGAAAATAGCAAAGACAGGAGAGAGGGAGCTGGTCTTCATTAACCAGTCTATTAGCATACCTCTGGGTCGTGAGCAATTTCACGGCAGCATAGCCACCGGAGAAGAAAAGAGTAAAAAAGTGACGGTTTCGAAACACGCGTCTCTCACAACTTCCACGCAAAAGCGGCGAAATTATCGGTTGGAAGCAGCATGAGCCCGAAGGGACTCTCAGAAGAGTAAAAAATTATTCCGATGAATTAAAAGCAGTCTACCATGACATGGATTGATCAAGTTTTCTGATAGTTCCCACATGCATGACACAAAATCAGAATAAGGTAAAATTCTGGCAAAAGAAACCAACCACGTGATCAATTACAATCAAGAACCTTCTCACATTACATATACGCGGCGCCAGAAAAACGATGCAGCATTAAATGCAGGGGTCTTAGCTAATATCCTTAGCTCTCAACGCAATATTCTCAGCATTACCCACTATACCAATAACTACTATCCCTAAATAGTTCAGGGAACGCAATGCATTGGTATATGTCTGCATTGATTGTATGTTGCAACTATAAAAATAACTCTTCATGAATCGTACAAAAAGGGCATTTATAAACTGTGACCATGTATTTAATGGACAAAGGAGTCATTAAGATGATCAAGGGGCAAATTACATCATAATCGGTTTCTTTAATCTTTGTTCATCATGAAATTATAAATGCACTTCATCCTTGACCGGCACGAAGAAACCCAAAAATGTAACGGACAGTAAAGAAAGATGTACCCCTTATAATCTCAAGAGACATAAACTGCTCAACTTTTTACTACGGAGGGTAAAATGAAAATAAGAGACTGTACCCGTGATAATGCAAAGTAAAATTGTCAATGCTAATGTTTTGCCGTTACCATTCCCAAAACAATAATAAGAGGAACATTCAATCATTAAGTTCTCGAATTGTTTTACACGCACGAGCTGAAACCAGCATTCAGTGATGACGAAAGGGAAAATACGAGACCACTGCACTCTCGATCCACTGCTTGCAACACTTCATTCACCACCAAACGTTATCTTCAATTCCTTGCCTGGGGCATCAAGAGAACTATGCTCGTTTGTAAGCACTACATGGTACGCACACGCCACTAGACGGAGTGCGTGAGGACAATGGGACATACGTTCAGCGGAATACGTCGCTCGGACTAGGTACCTATTGAAAGGGATTTTGGCCTCTGTCACCCAGTACCGAGCAAACTTTCAGGGGGACTCGCCATCAATGAGAGAAGATATCTATACTGCTGGAGAGCCAGTGACACCGAAGCTCCTTTGTGCGACCGCAATCGAGGTAACGGGGCCCGGGAACAGAGGGGTACAAGAGCTCTGGACAACAAGAGCGTCCGAACAGCAAACGGCACGTGGATCTGATATTAATTCGACGCACGGAGAGGAATATAGAGAGCAAGAAGCGACCTAACTGAAAGAGGTGGTGGAAATATATGTGACAGGTGAGCTTTTGGGAGAAGGGGAATTCAGTATCATCGCCCGTGTAAATCTCGCCAGAGAGAGCGAATGAGGCGCCAACGTGCGGGAGGAGACCCGAGACACTCTCCGGGCGCGTTGAATCCCAACTCTATATTGAATGGCCCGCGGGGAATAAAAGAAATATGAACAGAGCCGCTTCACCGCGCAGACAATGGACGATGAGTGGGTCGCGAAAATGAATTACTACCCACACGCGCGAGCAATATGCGGCTCGCAAAGTCGAGAGCTACGTCATCGCACGCACACTCCACACAAGGTGACATCACAAAAAGGGGGCGTTCCCATTATAACGTGGAATGGTAGAGCGAAATTTCAATCCCGTAATACGCATTTGCAGCGGGCGACGGGTCAAGGAAAGTAGCACAGTGTGACATAAAAATGTTATTACTATAACTAGGTATTCTTAAATGTTAAAGTAGGTTTAAATAGAACTGAGGAAATATCCACTTCGTTTTCACAGGCACGGGGCCTTTCTTTTTATTATCTCAGCATACGTCCTAACCTTCACCTCTTTCATAAAACCCATTTTCTTCCCCACTTATCCAACATTCCCCCTCCATCACACGATTAAGGAATTAAAGATTTCTTTAATGTATACTCAAAACCAATTTATTTTCCGACGAAATTATCAATAACTTTCGAACTCCAAGATACTGCGGGAGATCAGATCGTGAGAATTAATTAGGGAAGTAGACAGCAGAACAGACGGGTTTAATATGCTTTTTTCGGCGACAGATAAGAGTCCATTACGGCTGTCAATGAGACTTTGAAGCTCGTTACCTATAGCATACCTATGGTGGAGTGCTTGTTAATGAAAGTTAGATGAACATTATAGTGAATGCTGGTAATAACCACTCCCTGCCAAACACCCTTGCTTTGGTTTACAAGGTAATATATAGATGTAGTCAACCTCTCGACTCTCATTACCCCCGCCAATCATCTATCTTTCCTCTTCTTTATCTCATCCAGAAGTTCCCTTTCTTCACCCACCATACTTCAAGTACATACTTCCTCGTTTGTCTTCCTTTCCATTCGCCGCACCTTCTAGATACTCCTAAATGTAACATCCATTAAATCTTGCGACATGTCACAAAACAATATTTGGAAATATCAAGCGTAGGTTATTTACCTCACTCGTTTCAACGACTTCGCGTCTTCATGAAAGATGAATTCACATTTTCAGCAAATCACACTTCGATAATGTAAGTGAAATATAGGGGATTAATTAAGAAAATTCAAGAAATGTTGCAACCCACTTATTTAAAAGGTATGCACCAAAGAATGATGCCAAGAAGCTACTTTACTAGGGGTCAAATTAATACAATACTGACCACTAAAGAGATTTAATTCATCGGTTTATTCTTAAGTCCGATGCCATGTGATAGACGGTGGAAATACCGAAGGCAATAAAACATGATACTTTCAGTTTCACTCAGAGAAAATCTGAAAGGCTACAAAATGTTATAAACAAAGCCAATCGATACCGTTGCATGAAATGTAACACGACTAATGACGATATTTCGACATTTTGAACGATAGAGTCTGTATTTCGCAATGTCAGATTCAAATTCCGATACGACGCGCTTTTATGACACCTGAACACTCCAGCAAAGTTCCTAAAGGCGAAGAATAAAACGTGCCTAATGAGGGAGTGACAGAGACAGAATAGACCGTGAAACAAAGGAAAAAAATCTTTAAACTGGGAGCTGAAAACGAGATTCAAAATTTCGAATAGATCGGGTAAGGGAGCTGGCTACAGTACTTTCTTCCCGTCAAGAGAACCTGATTTCCAATATAGGCGATGGCACATATATTCCTGTTGAATCCTAAGCCTTACTTGAGTGCTAACTGAGGATCACAAAAAGGACTGCATTCCACCAAACATTAAACCGTGGACCCCTGGACGACTTGCGCTAAAATAGGGCGAAGGCTGACGCCGATACTCTCTCCACACTCCATTCGCCGCAAATTCCTATCTTCACCTACCAACCTATCCCCCTATCTGAAATGTATTAAACACCTCAGTTAATGACAAGAATATGGAATAATAAGGTATCTAAAATATTAATGAGTTAAAAAAAAGTTAACGATTACTTTCTCGGACTAAACAATCCTCAATGGCACGAATGGACTGCTGCTGGTTGCACCCATGTATAGCGAAGCAAATAACCAATTTGAATACACTTGACTGATGATGGCTTCACTTGGCAGATATTTTCAACTATAATAATATTATTATACATCATAATAATCCTAAGATTGGTTGACTGCAGCCCTCCGCCCATCCCTATCTAATGCTAGTTCTCTTAACTCCTGGTATCTCTTCCTGAGTACTTTCCTCTTTATTTAGTCCATGAACTTATTCCTGGGTCTTCCTCTGGGGACTCTTCCCTCAATTATATCTTCAATTATGTTATTCACCAACCCATTGAGTCTCAGAGTGTGTCCAATCAATCTGGTTCTTCTTTTTTCTATGGTGTTCCATTGTCAAGTATATGATGATTAAATAACACTAACATTCTCTACGTGACCATGGTATAAATCGACATAACGCATCGTACTGATAAAATGTACAAAATTAGAAAGAATTTTATGATATCATGAACTCAAAAACCAATGCAACTTCGACATATCGACGGATATAGTATGTGATTATTATATTGAACAGTGATATTCCAAACAACATCGCTCTGCTCACAGGAAGGAAAACGGAGCCTGCCAGTTATATCTCGAATTGCTAGGGACCAAAGAGTCCAAATGAGAGAGAGAGAGACAGGAAGAATAGGCAGAGAAACAAAGGGAGAATTCGGAAGAATGGGAACTGAAAGGGGGGAATAAGAATGAAAGGGCAAGCAAAGGAGGCTGGAGGGAGTAAAGGTGGTGGTTTGAGGAGAGGGATCAAGGAGCGAGCGAACGAGCGATGGCTGAGGAGGACTGGGCGAAGGGCCATAAAAGGCACAGGCCGTCCACATTCCTCCATCCCCTTAAACCGCCCAGCGTATATGAAAAAGTCATTACGTGATCCGAAATGAATTCTCATTGGCCTTCTCCTCTCGCGTGGGAGGGGGGTGGTGCCCAAGGGGAGCGCATGGACCCCGGAGATGTGTGCGGGCGAGGAAATCCCACCCCGAGTTTCGGAATGGAGGAATATTCCTTTTTTTCACTCCGGAAAAAGGACTCTTGATGAGTTGGAGCGCCTTGGGAGTTTTATATACGCAGCTATACCGTAGGGACCGCCTCCGCCGCCCCGTTTGCACAGAAGAAATCCCTTTTAGCCCCGGCTCCCTCCTCTCTCGCGTATAAAAAGTTACCTTTCTTTCTCTCTCTCCTCTCTCTCTCCGGTGGTACTCTTGAGTTTCGCAGACGCCGGGCGATATCGCTTCCCATGATTCCCTCCGAGGAAGGCCGTCCTCTCGCCTTCTCCGCCGCGCGACTTTATGAAGTTTTCCCCGCGTTGAAGGGGACCTCTCCGATAGTGAGATTGGTAATTTCGAATAAGTAAGGCGCACTCGGATTTCCAAATGAGAAATTTTCAGCACGCTCAGTAGAAGTGAATGAGCGATGCAGAGTATTCGCCTATCACAGGTTTGCATTTGCATAGAAAAAAACTTTTGACCAGTCACCTATAAGAGTTGAATGACTTCAAGCGGAAGTTCTATTATTTACAACAACTAGACTGATAAAAAAAATAAGTAACTAAAAGGTTATAACAAGGTAGTTTGACCGAGATTTTTCCCCGATCATAAGAAATATCGTTATCGAACTTTATTTTTCATTATAGTAGCTTTAAAAAGCTAATTGTGGATATTGTATTATTAGTACCGCCGAGTTATTGTAATATATTGTTTAAATATACTGTTTTCGAATTAATTTACTTACATATGTCTTCAACTTGAAAATTTTTTACCACGCCGTACGTTGAAAACGCCTTCAAAACGTTTTATGGCGACTCTGTAAAATTATTGAGGTGAGTAATTGATTAACTTTTGAAAATAGTTGGGAAAACATATAAGACTCACTCTAAAATTTGAGACGAGATCTTGCGGTTAAAAACACCAAGTTTATTAAATAGTATATTTATAATGCACACACGTATCCATGGAAAATTGCTTACAGTTTTTGGCAAATATCTTGAAAGCTAAAGAGAAAAAAAAGCTAAATTTTTATTATTTTTGGAAAGGTGAGGTTAATTTTTTGAATGAGGCAAAATTCACTGAATTGAGGCGATGCTCACTGAGCGGGAAACATCTCGCTCAAAGCACACGAAAGTAATTAAAATAAGACGATCATAAATCTTGTTCGAGACAAGAGTTTCGGGGCACATTCTTAAGTAGAAGGCCAGGGAAAATCGACTTATTACCCATGTTATTTAAAAATTTCTTCATTTTAACCCAATATCCTACCGGACTCTTTCATCTGAACAACTGAAACACATTCTACATGTAAATGAGATTCTATAATAATGAAGAAATAAAATCTTTCACTGAAACCATTAACCTATAAAAATTAAGTATCTATTATGGCTTAAATTAATATTTAAAAAAATAAAATGTTTTATATAAATCCAAGAGAATCCCGATGGTTAAGATGCAAAAACAAAAATAAAGAGCCATCAATCATTACAAGGGAAGGGATGTCATAATACACGCTGTAACAGTGGAGGAACGTGAGGAAACGTGGTGAGAAAGGAACGTGATTAAGTGATATCTATTTCGCCATGCTTTTATTTATAACCATTTCGCTTTTTCGATTTATGGAGTGAATACTATACAACGATTTACTGCAATAAAATCTACAACGTATATTTCCAAGGTACCTGATGATGGTGGCCATGCGTCAAAACTAGTATTATCTTCATAAATCCAGGTGAAAATATATAGTGTTATTTACTGTACTGATTCGCTGTACGCTTACCATGTACCAAGGTACGTGATAAAATATGCATTGCATTTTTTTACTATGGTGGTTAAAACACCTAGTTCATTAAATAGTATGTATCAACATTTATTTCCACATCGTTATGCCTGAGAGCATCGAATTCAACGATTCTTTGCACGTATATCCCCGACAGTCTTGATTTGCCTTACGATAGGCATATTTTGTTCTCGTAATATTAATTCCAAGAGGAATTTTAAAGGGGTGGGACCGAATCTGCTTCTATAAATTTTCAGCGGGACCGAATCTGCTTCTATAAATTTTCAGCACAAGCAATAACAGTGAGTTGTACAAAAAGTATCTATCTGAAGAATGCATTATGGAGAAATACAGTGGAAAACTCGTACAACAAAATACAATAACATAGGAGGCGAACTACAGAGTGCAGAGCAACTAATTAACACCTTCCTCAATAGAAGATTGAATAAATATTTTAATGAAAGGTGTTATGAGAGAGAATCATGCCATAATAAGTCATCGTTGGTCATTATACCAGTGAAACCGCACCGATCTTGATAAGAATCGAATTTTCAATCGCACCAGTGAGTCTCAAAACGTTCGCACACGAAGTGACTCGAATGCCGCCACCACTTAAACGCTTTTCGTTAAACTCATTGCCCGAACTCACAATGGAATGAACGGTGAAGGTTGACGACCTTCCGACGCTTTAAAAAAAAACACTAGTAAAAGAAAAGTGTAAGGAAGGTTGGCTTCTGATTACACGGCTCGCGACTTGAAAAAAAAATTGAAACGAGTCGAGAGAAAAAGCACGGTGAGAGGGGGTGCAGAGGGAACTAATGAAGGAATGAAGAAAAAACACGAGCGAGTACGAGCGGCTGGCGCTGCTGGTGCCGGAGGTCTACCACTCGGCGGCGCCACCGTCTTTCCCAACCCTTTTTCCGCCCACCCGCCCGCCCTCCCCGTAGTAGTGGGTGCGGTGAAAGATCTCCCGAAGCGCCACTGACACCGGGTGCGGAGGAGCGGCAAGCCGCGGAGCCGAGCGCTCGAGCCGGAGCCTACCCGCCGCACTCAAACTGGGAACCGAAAGAATGCTCCGAAGTCGACGTGCGCACGCATAGTAGGTGGAGATGAGCACCTCGGAATAAAAATACACACCGTTTTAAATGTTTGAAGAAACGAGTTTTTTTATCAGGAATGGAAAAATTCTTAACCTGTTCAACTCTCTATGGACGGAATTATGAATCATCAGCATGAAAAAAATACTGTCACGATATAAGTTTTTTTGAAGTGCTATTTGAACATTTCAAAAAATTGCAATTTATTTGATAATAATATTTATTTTGAAATGTGACGTATTTGTATTGAATATATTTAATTTAAAATAATACTTTGCATAATTATATTAACACAGGGTATACTTCAACATTACCTTCATAACGTACCTTTTTTAAACTTTCCCAATGTTTTTCTTCATATGACAGCTGAAACTATTTGTTTCAGAGCTACACCAGGCACGCCATCATCAGTAAATAGCGTAACACAATCATCTATTGAAATTGTTTGAGAAACCGCAGAAAGAAACGCAACTTCCCACACACTTAATGCGAAGCGCTACAATTCTATCTACCGCAGCAACTAAATGGAAATGCCTCGTAGATGGCAGATATTTCCATGATTTTTAAACGTAACCAATTTGACTCGCTCGTCCATGGAGGGTAAAAAAAGTAATAAAAAGTAAAAAGTAATAGACATGGCTACATAAAAACCAAATATGTCTTGCGTAGCTGAGAAAATTGATCGTTACAGAAGGTAGACGTGCGTTCACAAGATAATTTTTCGATGCCGACGCAGAGGATAAAAAAGGAAAAGTGAACAGGACGACAACAAATGAGGAATAGCGAGATACGGCAGGAGCTGAGGGGAAACCGACAAGTAATTCTAAATCAGGCCATAAAATTGGTAGGATGACGTACTGAGGGTAAACGACATATTGACGTGAGTGATTGAAGGGGGAATATTGGGAAAGCAAGTTAAACAGGACATAAGAATACGTTATTGAGAAGGGAGAAAACCGATAAAAAGTTTAAATTTACAAAAAAATAGAAAAAATTTTAAACAGCAAACGTTAGTGTTAACTTCCAGCAGAGGGCAATTTATTATTACGAGGAACCTTAAGTTTAAAGGTATTGTACAAGAATACGTATAAGAACTATTCACCATCATTGAGCGAAGATGATTAGCTTTCCAAAATTACGGTAATTAGATGGGCCAAAACGCCTCCTATTCTGGGGTTACTATAATCAAACTATGAACTTAATTTTATTGTTCTGATTCCATGAAAATATGTAGATCACATAGCCACACTGTAGTCACGACTCTTATCTATTAAGCAGAAAGGGTAGGTAAAAAGGATAAAAAAGTATGTGATGGTAAATAATAAAACAATACGAAACACGTTTTCTATGATAAAAATACTTCCCTAGACGTTTCGTGCGGTTTGGTCGAAATATTCTTTCCTCGTCTCTAGCGGAAGGGATGCGGGTAGCCTAGAATGTAATGAAATACTGCATGGGAACATATCAGCAACCATTTTCTACACATCGACGAGCATCCTTAGGGTCACAAGGTCACAAAGCGTCCGCTCTGCCTCGATATTGTTCGCTTTTGAAAAAATAAAAAAAAAGAGAAAGGTTTCGAACGGAATCACTCGAATGCACACCACCGAACCCACGCGAAAATCATTTTGGGAACGAGTCGCTTCAATAGCTGAATATCATTTCAATCCGACGTGGCTATTGGCCAAACCAAGCGCCTCACCGCTATTTGTCGCGAGCACAACTTGAGTTCAATCACTTGATCACGTATAGGTCTGTAAATTACCTGCAGTACGTAGGTGTGATACGCAAAAGTACACGATTTTTTATAAAAAAAACCTTATAGCGTTGAGGTTAAAAATGGAATTAAATACCGTACATTGGGTAAGAATTACTAAAAAGTGACTGCTCGGATAGAATTCATTAATATTCCTAAAGAGAGATTCTCTTGAGTAAATATAATGCACTGCAAAAGGTAATTTGATCTAACTGTTGAAATTGCATGCATCGAAAATATTTCTGCGCGAGGTGCTCAGCAAAGTATATGAATTATAAACAACAATTGCAGCCAGTTAAGTGAAGTCAAAGTAAGGAGTAAAAATCGTACATTTCATTCATACATTACATGGAACCTGTCGACAAAACCAAAGTTGTTTGACAGGACAGTTCAAACAACATTAAAATAACTAAGTATGCAAAATATTAGCGACGTGAGTTTCATGTCAACGTAATATAACCTTGCTAATTAGCTACAGCTTATTCCTATGATAATGAAATGAACGAAAATGTTCACCAATATAAAACTGAGAAAAATTCGGAGTATTAGCAAAATCGAATACTATCAGCGACAATACTGGCACGGCCCTAATCACATTTAGTCATAATGTTCTTCGTTAGGAGTTTTACAACAATGGAAAACTTCAACAGCAGAGTTTTATTCCAGTTCTAAGCGGCTGTAACCACAAAACCCTCAATGATTAATGGCGCCGCATTCCACCTCCAATTTCGGCAAACTTCTCAATCTTCACAACGTCCGCAACAAACATTCCCATTACTGTCGATGAGGTAGCATATTTGCGCTTGACCGAAATGAATTTCGCCGCCTGAAGGCCATCGATAATAACATTTTTTATCCACTTGAGCGACGTGATGCAAAAAGCCTTCACTTGTTCATCAAAGGAATTTTGAGGACAGTCAAAAACAACCGAGCGATGATTCTGATACTGTTGGCTGGATACAATAGCTTCTAACGGAACATCAGGTTAATGGCAGAAAAATGATTCGAATAATTAATGATCGCTCACGTAAACTGCCCACAAATCTTATCGCTAACTGCGTCTACAATTGAGGAGGGATGGAGTGGAAATCTGGTAAACAATCAAGATCAAATCTAGTAAACAATCATTAAACTATGCAGAAAATTTTTTGTGAAACTAAGGAAACCACCATGGGGAAGAATGAGAGGAGGGAAATTCAAACTTTTTAAATACGTGTACACATTTATTTTAACTGCATGACAACGTTTTATAGTTTAAAATATTTTAGTGTCATACCTTAGCAACTACGCAGTGAATTTCGAGGTAGAAAATGAGCACACTGAAAGGGAAACAAGAGTCGGAGAAAATGAAAGTCGCGGACTTACCAAAGTTACTTAAAACTTTGAGGATAAGAACTACAAAGTGACACTTATTATCACCAAATTTATTAAACAGCAGTTTCCAACCTGTGATAAACGTCACCTAGGGATACGAACCCAACTAAGTAATAGGCGACATTTTTTTAATAATGGCGGAGATGAGTTTAAAATAGCAACAAATACAAAAATGATAAGCTATTGTTAGATATAAAGGGTAACAATTTTGGAAATGGGAAACAAGGGGAAAATACTACGCAAAAGGAAAAAAAACCGAGAACTGCCGCATTACAAGAAACGCCTTAGGCGCGATCATAGCTCTCCAAAATGCGTACACTCGCATTATCGTTATTTTTCAATAGCGCTTGCGAGACTGAAAACGTTATCATCATTCATTAAACTTAGTCAGGAGCTTTAAAAAATAATTTAAATAATGGAATGCGTGCTTGAGACAGTAACTGTTAGCGTCCCCCTAATATGACGATTAGCGTTTAGGAAAACGGTGCCAATGCGAGGTGAAGAACCGTGATCCTATCCTTGAATTGAATTTCGTACAGACACAATCATCTAAAATCGCACGTGTGTTTAGCTCCGAGATACGTACTCCGGATAATCCATTGAAGGATTCCCAAGGCGAAAGCCCCCGAATGGGTCAAAACCCTGTGGATGACTCGGGAAGGAACGAGGGAAGCTACAGAAAGCGCCGCCGGACGCGCAAATCTGAAAGAGGGAGAAGGAGCAGTACATCGGGCTTGGTTCCAACAAAACGCGGCGGCAGCGGGGCTGCACCAGACGCGCGCGGCGCCCCGCGGGACCCCCAGCGCGGAAGTGCCGTCGCCCCAGCGCACCCAGAATCCCCCCCCCACTCCCATTCCCTTCGAACTCTTTGCCGCAGACGCGATCGCCGGGGAAAATTCCTCCGACCATCATTTTTTTAAATTCCCCGCGCTTCACTCTCCTCCCCCGTTCTCGATTAAAAACTTTTCCCACCCGCATTGCGACGCCACTGGGACACACCCCCGCGCTGTCCTCCCTCAAATTGTTTCCTCTACTCCCTCCACGACCGAATGCGAGGGTGCCGACAGCTTCCGGCTTTCGTGGACGCAACAGCATCCAAGTGAGTGGGGTAAGAGGGCCTAAAGGTATTTTTTTGTGTTCTACGGGTTAAGGTAGGTTTTATTGAATTTCAGATATTCTCCTCCCATTTTCTACTTTTTACAGGGGCCTATCTCGCTCTAGAATATCCTTTTCCGCCTCAGCAAACGATCTACCTCTCTTCATCCTGTCCATGAAACATATTCTCTTTCCTCCCTTTCCCCGCTTGCCCAACATCCATCCCTCTATCACATTATTCAGCGTTCCCTCATCCCTTATTACATCCTCCTGCCACATACTCTGCCGATCTCGAATTTCACTAAGAAATTTCCTTTCCTCGCCCACTATCACAAGCACTTCCTCCTCAGTCCTCCTCGCCGTCCACCTCGCCTTCTCCACACCCACATCTCAAATGCCTGAAGCCTATTCTCATCCTCCTTTTTGAGGGTCCACGTTTTTGCAACATACAACGCTACGCTCCATATCAAGCTCTTCACCACCCTCTTCTTCACATCCTTATCCAAGGTCCCCGTCATCAGCTCCCTTCTATTACTAAACGCCTCCTTACCTCCGAGCGTTAGGTACACTTGGCATTGAAAAAAGTAGAAAAAATCCACATCAGAACATCCCATAGACTTAGGTTGGCAGGATGACTGGTTATTTGGGGAAGGGACCGACAGCTGACGTCATTCGCGCCATGTAGGGTAGGTGGGTAAGTCTGTAGGGGAGGGATTATTCGGGGAATGGTGGAAAGTTGTAAAAAACGAATAAATTCCGATTACGTAACTACGGATACACGTTGAACGATCACGAAAGGTTCGAGAATTCGGTGTATTTGAACCATTCGCAAAGCAGCATTCTCTTAAACCTTTACGATCGGATTTTTCAAATCGGGTCGGGTACTGTTGATAGAGTCGAATATATCGATTGGAATCGCACTAGACAACATACGACACGCTTGAGCTATACATATGAATTTCGGCGTTCCCAAACATCTAAATCTCGAATCGTGCGTTACTATAGAACGTGATTCCGAAGTTATACAATCGGATTATTTCGAACGGTTTAAATTAAAGGACTTAAAAAATGCCTGGATCGTTGAATGAACCATGTACCTTTGTACTGTCGCGTCGAAATAGTACATCACCTGGCCACCCAGACTTCTTAATTCTCGCGGTAATTTCAGCATTATTTAATGGAACTCATAATCCTGCCCTTAGGGTCAATCAAATATTTTAACTTAAGGGAATACGGGCTCCTAAAGAGCCTCTGCCCGTGAGGTTATATACTATTCCACCCCTAACGCTTGGATAGGATGCGTACCGAAGTTCTTAGTATCCTCAGGAAAAAATTCTTTTAGGACCGGGAAACGAGCCACGGACCCTTGGTTAAGCGGGCCAATGCGTAGACCATGTGCCACCCACTCGAAGGGCAGAGAAGCACAATTTGAACACCTATCCAAAGAACATCCATTATAGGGAAAGGACACCCTTTTACATCATCGCTGGAATATGAACCCACGTTTTCCACAGAGAGCAGTCTGTACTCGAGGCACCACATCAGTCCGATTCCCCAATAGATTAGAAGACGGCCACAGTAGTTTAAGTAATTAATTTAGGACGACCGATAACTGAGGTCATTTATAGAATCCTCAGACGTCCAATTACATTCAATACATACGGATAAATTAAATTAAATAAATAGGGATGCGACAGACAGCTGAGGCCATTCAATGCTACATACACTTATTTCTGGACCTGGAAAAACTGGACTAAATTAAATGAGATATTAACTCTAATATTTCAACATTACATGCTACCCTGCGAGCAGCCGCATGGGCGTGTGGAGGGGAGCGGGGGTCAGGAAAATAGCCGTGTTAAGATGTAAAAAGAGGTTTTCGGAGGTGAAATGGTGTAGTAGATGATGGGAGTGTTTTGAAGAGGAGCTCTGGTTTTATTATGGTTGCTTATTGTGTTAGAAAGGACAAATTTTAGTACCGATCTGTTCGGGAATGCATCTCTCTTATTTTATCACATATGTTGGACCTAGAGGTGTAGCGTGGCGTCAAAATGATTTTCTCTGTGTCGCCTTGAAACACACCTCCTTTGAATTTCTCAAGCAAACTAAGTCTGGCGCGCAGTCTACAAGTCTCTAGCAGCTCTTAGCCTAATCCCTCTAAATGCTGAGAAACACTATGCATTCGCTAGTAATAGTCATTAACGAAGCGCGCAGCATTCCTTTCTACTTCATTTATGTCTTCGGTTAAATCCTTCTGTCCAGGGTCCCAAAATGATTTCGACGTTTCCATCACATAGTTTGTATCCGGGATTCATTCTTGAATATCATGACGATTACAATATATGCTACGTTTTGATATGATAATTAATTCCTTCGTGAACGCCAAATAGCAGAAAGTTCAATAAATATATAGAAGCACGACTGGCCGAATGAATGATAAAGCATGAAACGTCACAAAGTAACAATCGGGTCCATACAAAACAAGTTGCATACAAAGAGCTCCATTAAATATTTTCTCACCGCGTTTTCCACCCGAGTTCAGCAAGCGAAAGTGAGGAAAAGAGAGCGGGCGCCATAGTTGGCGTAATCGTACGAAAAAAGCGATAACTGATACTCCTTTAAATCCTGCAGTTTACTACTTCTTAAACAACATTCTACGCAATAGACAATGGTTTACAAACAGCAGCGACGTACGTGGCGTTAACGTGATGAAAAAATCGACGAACAACTTATTCAAAAATATTGAAGCAGGATCGATAACGATTTTTTGCCAGAGTTTACGCTATTGTACGAAAAAAGCGAGAACTGATACTGCTTTAAATCCTGCAGTTTACTACTTCTTAAACTACATACTACGCGACGCGACTAATATAGTAGCGTCGTATGAGGCGAAAAAATCGACGAACAACTATTTTTTTTAAAATTTGAAGCAAGATCGATTACATGGTTTTTTGGCCATAGTTTGGGCTATCGTGCGAAAAAGGCGAGAATGGATACTGCTTCAAATCTTGCAGTTTACTACTCCTTAAACTACATACTAGATACGCAATATGGCAATGACTTACAAACGGTAGCGATGTAAGTAACGTTAACGTGACGAAAAAGTCGACGTAAAAGTTTTTTTTTTAATTTGGAACCAAGACCGATAACATGGGGCCTACACTAATTAAGTGATGAGAAGGACTACCTGTACGTGACGATTAGGTTCACACCCTCAAGCGTTGCATTTAGAGAGCTATTTACGCGTATTTACAAACACGTATACCTATTGGTAAGCTGCTTCATGAAACGATGCCAGTGCGAAGAGACCCCATAAAATCTCACCGCGAACCAACTCTGATCCTCCAAACTTCAGACATGACCGGCAACAATAGTCCACCCACGCACACTCCAGGCGTTGGCAGGGGAGGGAGGAGACGGGAGGGAGGGTAAGGAGTGGATTGGGCGGGGGGGGGGTGGAGGAGGAGGAGGGGAAAAAATACGGGGGAGGGGGCGGGGGCGGAAAGTGAAAGTTGCTCCGCGTAAGACCCAAGAATGCGGACGGTCTCATTCCGATGGTGTCTTTTTTATTTTCGGGATTTCATTAATAGTTTTTTCGGACCGCGTCGACGCTAACTCCCGTCATTTTTTTCTATTATTAATTCACCGCGGCGGCGCAGATTGAGTACTTAGACTCCTGTTTACAAGGGTTATTTAATTTCGAAAAATTAGCATCGGCGGCGGCGTGAGGGAAAGGCGTCGTTAATTAAAGCCGGCGAAAACATTCAGGAATGATGCTCTGCGGCTGGTATTTAATTAGCGGCCGTCGTGTTATCACGACTCAATGGAGAGAGATATTGAAAACGAAATCACGTCCCTTTGCGGATGAAACACGGGACCACATAGGAGAATCATATTTTGAGGTTGAGGCGGATAAACAACGGCTGCGAAATATAAAAATAGAATTTTCACTTGTTCGTCGCAAGCTATATATTTTTCTGATGAGATCAAATTTAACTTAGCGACAGGACAGTCCGAAATGTTATAAAGGAAAAGCATAATAAAGAAAATTTGTAAATAAACATTCACCCTTTTAAACCAAAATCTTTCTACCTCAAAACTGAAAGCCGTACAGGGAGAGACAGATCCCTTCATATCCTCATCCTTTGTCATTAATATAAAGTATCATCAATCTGTGGACGATAGAAAACATTTACAGAAGACAGAGCGCGATGTTTCAATGACCATCTATTCTCTTCAATATTGTAACTATTTCAGAAAAAAAGGAGCGATATAAACAATATGTTGCACCAAAGTATGAGGGGAAAGAGTAAAAATTGGAAATAAAGATGTACCTATATTTATTGGCATATCATAGACACAGAGCCAGGAATTGCACAATATGTATTCAAGCGGAATAGACGGTAATAATTCAATGTAGAATAGCACCAACTACAATTAATCCCAACACTAAAAAAACACTACATCTATAGCTCTACAAGCTGTACGAAATTTATTGAAGTTGAACAAAATATTTTATGCCATACGAAGCCTATCGAGCACGGTTTTACATATGATGTACTGACTCCATGATGATTAAGCCGCAATTCAAGAAAAACTTACAAGCCAAAAACTCAACAGCCATTGATTCTTTACTATTATGAACTTGAACAGAGTAATATACATGAGATGGATGATTGGGTGGTATTAAACTCTCCAGAGAATTAACGTTACCGATTAGTCCGGGAAACGGAAAAACTAACTGTACGCATTAGCCTGAGGTTAGGAAAAATGTAGGTATATTATATGCCTAGGCAATTCAATAAAACTAAGGGCTTCGAGTAACTGAGAGTTGTTTGAGACGAACTGAGTTCCTAATACATTACTCACAGAATATCATAATCAATTAACATATTATGACTACTTCCTGTCCAACAGCTTCGGTATCGTGGCATTTTCCAGCCAGACATGAGTTTTACCATCGACCTTTGCCCTCAAATGTGTTGTTCCTCGGCAGTGGACGAAAGCGACTGTTTCCCGCACCTGCCGACCACGGAAGTGGTACTGGGTAATGCCTTTTCTTGGAAAATGATTCCAAGCAGAGATATACGATTAAGACCAGAAAAGACGCAGGGAAGAGAAAGTTACAAAAAACTTTTATCCTCACACTTCAACGAAAGACGCTGAAACTGACCTTAGATTTGCAGTAGCAGCAAAAGACTAGGTATTTTGCTTTCGAACTTTGAAAACTTGAATTCGGCATAAATAACCCCCTCAAACGACAGAAAACTTAGTAGGTTTGAACGCATTTGAATTATACCAGAAAATATTCCACAACAGAGGTGAAATTTAGTCTCAATGATTGATTGTAATAATTTTACCGCGGTTATCCATTCTCAAAAATGATACTTGCGTACTCGTATGTTTAAAGCCAAAATATTTCTTAGAAATATACTTCAATTTTGGAAAACAATAATGCACTAATTTATTGCCAACAAATTCAGAACGCATGAGTTTAGTGGGTAATATATTTCCTAAATGACTAACTAAGCCTCTTATTTTGTAGAGTAAAATGACTGTATGTCATCGACGTTTTTACCTTGGATCAATAACTCAAGTTGTTATATATTAATTTTAAAAAATATCAAGACAAAAATTAGCGCTTTAAGTAGGGGACGACAGAATTAAGAACCACAAAAATACAGCAGATAATTACATTTTTTTGGAAACACCTTCAGAAAAAAACACAAAAGATAAACAGAATAACTATGCCCGTATTTATGAGACCAATGTTTACCACAAGAGGCAAATGAATGATAAACGCTTTACATCTTTCTTGAGAATGTGGCCAGGTAAACAATAGCCACCGTCTGCGCCACGCCAAACCTAAGGAGGGATTACTTGGCTATCGACATAATTTACGGTCACGCGAGGGAATTCGTTATAAAACACTTTTCAATGTTTAATTTATTTGAGTTACTGCGAGGCATCTCACCAATAACATGCATTCATCATTGAAGATAATATCAAGGCGATTATGGTATCCCGAAACACTCACTCAACTGAACAAGCAGCATAAAAGAGCCTTAGGAAGAAAAATTAATCGGCACTCCAAGAGGAAGGCTGTGGCTTCAATTTTGCAGCGTTGAAAACAGTTGACGGCCCGGATAACAGTTCCTCATTGATAGGCGACACATTGCACTGATCACAAGTGGCTGTGGCTAGATGATGATCATTTAACCCATTTCAGCCTCGTGGCCCTTGGTCTAGGAAGGCAAATATGGGTCACAATGATGATGACAATTACCACGTCAAATGCAGAGATTTACGGATGGGTAACGAAATATCCTGGGTTAATAGACTATTAGGTTGTTGCCTGAGTCGCCTATCACAGTCACCCTCGTTATTCCCTGGCACCATGTATTGACTCCAAAATGGGGCCGAGTACTATGACTACAGAGGATACAAACATAATCAAGCGAGCGGATAATATTGCCAAAAATTGAAAATCAAAAACTTGGTGGATACCAATACAAAATCCTCGATATTCAATACACACTTCATCATCTACACGCACATATCTATGATGGCCGAGAGCACTAAGTAGGCACAATCCATTATTTTATGATGAATAATTGAAGATTATTACTCACCCTGAGTGGATTGATAGACGATAAAACATGTAGCCAACAATTTTTATCCCTTTTTAATATCACTACCGAGCCGAAAAAATTGATAGTTTGAAATACAAGGTTGCATTACAGCATTCAAGTTACCTCCAACTCTTCTGCATGTCGTCCAACTCCCTATTCAAATTATTCAAGAAGGCATTGTATAAAAAAGCAAAAATATATCCCAGTTTCTTCGAATATATTTGCATACACCAATGAGCCTTGTTTAAAAACCAAAATAGTAAACTTCCTTCACTGACCGTATCCACATTGCAGAGCATGTTGACACGAGCAGGATGTCCTCTCTTCTTCGTTCGCTCGTCTACGCGTGATCACTCGGTCTTGACCTACGGTATCACTAATGTTTGCGAGACATATAATGCCGAAGTAATTGGTAACAGAAAACCGAATGCGGTAGGGGTAGTGCCAAAAGAGCCGGCGACTTGGTAATTGGAGAAATAGGATGTCCGTACGTTGTAGGTATTTGAATTGTGGGTTCGGAGAAGAACGGAGAGCCGGATAGGGAGGAGGAAGAAAGAGGAGGTATCGTGGAAGAGGATAGGAAGTTAGTGGCGGAGATATGGAGTGCGCATGTAAGGTGTATGGAGGACGTGCAGGACGGTGAGAGAATGTTGAAGAGAGGGGTGAGAGGACACAGAGGGGTGAATGCTAGGGAAGAATGGAAGAGGAAGGAAGATTAGGAATTTTGGACGATATAAGGAGAGGCATTCGTGTGTAGCGTGGCAATCTATGGATCGGAAGATTGGACTATTGGAAAAGCACACCAGAACAGAATAGAAGCCTTCAAAACCTGGTGATGGAGGAGGATGCTGAAGATAAAATGGACGGAAAAAATAAGGAATGATGAAGTGTACAGATGAGTAGAAGAGGAAAGGACCATTTGGAACACCACACAGAAAAGAATAACCACATGGATTGGACATACCCTGAGAGACAATGGGTTTGTGAAGAAAATAATTGAAGGTAAAATAGAGGGAAAAGTCCCCTGAGGACGACCCAGGAATAAGTTCATGAAACAAATAAAGAGGAGAGTACATAGGAAGGTGGTAAAGGAACTAGCATTAGATAGGGAAGGGTGGAGGGCTGCAGTCAACCAGTCTAAGGATTGAACGACCAATGATGATAAGGAGATGCAGAGGGAATAAGAAATTCAAAAGAGACGTGCAGGTGAGCGATTTATACACGGAAGAGTGGGGAGATGCCCCTGAAATTGACAAGTTACGGCAAAGATCTTCCAAAAATCAACCAATCAGCTCTTAGGATACCCAGGAGGTAACAAGAATTTCACCGAAACTTGACGATAATTCCCGTTCATGTATCAACCAATCACCTGTCAAAATATCCAATGATGATGGGGTAACGGTACCAATTTCACTTCCAAAAATCAACCAATCAGCTCTTAGGATACCCAGGAGGTAACAAGAATTTCACCGAAACTTGACGATAATTCCCGTTCATGTATCAACCAATCACCTGTCAAAATATCCAATGATGATGAGGTAACGGTACCAATTTCACTGAAACTATATACCAACCTAAAACAATAAGATACCCAGAAAAGATCGCAGGAGAAATGAAGTTAGGTTGCATAAAGATATTTGGGGAAAAAGAATACGAAGTCGACAGATGGGAAAGCGAAGAGGGATTGTCATTTGAGGAATAAGACGACAGGCAGGGTGAAAGTAGCGAGTTTGGAAGCGAGTAGAAAGGATATCCCTTTTCTGGTTCTCCCATTTACGGAAGGCTGGGAGGAAAAAAGAGGATCTGCAGGGAGATAAGCGACGGCGGCAGTCACATCGGTGTAGAGTCCTTAATCGGCTTCTCCTCTTTCGACACACCTCTTGGCAGCTGTCGCAAGAATACCTGTCGCGGAATTCCATTCCTTTGCTCGAGGCAAAAACAACCACCTGATTTGGCCATTTATTCTTCTACGAGCGTATTTTACGTCAGTCTGTTCACTCTAACACAAGCCAGGAAGTAAGAATGCATTTTATAAAAACAAATACCTATTATGACAATTCCCTTATATGGTAGTGAAGCCTGGGAAATGACAGCAGCAGAGCAAACGAGATCCAAAGCAATCAATGGACATTAGGTGTCATTGAAAAATAATGAATATGAAATAGACAGAGAGTATCTCACACGAAAATTCCCACAAAGAAATGAAAAAATTATGAAAACTTTGAGAATAAGAAGAGATTAATTTACTCTACACATTTTGAGACGCAATAGCCAATTGATAACAAAAGCAGACGCAGAGAATAGGAAGAATTACAGAGAATGACCAAGATTGAAATTAATCAGACTGAAACTGTTAGGAAGGTTTCCGCGGTTTTCTTGTTTATAGGTATTTTTCGGATTCTCCCCGAAGTGTGGGATTTTTGTGAACGACCGATTTTCGTCGGGATTCAAGTCAGCATCATCAGCCCGCATCAGATCCTAATTAACAGGAGAGTTGTCTGCCACTATAAAAAGGGCTGTGGTCCGTTAAATGTCCGTTGGTATCTAGCCCGGAGCGCTCTGATTGGCTGAGGATTCGGACGGTCTTGGATTGCTGAAAATCCGTCAAAAAGTAGAGGAGAGCGGATAGCCATCTTCCCTGTTAAAGCTATTCGGATTCTTAGAGATTTCGATCGCATCCCGTATCAAACGAGAGACGTACTTGGCGATGATCTTACTTCCTATTAAAAATTTTCCCGTGATCGGGAAAATTTTTAATAGGAAGGACTGACCAGGCGTGTTCAACAACAACAGAATGGCGAAACTGCTTCTTTTCTTCAAAAACATGTAAATAGAAACAATTCTGTACCGCCATGCCATGTATAAAAGCAGTTACGTCATAGGCAAGGCATTTCAGCGTCAACAATCGAATGGTCATGGCTACAATCTCCCGCATGAAAGTAACTCGGAGTAAAATAAAGTATGAAGAGATAGGAAAATACTGGAGGAATTTTATCGACGGACGTAGATATGATGACGTTTTGGTATGATGGGACAGATTAGCGCAATACATAAGAACTGAAATCAAATGACAGCGGTGGAGAAGCCGACTTATTATATAATCCTAGAACACTGAAAACCGAATCACGTTCACCAATCACGGCGATTCAATCCAGTCTTCATCGGGGACAGTATTCGCACGCATGCGCTTCTTAAGTTCATTCTTTTCCCAGACTATTTGACAACCGTGCAACTTTATACGCATCAATGAGATCACAACTTTGAAGCCCATTAAGCGCAAGGACAAGTGGCATTCATATTCATTGGTCGACCGACTCACACCAACGGCGAGAGGTAATGGAATGACGTTCCTCACGCTTCAGAAAATCCATGTCGAGTGACGATCTGCCAGGCGATAAGCATCCTCAAGAGGTCACGTCCGATTGACCAATACATAATCGCAAATAATCTATTCAACATAAGTAGACAGAACTAGCATGTTACGCTAACACAAGGTGAATGATGATACATTACTAGCGATGTTATATTAAAAACGCATATTTAAAAAGTTTATAAGCGTAATATCCTTGAATTAAAAAGCATCATGACAACCTTCGTGCAATTTCGCACGATTCAACAGAGCCCGAACACGGTTTCCACCAAGAAGCGTAATTTTCAAATATAGAATGTACTTTAACGTTAAATGGCTTAAGTTAAAAATATTAGTCTTGGAAGCGTGAAAGAGGCTCATTTGAATATTGGAATGAATGCAAACATTTTCAGCAGAGCATTTTACTGCAGATACTCCAAGTATATTATATAAAATGGGGATGGCGATGCATGTATTAGGTTGCTATTCCTTGTACCCAGCCCTTTCCTGCCATTTACCTAGACTTAACGATTCCTCCTTCTCAACCCCTAGCCCAGCCTTCCCGGATTGAACCCTCTCTCTTCCCTTATATTTTCACGCGTATATTTGAAAATGTAGCGTGAAATCTTCACTTTAAGATGATGAAGTAGCATCGGAAGTAGTTCCCATTAAATCTTTCATTAGAAAACTGCGTTTTGTTTGGGTCATTATGAAATGGTTCCACCAACCAGCCACCTGTATCCATATTTTGTACTGCTCAGGCATATTTGCAGGCGAATATATGAACTAAAACACATACCGATATATTATTCCTAGTGAGGGATGACCAACTTATGTATTCTTCAAATAAACATAAATAATGAACAAAAATGAGTCAGCGCACGGCGGTCAATGAAGCCTGCAGATATTATATGGAGGATACAGATAGCCAATAGAATCATTAATGTAAAATATGGGAATGTTATAGAATTAAACACTATCCTTCACATCAATTCTATCTTTCTATATTCCACAAGCCTACTATGCTTTCAAATGAATAAACGATAATGATCGAAATATTGCACTGCTTTTGGGAATTAATTTTTTTTATAAGTCAACGGCAGAAAGGAATAACAAAAGAGGAACAGCTGAGGAAAGAAAAAATTGTGGCAATGAGGGCCGAACACTACAGCATCTCATACCACGTAGAATTTATCGAATCCATCGAAGCGAAGACCATGAATTAACAACGGTCGCCGCAGATAGTTCTACGGCATCCGGGGCTGTCAATTGGAAATAGCTATGGAGTCCTCATCGCTTCATGCCCGTTAAGCATTTAGCAAACCGTATCGAGCATTAAGTGTTGATCTCTCTCATCCACGCGTGGGCCCCGGGGCTGGGGGAGGGGACAAAAGGCATGGGACGCCATTGCCCGGGGCCATGCATAAGTGGGTCAGCGACGGAATCTTTTGAAAGAGACAGAAGCCACGAAAGTGATTGGAGTGGCCACGCCCCCTCTCTCACGGCGCAGAATTCTCGCTCTACCGACCGCAGACGCAGGCCTAGCCAGAAACGCCGTCGTCCCGATCGGATTCCCTCCCTTCGCCACGCCTTCCTTGAGAGAGAAGCGAAATGAAACGCACTCTCACACTCGCTGCATCAGGGCCGGCAGGCACGTCTTTTCCCTTCCTGACTCGCTTCACAGTCAAGAAGATGCTGATTGAATTATATTGGAAACAAACCAACGATCCGGAGCTAGCTGGTAAAGAATCCCATTCCCATTACTTCATACTAGTGATTTCCTTACTTGAAGGCTTTTTTGCAGGATGCAGATGACGCAACTGCCAGAAACAAGCTATACATATCCGCAATTGTGAGCTCACTCAAAAGGTCCTATTAAAAGATCATATCCTATTCCATTGGTATGATGGGAAAAAATGAGCCAACTATGGTACCCAACGAAAAACGACAAAAAATTGATACATAAAATCCACAGTTAACACCGATAAGTAAGAAGGGAGAAAGTATGGTAGTATAAGGTAAAATTAATATCCTTACGTAATAATGATAATGCATTGAGTAATAACTGACTTAATTATGATTTACAAAACATAAAAAAATATTTAGATTCAACGGCATCACAGGCTTTGGCACCATTACAGAAACATTTTTGGATCTAAGATGCAAAAGGCTGCACGCGCAATTTTTCACCAAGAGAATAGTTAAGTTTCAACAGTATTTACGACTAAGCAATTATTCAAGTTTACGCCTTTGTACGGTGTTCTTGTTCTTCGTAACACTTTTTGACAAGAATCTGGAAAAGGGGGCTAATCATTACCCTTCAAACTATTTCACTCCATTTTTTCACTTCCCTCATTCTATTTTCCACACAATACACTTGCGTACAATACATTCGTTCGAGGGTTATTAACAAAATTGTATCAACTTTATAAGCATCAAACTTTTTTATTCTAAGACCTTAAGCGAGTTAAGTTGACATTATAAAAAGTTGATCCTCAACATCCATTATTCCAAGTCAAAACATCCACAGATGGAGTACTTCGTTTGAAAATATGGACTCGAATTTTTGGCACGTAAGATATTCTTTCCCCTTGACTGCGTATGGAAAGAATGGAAACTGAGACGAGGGAAAGAATGCACACGGGAGCCGACAAGCGTCGTCTTGGAACGTCAGGATACGTGGCCAATACAATAAATTACATCGAAGCTCATTCGTACCTCGAAAGCGTCGGCCATATTACGCATTTACTCATAGGCAATGTGACTTGTGAACGCGACGCTGAGAAATGCTCAAGGACTTTGAAGGAAATGCGACGCCGCAAATGTGCTGAGAGGCATGATTGACGCGCTTAAGCAGGTGTAACCTGCGGCAAATTTGACACCTATGAAGCGATACTGGAAATGTATGAGCCCTCTCAGCTTCACTTTCTTCACGTCTAAATATGGACCAAAGGTGACGATCAATGGACGCTTAAATATTTTTTCTGCTAAAAATATCACACAAACGCAGTCACATATGATTAAAATAAATACCAACGGGTAGAGAAAACAACTCCATAAACTTTTGACCACTATTAGGTAATAATACAAATTCACAGTAAACATTCTTCCGTTATACCTACCAATGGCAAGTACGAAATCAAGATTTCCAAAGAAAAATTATATTGACTCAGGATTGCACGTGAAAAGGGAACGAGTGAAAATCTTCATCCATCTTCGACTAATGCGCCAAATTGAAATACAGAAGGAGCAATTAACTATAGATTAATACTATCTTAAACCTAATCGTTTGCCCGAAATGATATTACTTAATGTAGACATATAAAATGAGGAGAAAAAGGGTCAGATTAGCGATGGATTTAATTCCGGCACGCCTCATGAATATTATTGCTAGGACAAGCGAACTATAATGTTTATGTTGAGTCTTGTTTCTCTAGTAATCACTCGAATTCTCGTGGTTTCTCTATCTCAACATCTCACGGTATCCGGAGTGTGAAACATGACGAGCAACAAAATTTTTTACAAGCCCTCTTAACCTAAAATAACCTAAGTAGCAGAGAAAATGCGACGTAATCATTTGAGCTGAGAAAACATTCCAGAAAGTTTGTACTATATAATTTTGGTCACATATCCAACTTGATGGCGTACAGAATGTCTAAGAATTTGTTCGAGTCAAGCGTAGGGATAAGGTAGAGAGTGGCCACCACGAAGCCGTCAGCCACAGGTCACGGCATTCCCCATTATATTTCCGATTTCTTGAAATCTATTTGCTTCCGTGAGTCAAAATAAATAGCACTTAAAAGAATATTGTCAATTTTCAGCACGGCTACAACATGTTCACCATCCCAGAGTCGATATGCATACTTAGAGGTTACGTTAACTTACAACACTCATTAACACAACGACCTAGCCTGAGTTTCAGCTAAAAAAATTCAAGGTGGTTGACAGGCTGGTATGAAAGCACGCGCATGATTTCAGGAAAATGTTATAACATTTCCGCAAGATTTATAGAATATTTGCATCCGATGAGTACCATATGATTGAAGGTAAGGAGTGAAGGGATGCAAAAAAGTATGAATTTTGATGAGGAAAACCATTGAAGGCCAATCGATGCGTCGATGGTTCATCTCTGCGTTTCATCAACCGCGATGGAGTAGACTGAGTGAAAGCCTGTAGCTAGAGAAAAACTATACGAGCTGATGTATTCTTGATCCTAAGCATCTCAAATAAGTCGGTAGAACACAAAACGATGATTCGTTGGGAGAAGCGTTATGTTGCCATCCGGTATTAATGGAATGTCAATGCGCAGGGGAGGAAATGTGAAAAGTAGACGCGGGAGACGTCTCCTGGGGGAAGTAGATCTCCAAAGACACGGCAAAAGTGACGACGCTTTGAGACAGACAAATCACAATCACACGCGCCACCGACTGTAAACACTCTTCGTGCCAATCGCCTCCGGCATGTCCCTTAAGAAGTTGGACGATGTCCAGGCGGGCTTAATTGACGCAAGGTGCAGGGAAGAAGAGGGAGATTATTCTCGCGGGCAAAAATCACTTGACAATCCGTTCATTAGCCTCCTCCCGCCAGAGAAGGAACCCACGGAAGGAAACGAAAATAAAAAAAAAAGATTTTTCTGTTAGATTAAAAAAGAGTGAAATTAATTTTTCCCCTAAATAAAACGTGGGAATTAACCCTCAGCAAAAGCACAGCATAAAACTGTTCTGATGACGAATGGACCATCAAAAATGCCTTCTAATCTCTATACCTTCGTCGAAACTATGAGTGCTCTGGGATGTCGAATTCAATTGAAGTGATGCTAGAACTATTCACCCAGTAAAATTGTTTTTGCTTGGTGAACAAAATCCTACATTAAAATGTTGTAGTTTCTCTCCTAAAATTCATCTTGATCTCGTAAATAGAGGACAGCGACAAACTAATCGCCGACAGAATTAAATTTCCCAACGCTTGTTCAGAAATCAGAGGCAATTCTATTCATTTTGGCACTTTCAAGTCATTTTTATCACGTTAATTCGAGAAAAGGCCAAAGAAAGATCACTGAGCAAAGAAAATTTCATATATGAAAGATGTATTTGATCAAACATTCCTTCATATCACTTAGTTAAATTTAGAAACCTTCCTCCGACGGCATACAAATCCTGAGAGATATTTGTATTCACGTTTCGGTTTTTGAAAAACATTTCTATGAGGCAACGAATAAAATTGTAGTTAAATGCACCACCTATAGATATATCAAAATTCATTTCTTTCGGGTCCAAAAGAATTTTATGAAAACGATGAAATAAAACTGAAAGATGAAATTCAAAGAAATATTTGTATTTTACATATTCAGAAATCAAATAAGTTTTCGAAGTTCAAAACTTTCCACGTAAATAACAGGTTATTTTGCTATTTGCCACAACCCGCGGCCAAGCAGCTTCCCTTCCGCGCACCAGATGCGCGAGTGGCCCCTGACAGGCGTTTACCAAACTACAAACGGCCGCAGCCGACACCATTCCAAATAGCCGAGGCCGGCTGGAATTAGGATGCGATGGCAACGAGGTGATTAAGCAAGCGTCTATCAGTCACGGACGGGGGTTGGTGAGAGAGAGAGACGTGGGAGGCTTCAAAGGGAGGGAAGTTGAGGGGGGAGAGTGAGGACGGGTGGTCCTGCGCAGTTAATTCGGCAAATTATCGGGAAGGAAATGCGTTGACACCGATAAAGAGCGGAGCCGTTCTCGCGGCGAACGAGGTGATCAACCTCAAAGCCTATGCTTTTCGAACTATCGGGTGACAAGAGAAAAATAAGCCCGAGTCGGGCTCCAATTCTTGAAAATCCGGTCGGGTCGTCGTCCGTGGTTCAGAATAAAAATACCTCCCCGAATAAGAGGAATGCACCAGAGAATAAACCCGCTGAGTACAAGAAAATAAGCTCATCAAACCTGCGTGGAATCCAAACTGTGCGTGGGTAAAGAGAGGCTCAATTTATGCCAACCCCAGCAGCAAATCCACCAACTGATGAATCTATGATATACATTATCCAAAAATTAGGAGTCGCAATTCCATGATGCCGAATAGCCGCATCTCATTTCTGAAACTGTACATAGTTTCTGGATGATTCGCTCCTCACAAGAAAAATGTTCACAAGAAGTTAAAGCTAAGAACCTAAATGTCAACGGACACCATCTTCTACAAAGACAATCTCATGTGAAGTACAGGCCACATGCAGTGAGTTACACATGAAGACACTTCATTATCATTGGTCGTTCAATCCTAAGATGGTTGACTGCAGCCCTCCACCCTTCCCCATCTAATGATAGTTCCCTTACCTCCTAATATCTCTTCCTATGTACTTTCCTTTTTATTTGGTCCATGAATTATTCCTGGGTCTTCCTCTGGGGACTTAACCTCTAATTTTCCTTCAAGTATGTTCTTCAAAAACCCTGAAGATACTTAACGGAGTATTTTTTTGCACAGAAGTTCCAAACTGATATTGGGAGTTTTCAAATTAATGATTATTTCGAGCACAGGCCAAACGAGACACTTATCAACACTTTTAGATGCAAACGTGAGACAAACACTTTCACAAATACCGTATGTAGAATTTGGCAAAAATCATATAAATTTAGCAAAATGTGTTCCATATTACAATAGAATGAGACAATGACCAAATATACATACAATCCCATTAAGCCCACATTCCAATCCGTGATACGCTAATGACTCTAAGTAGTGGCAACTGTATGGTGATTAGGAATAAATGACACTACGAATCAGTAACATTAGGGCTGTAATCCCACGGCAACGACTTCTATTTCGAGAGATTTCTTTCTCTTTCTTTTCCAATCACCGGCGGTTTAATGAGAACGGTTCCATGGATGACTGCCCACTTAGCAACTTCACGTTTGAAACTTCCCGGGCTCATCAAAACTGCGGCGTTGACGACGCCGCACGAAATGCCAATGGTCTCGCTTTTCGAGTGGCCGACGACTCCGCTGCGGGATTCGCCGTTTTGCTCGTGCACCGCGCTCCAAAATGCGGAGAGAGGCCACGCATCGCCGCGCCCGTCGCGTCGCGATGCTAAAAGATGTGAGAGAGACGAGCGTCTGTCGGTGGTGGCGGCGTGGTGCACTGCGCCAATGGCGGGAGACGAATAATAAAAATCGGTCGGGGGATGGGGGATGGCGACAGAGGGAGGGGTCGGAATACGCGGCGGGCAACGGACAGTGGACTTCCCTCAACAAACCCCACCAGCTGACCAACACACTGCACAGAGGTAGAAAATGGGTAAATGCAGACACCACAAATCTCACGATAATAGGAAAAAAATGGAAAATCTCGCAGTAAACAAGAAATATTTGCCTAATCGCCTGTGGTGAAGCCGAATTCTTCTAACAATAATTAGAAAAACATCAAATTGAAAACTCCGAATTGCATACAATTGATTTAATGCGTTATATAGTTTTCCAACTCAATAAATTCTCCATAAAAATTACCGAAAACAAGTAGTGCAGACGAAAAGTAATAAATATAAATTCTGTAGTACACAAAGTTTTATAATTTGATGTATGGAAATTTTGGCGTTAAATTTAAAAAAAATTAGTCGTAAAATAAAAAAAGAAATATTCACCACATTCGACGACGTACTTGAAATAAAAAAACTGTTAATAACTCGAAAATAAGAATAATTGGTCAATACGGGTTTCGTACTGTACCCTTCCAATTACCCGTTTTCCACAAGATTCGCTTTGCCAAAAATATAACCGAAACTCTTTGCCTCCCCTTTGAGGGCATATATCACGGAAAGTAAACCTAATTCTGGAAAATTTCTGTTACGCCAGTGGCGGCAGACGAATAATAAAAATTGGCACGGGGATGGCGACAAATGGGCGGGTCGGGATACGCGGGGCCGCCGGGCCGGAGGCGATGAACTGTGTCGTCCTCGGCTATTAGTTTCCCCGGGTCAGCGGGGCGACTTCCCTTGCCAAGCGCGACCAGCTGACCCCGATGCGTCCGACGCGTCACATCCGCTCCGAGTTTAACCGATTGCATTTCCATCAAAGCATAATTCCTATCCCTCTCTTTCTCCCACTTCGCTGTCCACTAAAATAGAGTGAAGGTGTCGATGTGACAGGAAACCGAATGAGTCATGGAAAATCGCTCGAGAAAATTTTATTCAACCGTTCGACCGTGCCAATGCGGTTTGTTTGGAGGGTCAACTACCGGATTTTTGCAGATCATGGCGGTTGAAATGTGTGAAGGGTTCTTTGGTACTCGCACTCAGAACACCGTCTGACCGAGTAAGAAAGGTTTTCTCACATACAAAGAGGTTTTTGTTAGAGAGCAGAGCAGCTGAAATACGTGATGGTTCTTGTGGTATTTGAACAACAAATGTCATCGAGATAGCCAAAAAATTTGAATCACTGATTTTTCTTAACACAGAGATAGAAGCGAACTTTTCCGGAAATACCAAGATAAGAATGGCAAGAAGTGAAAACGTGTCAAATAATTTTTCGCAGCATACCAAGGGAAATTGTGGCACAGATATGGAAGTATGTAAGCATGCTATTGTCGGGTTACTTAAAAAAATACCAGCCATTTCACATGGGAACTGGTTCGTGTATGCACTCCAGAGAGACATTATTTAAACTATGAGGAATTTCTAACACCTAGATCTCGTCAAAAAATTGCCAGTGTGTAGACTTATGGCCCCACATTTATTTAAAAAAATCAAACAGTCACTTCCCCAACTTTTTTCATGATTACAAAAAAAACCTTCCGTTGTTAAGGAGCTTCAAACTCAGCGCGTGAAAAAGTTGAGTCACGGTAAAGTCTTATATATATTTTTTTATTCAATTACTGAGATTTTCCGTCAAATTGAATATACTATTGCATTACTAATATTGCAAAATTTATTTAATGATTCCTTAAGCTACTGAAGTTACAACGAATATCTCGCTCACACTTCCTTAACACCAAAAATGAATAATGGAGAGAGACGCTAAGTGATTTTCTCGTGCTTCTGCAGCTTTCGACCCTCTCGAGCAAGGCTTCTATAGGCGAAGAAAGGAACGAAACCCAAGTACGTGTATCTCTTGAAACATTCCGAGGTAAGAAAGCCGCTGGTGGATGTCGAAGAGCAGCACCTTCATTCCTCGGGACCATTAACGTGGCACCCTCATACGACTCCAAAGGAACAGCCTTCATTATTTAAGAGCATTTCGAAGAGGAAGCGGTGGGAGTCCCACATTTTATAACACGAGGCTCGAGCAGCAGAGGAGACGGGCGTGAAGCTATTGGAAGGTGAGCTGCGGTCAAGACCCCACACGCCCCGGAGCACTTACCGTCCCGTGAATAATTTAGTGCACCGAGAAGCTGTCAGGGGAGGCGGCTGCCCCCTGTATTTCATAAACATATATTTCCCTGACATGTACGCCCGCGCAAATAAGATACTCTCTGAGAATTCCCACTCACTCCTAAAATGACACAACTGCAAACTAAACGACCCCTTTAACACACGCAGCAAGCAAAAGGGGTTCAAAATAATCGTTCGCCAATAAATCATCTCGAATATCACTTCCCTACGTCGCATCATTTATTCCTCAACTTTATTCAAATTCGAAAAAAAGTTGAATTATCTCTGAAACAGAGTGCATATCCTTCAAGATGTATCTTCAGAAGAGAAAATTTAGATGGTATCCTCTGTTGGCTTCCCGCACTACTTAGCAAATTTCAAAAAGATATGTCAACCCAAATCCAACTCCTCAAAATCTCAAACTCAAAACTTCAGTCGCCACCATTAGGACGCTCGAAGGAAATGTAAGGAGAATTATAAAATTATATAAACGCTAGAGTAAATTATGTGCTTAAAAATGAAAAAAATGCATAATCAGACCGGATGACAGAGGTGATGTCCACTTCTAGAACAAGTTCATGACAACGATTGCCTAAAGCTCAACACAAAATATATCACTGGCAAAAGGTAAATGGACTTACTATGAAGAGCTCAGCACGCAAATCATGCAAGCATACTAATGAATTGTCTGAACAAAATACCTGATCAACCATTAGTTAATCAGGAGGAAGCGAGTCGCCTTTAACTGGCCAATATAATAATTTTAATAAAAGAAAAGCCATATCACATTGGGCAATTTTGAATTTACTAGACAAATCTGGTTACATTTCTACAATATTTTCAAAAAAACATCAAGAGAACTTCCGACTATCGCTATTTTATGAGCAAATGATCACATTTAAATTGCGAAGGATTGGATCTTATCCACCAGCATCGAGACTTGACCAAACATTCCCTGCACCAACAGATAGCATTGGGACGGCTAGTCTCTCCGTCACACGACTTCCAATCCTTTTGGTAAACGAGAAATTATTCCAATCACGCCCACACCTCGGAAGCAACGTTCTATTCCACACACACTCGAAATAGGCCCGACGGAAGAATTTCCAGTGGATTCCGAGGAGTGAATCTCAGGGGATTGCATATTCCCAGCAGGCGGGCCGGAGGGATTGCGCGGCCCGAGGCTCAAGAGTAAGCGATATGGGAGCAAGGAGAACGAGAATATGACCAACTGATAGGACGACAGCAAGGAAAACGAAGACGTGAGATAACTGGCAAAGAAAGGAGTTTATCCCGTAATCAACACTAACGAACATGAAACCAGTCACAAGGATCCACATTTATTACCCCTGGTTAAATATTTTCTCAGCATGAAACTCGATCAATATGTTTTCCAATCGATACCGCTCACGACAGCTGACCGATAGACTGATGAAATATACAACACCTCAACTCTCAGTAAACACAAGTTGACGAAGGGCAACGTCATTTTGCGGTTAACGTGAACCAGACCGTATAAAACCGGGACTATGAATTTTTCCGGAATATGCTTGAAAAGAAGAGAGCTAAGCCAAACGTACGAAATGGGTGTTTATCACTGTTAAATTTCTGCATAAGTGTCTTTATTTTTTATTTGGAAAACGACAATATAAAAAGAGCCCCAACTTACTTCCACAGCATGTGACCAACAAAACAGGTCATAACGAGAAAATTTACCGTTAGCAGGTTTAGTTATAAAGTTACTAGTTTTGATTTGATTTAAAAAATGTTATTATGGAAATTATTAGTGTGAGAAGAAGGCATGACTCAGATATTTTAAAATATATTTTCATTGTAAATATATTTTTCACCGAAGTTTGAAAAGAAGCAATACGTATATTGATTACCAATTTACTTAGATAAAAATTTATGACAACCTCCTAAAATATAAAAGAAATACTTTTGTGCAAAGTTATTAGGAAAGAGCATCTCCTCATCGTCCAAACGTCACATATGGGTCAGAGGGACTAAACCGTTGACACGAAGACGTGAAAGAGGACGCAAGAGGAAAAAATTATACTTGAGATTTTGGCGAAATTATCAAAACTTAAGAACGTACCATTCCAATTAGTTTACATTCAAAATTACAACTGGTTTACACTAATGAAAGTCTTCTGACACTTACCCAAATGAATTACACATTAGAACATTACACACCGGCACACAAACGGGAGCAAGATATAACACCGATTAACGACAATTCGTCACAAAAACTGTTTACTGACCAGGAATTGAACCCCAATTTTTTTAACCACCGCGCACGTGAGTTAAACAGTTTGGTGGGGAAACTAGCCAACATGCCTGAGAAATAATTTTGTGACTTTCGCACCGATTATTGATAGGTCTTCATGTTCAATTCGGAGTCCAAAAGTTAAAAGAAGTGACTTCGAAATGTCCACTCTGTTATTTATTTATTTGTACAATACAACGCGTTTCAACGCTTAAAGCATCATCATCACGTACAGCGATGCTTGTACCTGATGATGAAAGTTTCAGAGTCGAGACGCGTTGCACAAACATTTATATAACAGAGTGGACATTTCGAAGTTTCCTTCTTTTAAATTCAAGATTATGTTCCACAGTATCGTCGAATACATCCGCAAGTTACATAATGACTCCCTGGCCAACAATTAGATGGTCCTGGATCGAATCACTGACATTAATTTCCAAGTTTCTTCTTCTCAAATTGATATTATACAGAGAAATTTACGCTTGAGTGCATAATGAAGCTTGAACATTTCATCAATGACACAAAATTTAAATAACGAGGCTTTATCGACTTTTTTGTCTCAGCACACGCACCTACTTTAACGGTGATCATGTCTCCAGAGAACAAGATGCGGAGAACGTAAGAGATTCACTGAAATCTGTGATTGCACGAGAGTAATTTCATCACTCGACGCCTTACGCCCATTCCTCTGCTCCAGCCGTGTCACACTTCCACTCGAAGGTGACGAGAACCACGCCTCCGAAAGGTATACGGAGAGTGAGATAGTTTCCCTGGCCAAGCGACTTCACAGTTTGCTTCCTTTCTATCTCTCTTTTAAGGCTCCAATTTAATTATCTCAGTGAGATAAGAAATTTGCGCAACAAAAGACTATTCATAACGTTTCATAGGCTTTATCGTATCGCATATCACACACAATTGCATCGCATGTGCTATATTCGATTCGATTGGTATATATCGCACGGACAGAACTATATCTACCGCAAGAGCCTAAATTGGTGATTACACACAGGAGTTGACTCCTATGAAAGTCCACCTGAAAGGCCGACTTGGACGTTTATCATACGCACTCATTAGCGTTCGACATTGGATGGAGAGCTGCTGTCTGGTTGTGGAAGCGATTATCTACCAAATGTTCGGCCGGACGAGTAGAAATCGCACGCTGGAAATAAAGGCCGCCTCAAATACGACAGATACGGAAATTGTTTGCCAATTTAAGTTGATGCTAGCCAAGGGTACATATGCATATGAAGTCTTTGCCCTCTTAAGTTAATTACTGTCAGGTTAGAACCATACATTGAGGTGTGCATAAAAAACTTACCTCTTCCAGCTGATATTTATTCAACTGAAGAGCCTTATACTGAGGTTTATTTGACATGATTTAATTCTTAAGTTACTGTAGGAGTAAATAAAGAACCTTACTCGAAAATAAACACAAAAAGTTTGCTTCTTTAGAAGGTCCTGGAGGTGGTGAGTTACAAGTTGTACGAAGATGATCAATAGGCTAATTACAATATGAAAAGAATCTTTAGAGGTTAGGTCCCCGATTCATTTAGAGTTTTGAAACAAACATAATACAAACCTTTTCTTCAATGCCCGTATGTTAATGTATCTCTCGCTGAATGAAAGGAATTCTATCCATAAATATATATAAAATGTTCTCATGTAATTATATTAATCCAATGCCACAGTCTAACGGTTACATTTTCAAGAATAACCTTTCTTATTCTTGAGGTGTTTGTTTGCTTCCGAAGAATGACACCGCGGCGCAAGAAACTTCCGAAAATTACAAAATTCTCGACAAGTACGAGAAGACACGATTGGCCTCGCAAGTGGAGTCGGAAACTGTAGTCCACTCAACAGCAAATCTGTCGCGGAAAAATTAGAACAACATTGTAAACTCCAAATTTAAGTTTTAATTGACAAGGCCCGGGTCTCGAAATATTGTGAGTCAGAATAAACAAAGTCATCCTAATTTTCCCGTAATGAATAACTACCACAGTGCCAAGTCTAAAACAGTTTATCTTTCTGAATCGATCACTTACGAGTTAATTTATGTTTGTATCTGGGGTTAAACGATGTGTATCGCAATGCAGCATCTCTCACGACCAAAACAATATCTACAGCGCAATGCAATTTGTCTGGCTATCGCACTTCGACGTCAATTCATCGAACAGCCCAAATTCACCCCATCTTCGAAGCCGGGATGGAAAGCTTGAAGTGCGAGGCAAGGGCAGAGTGGCAGCGGAAGCAGTCATGCCGTGCCGGGCGAGGTGGAAAGGAGTCGCGGGAAGCCAATTCATCACGCACGCACGCTCGCTCGCGGGAAATCCCGGGGATTAAGAGCGACGGGAAAGGGTTCTCAAAGTTTTCCATTTCATCACGAAAGGGATTTCTTATAGGAGGGGCGACCCATTCCAACGCATCCACACACACAAGCACATCAATCCAATAACACATTTCTATTGCCCTCCTCGGTCTACGCTCGAGGAATACGAAAAGCTTATCCAAGTGGATTCCTTCAATATAGTAGATACCTGAGAAGATGAGATCGTATAGTTACAAAGAAAACGCACCCGTACAAAGGATATCATTTAATAGAGATTTTCAATGCCCTAAAAGAACTGTGTCAGTATTTAATAAATTACTTAACTAGCTCGAGAAAATAGTTCTATTTTACTTCCTCTCCCCTAATTAAATACACTAAAATGCACGAAAAATATTTTGCAAGGAGTATAATACGAATGTCGAACTAACTCACACCACAATGGTCATTAATATTATGCATGGCAGAATGTTAGAACTAAAGGATTTCTTCAAGAGTATACTTCGAACAATGTCTTGCCAGATGACACAACACACTTGTACACAAACTTTCGAGGTAAATTCTAGTACTGGTGAGCAAACATGACGGTCAGATTAACGTTTTTCGATTCAACACTTCTCTAGGTCTAAAATGGATGAAATTGTTTTTCAAACAGTTAAGGCAACGCCTTTTTAAAAAATTGGGCTGTTTTTGTCTAAATAAGAGATTTTGAGAATGAAAAATATTTGAGCTTACCTCTAATTAAGTAATGGAAAACTCTACGTGAATACGAAATTCATCATTTTGGATTAATCTTGGGTGGTTCTTGAACGGATAACCAGTGATTTCCGCGTCGCTTGTACTCAAGTAAAGGAGGAAGACCAAAACATTTTCCTACAATCTTCAACCCAGTAAAAAAACAGTTATACTGGAAACCACTTAACACACTTTGAACTTACTTTACTTTTCTTTCGACTAACTCACTTTGCTTTTATTAGAATTATCAACATTCATCCAAACCACCACTATGAGCTCTACTTAAGAGAGTTTGAGCGAGATAGAACCCTAATCATCATGGAGACCATATACGAATTATGCGTTTTAATATTTGCACTTATTATTACAAATAAACAGTTACAAGTAGGCTATTGGCCTGGTGGTAACATTAAAAACATCCGAGTAAAAGAATATACTTTGAAACCTACTTCTTTAACCTATTTTTAAAAATACATAATTTTTTTGGAAGGGCTCAAATATTTTTGCTGGTAGGTCGTTCCAGTCCTGTATGGTTCTGTTCAAGGAGAACTGTTTAACATTTGTCCTTTGTGATCGGCACTTTACCTTGAACTGGTGATCATTTGGTGAACTGGTGAAGTTTGGCTTCATTATGTCCTTCGCAAATTCATGCCATGCTTTTTCCTCACTCACTATTTTGTACATCCCACATAGCCTGCTCCTTTTCCTCCTCACCTGTAAACTCTCCCATCCCAGTACTCTCTGTTTTATTGTGTTTCCCAGGAACATACCAAGCCGCTTTTCTTTGCACCTTCTCCAAGTTCATCCCCTCTCCTTTCTTGTGTGGGTCCCATACAAGAGATGCGTACTCTTGCGTTGGTCGAACCAGGGTTTTATAGACCTTCTCTTTAGTGGTCGTGCTGCTCCCTTTGAGGTTTCTCATTACCCAATGTAACATTCTGAAAGCTTTTTTAACAACGTGTTCCACGTTTAAACCCCATCCTTGATTTTTAGTTAAATAAACTCCTTTTTTGACGTCTTCATCATGAAGTATTTACAGCTATCCGATTTTGGAATTAAAGTGCCAAAGAATTCGTAATTTTCAGTCTTTTTTCTACTGCTGAAGTTCACATATTTGCATTTATTTACATTTATATCATCCCATTTCTCAATACCCAATTCTTTAATTTGTTCACGTCATCGTGAAGGGCTTCATGATCCATCTGATTTTCAATCTTCCGATAAATAATGCAGCCATCCGCGAAAAGCCTTATGTTAGAATTAATTTTTTTCCGGGAGATTATTTAGGTAAACTAAAAACAATAATGGTCCAAGGACGCTTCCTTGAGGAACACCAGACGTTACTCTCGTTGTCTCTGAGCATTCATTTCCTACATTAACCCTTTGTGTCCTACCTTTGAGGAATTCATAGATCCACAAGATCACTCTTCCATCTATTTACATTGGTAACTGCCTCATCTTAAGCATCAGCCGTTTGTGATCAACTCTATCAAAGGCTTTTGACAGATTGGCTATTACTGCGTCTAATTCTATTCCCGCATCTATACAGTCGTTAATTTCATGACAAAAACCTACCAGTTGAGTTTCAGGTGAGTGGCCTTTTCTATATCCATGCTGACGATTGAACAACCAGCAAGAAGTTGTAAGAAGCATGAATAAAATGTTGAATTGTTAATGGCGAAATAATATACTTTAATAAGACTGGAATTCTAAGCAATCAAATAAAAATAACCACATAAGTCTTAAACTTGACTAATTTTTTTCGCGTGGTACGTTTAAAAATCCTTCACAACGGAAGGTTTCATGTGATCCTGAAAAAAATACGGCGGTGACAATATGATTTACCTTAAAAAATAGTTGAGGAAACATTATCTACACACAGTTATTTTAAGAGATCTAGGTATTAGAAAATCCTTATATTTTAAATAACGTCTCTCTGTATTGCATATCTACACATACCATTTCCCATGTACAAGGTCTAGTATTTTCTACTAGGCAAATATCTCGGAAAGTAGTGCGGTAAGGGGATGATATTTTGATATCTTCGGAAGGGTGAGATATTTTTCTTTAAAACGAGCCCAACTTCATTGATTTCTAGGTAGACTGATATTTTGCTCGAACTACCTTAAGGTTTTTTTCATAAAAATGGGACATTTTTCGGAGTGATGGCGAATACTCAGTCACCAAAATGAATAATAAAGAGGCGAGAGCAAGCAGAAGGAGTTGTTGAAGGGAGGCAGGTTTGATAAACACGGAATAGTAAAGAAGAGGAAAAAAAAGAGGAACAACGCATGAGAAACTTGAGGTAAAACCGATGGTGGAAAAACAGAGTTGTGAGTACGTACAACGACTAAAATACTATAAAAACAGCTCACGAAGATTTTTTTTTACATCTCAACCTAAATAAAAGTAAACTTTTGTGAAAGGATTCAAAATGCTCCTCCGGTAGACTGTTGCACTCTTTAACTACCAAGTTAGGAAGTAAAAACTCAGCCAAGTTCTTCATTTGTGACCAATATCGAATATTGCGAGAATGAAAGTTCTTACCGATGAAACTCGGCATTTCAATTCCTTAACTTGAATTATTCTCAGACTGAATATGGCGCACGGTCTATTTAGTTTTCCTCCAATTTTCCAGTGAAGTACATCCCAAACTTCTCGTCAAGTCTTTTACGCTCTTTTCTCTCTTATACCTCTCTAATATGAATATGGTCAGGAATTCCCTGCAAGATCAGCACCACGGACATATTCCTTCAGTGGGAAGGAATCAGTTTCGCCGTTTCGAGGGAATTTGTGTGGTCGAATACCGGCGCACGTGCGGCCCTAGATACGAAGTATCTGGGGGGAGAGAGGTCGTGGCGGAGCCAAATGAAGTTAAAGGTTTGGAGCGAGAGAGAATTTGGGCCCCCCTGAGTGGGGGGTGCAATACGGTGGAATGGACGCAGGGCTATAAGGAAAACCCCCCGTAGCGGGAAGCGAGCGCCATGGGAAGGCGGGAGGAAGATGGATTCCTTCCGGACCGCGAGTTTCTCCGCCTGTGTACACATACAAAACCGCACATCCAGCGGGCGGGGGATGCGGGCATTCTCCCCCATTGCACGCCCCACCGCTCATTGCCTTCTCCTGCCCCACTCGCACTCCAAGGGGCTCTCCTCAGGGTCCTCCTTCAGCGCGCACCCTAGGATACACACACTCCACCGCGAGAAAGAGAATGAAATCTCTTGAGGGGTACGCCAAAGCTCTCGTCAACTTCCACACGAGAAAACTCCCTGCCAAACCTTTAACATAGGATTGCAATTAAAAGCAAAAGCGATGGGATGAAGAGTGAGGAGAATTTTGAATTAAATGAGGGGCGGTGAAAGCGGTAGAAAAGCAGCAATCAGACGGTTGATTCTTCACAACGAGCGAAAATGTGACCGTCAGTCCTTTAGATAAAGCGGTTGAACAACCTACTCCAAGGAGAGTTTTTTCGGGGAATTAAAAGAATATGATGCCTGGTAGAGTGGAATATTTTTTCCATTTATTACCCACAACAATCCGTCTGTCTCTTCATTTGCTCTCTTTACTACTAAACTCTGCCGCAAAATTAAGGCGAAAGAGAAATTATACAAATAATTCAAACATAAAAAAATAAAAGCAATTTATCAGCATAAAACAGGGCGAAAGGCAAGCGAGAAGGAAGGCGGAATACGATAGTCTCGTAAGACGTAATGAAGAGAAACGGGAAGTATTCCAGGTTGAAGATAGAAATAGAGTGAAGAAGGACGCATTTGAAGGTGGAAGATAAATAATAGAAGTTCCAGGAAAACCTACCCTTAACGGAAAATATCTGATTAAGTTACCGACGACCTGAATTTAAGAGAAAAGCGTTGCACCGTAGAAAAACTTAGTAACCTGATATATCTAATGGCATATTCTAAAAATGACATATAAAGACGATGACCACATACGAATAAGTTAAAAAATAGCATTTTTACACGTCAAGCAATGTCCAATAATAATGGTCACAGTATTATTATCGACCTAAGTGCACCCTAAGGGCACATCTTCAGTAGAAAATCAATACCAACTCAAATCAAACCCAATCTTACCCCAAAGTGGTTACACTTTTCGAATTCCTAGCGCAAGAAGTAAACCGCAATAATAATATTCTGAAATCTATAGTCTGTCTTGAGAGATTATACATAACATCCGAATATTCCATTATATCCGTCTCTTTCAACGTACGCTTATGCTTTCAACCACGTTAATAACAATCAGTTAACATCATCCGCCCGTCACATGTCATCAATAAGGAGAGATTACTTAATTCTTCATTTTCATTTATTCTCAAATGCCACCCTTCATTGTTGTCCTTAAATCCAAACATATTGTCTTAAATGATGTAAATATTTTATCCCATTGCAAGCGCAAGGTTTTCTGCTCAGCGTAAAGGTAATCTATAGGTGACTAACAGGAGTAGAAAGTCATTCTTTAACAGGAAAAGCAAAAAGCAAGCAAAACTGGCGATTGGAGTGGAGTGAAAGACAGCTCTTATAGCAAAAAATGGAATAGCCGTTCTAAAGATGAGATCTGAGATATGGGACGCTGAAAAATGAAAAATTAAAACAATAAAACCGCATGGTAAGGACTCATAAAATGATAAACATAAAATTATACACCCGTTCTTGAAGCTGAAAACCCAAGTACCTTCCTTTAGGTGCTAGAAGCGATATTTGTCTATGAAAGGATTTGCAAGAGACTAGGCTTACATATAATTATTAGTAATGTGCATATTATAAAGCGAAAAATATTACATGTGACCGATCTGATTTCTTGGCAATTGGATGCAATTTTAACACGTAGCCTTAGACACTTGCCAAATAATTCGTAATAATTCCATGGCATTTATACTGATTTTCTCCCAAAACATACGTTTCATATTATAATGATTCCTGATAAATATCAAGGTATCGCGCATAATTAATAACATGTTTTTAAATAAATAAAAGTAAAAAATGCTTAAATTGAGAGTTAAATTTAAAATACAATTCTGGCATCAGTTCGCTATTTCCAACGAATGATTAAGTGCACTTGAGTGAAGTGTGGTCATAGAAATTGTCTTCGACCTACTTCAAAAGTTATAAAAATGTTCACTCAATGACTCACGATTCGCGCTCCAACCACCTTGATTTCTCAAAACATAATGACCGACTCGTCGAAGGCACAAAGTGAACCCGAGAGCATACACGCTCAGCTCTTAGTCGCACGCTCCTCGATAATAAATCCAACCCGTCCTCAAGCACTTCATCTCCCAAACCGCTCCTCGGGTATGGAAGCAGCTGCTCCCTCTCTTGGAAGTGGCACATGAGCCGAATACTAGTTTATTGCGCGCTTAAACCCAAGGACCAACACGCGCAGGGACATCCAACACCACTCCTCCTTAATTGCTAGCAACAAATAACTCGCCGTAATTTTACCCCGACAACATTCATTACGCCAATTATACCTCATTACACTAGCTACCTCGCTCCCTCTCTCATCGCGTTGGCGAACAAACATTGCTCCCTCGGCCGATGCAATGTCTCCTCAACCCTCGCAAGTGTTTCCTTCATCCCTCAAAACCACCACCTCGATTCCCCAGCATTCCAAACACCCCCGCAGGCCAGCCGTAAACACACACGAGTACTCCGGCACTCGCCCGGCTTAATTGCCAAGTGCCCCGGGAGACCCTCGCGCGGCCGAGGAGAGGGGTAGGTCGAAGGATGAATGGCAGGGGGTGAGTGAGACCCTTCGTAGAGCGGCCAAGGAAAGATCGAAAAGCCAGCCGTCCGAGCAACTGCCTCTCACACCCCTTCTCGTCCTCTCTAGTAAACCAACCTTTATTACCACACTCCAATCCCGCCCAACTTCACCGATTACCCTGGCAGGAGCCAATCATCCATCACTGAATTGTTTCCCTCTGTTGATGCAGTGAGATTCTGCCGGCCCAGCCACCGCCGCGCCGCTGAGATCAGAGCCTTTATTGCAAGATGACCAACCCTTTTCAAAAGAGTAGTTCACGAGCTACAGCAGGAGTAGAAATACTTGAGGATTAACATTTCACTGACTTTATATGAGTGGACTAATAAAAGAAAAAACCGACCTGGATCCTTGACAACATTTTTATGAAAATATCAATTTTGTCTTATTGAATGAACGACAAAACCCTCTTCCTGACCATGGAACGTTAACAAGGCGCCCGGCAGGAAATGCAAAAAATATTACTGGCATAGGAGCCAAGTTGTAATGCGAAATAAAATCGAATTGATCTCAGAGCAATTGAAAAGAAAATAAGATAGAGTCCCGTAGGATATTTTAACTCGACCCCTTTGAGGCTAAGTTAACTACCACCGCAAATAAGGCAACACATTTTCAGGAACCTCTAAAATAATAAATTATTTGAAAGAGGTAATATCGTTCTGTGTAGGCATTGGAAATAAATCAACTGCATAATTAAGTCAAGCAGGCTAAAAGGAAGGGGTGATCAAAGGAAAGCTATCTAATAAAGCCCAAACTTCTTTGAATTGGGTGAATATTCCAATATCTCCCAGCTAATGAGGATTTGGATACTTCGCCGTAAGAAAAAACTTTTTTCTACGATTCCAAATACCTTGGAGAATCTCATGAACCTTAAGTAATAAGCCAAGGAGAGGTATGAGGGAAAGGGGGATATCTTGTTTAATCCCACACAAAAATTAATCAAATCCAAGTAATAAAAATCCAAAGCCGTATTGGGGGGAAACGGTACGAGAAAAAGCGTGATCAATGAAAAAACGAGAAAGACTAACTAGGATAGAGACAGACGTCTTTCGTCCCAAGGACTCTTGAAAATTTCATTTTCCCATTCAATGAACTCCAGTGACTTAAAATCGGCGAAAACGCAATTCATAGGACCTAGTTAGGGCGAGCTTGCTCACTTGAATTCGACGAAAGGGACCCCCTCTTAATTTTAGCCTCTTTCAGCGTATCCATTCTGGGTCAAACTGAACATATTACGTGATCCGAACACTGCGAGATAATCATGCAAGGACCAGAAGAAAATACTTCTCATTACCCCACCTTGACAGATATTGTCTCTACTCAAGAAAGTCTATATTTTTTTATAATTCCTCGATATATTTATTACATTAACTTATTTTTCAATAAATTTATTTCATCTGTATCCTATCTAATTCATGAGGTAAATTAGTGAAAACGCAACATGACGAACCTTATGAATACGCAAGACTTATTGATTCCCTCAGTACATTGGGCAAAAAATAATGTTGTACGAGGAAAAAGGCAAGAATTTTCACTGCTTCACGATCACTTCGATTCTATTAAGATAAGAGACGCAACCGCTCATTCTGATCTAGCAAATTCTGCATATTTTTCATTAGGCAAACAGCGATTGTAAGATTATGAAGCTCACAAGGAATGCAAGTAAAAATTTGCCTTCCCCAGAGGGTAGAGTAAACCGTTAATATATGCATCATATGATTAAAAAAGGAAAAAAAGGTAAGAGGAGGGCTTTCTAAATAATATTAAAAAACCTACATAAGTAAATTTCAACGGTCTATATCAACTCATATAAATCTTAATCAATATTAATACTCCAATCTCCCTAGTGAGGGTATTGAACAAAGATATTACATTCAGACATCATAAACTGGCGAGGAAATGATCCAATCTAAATAATTACTGAAAAAATCAGAAATGCATTTGTCTGGATGCTTTATAGAGCAAAGAAAGCGGTGACAGTCTAACAATCCCATCGCCCTTAATGAATCTAATTATTGTTTTGAACATAGAGTGGCCAATGACTTACAGAAACAAATATTAATTCAACGTAGTTTCAGCAATTTAAAAAATAGAAAAACAGAAGAAGGTCGAAGTAATATAATGACGCATTCCAATCACCGAGCTGACCCGTTTAAGGCTCGCTTGAAACGAAAAGAATTATGTGCGCAGCACGTACGTGCCTGTATGCACAATTGTACTTGCCGACGAGGAAAAGCCGACTGCATTAGACGAGTAATCAGCATCAAGCCCATAGGAGAGGCGCCGTAAAAAAAGACTATTTAGCAAACTATGGGAGGCGTACACACACATTTGCGACATGAGAACCGGTGACCTAGATTACAACGACAAGGGCTGGTACGTAGTATACACACGAGATGACCGACACGAGCAGAAGGGAAACGCATTTCTCGGACATCAGAACGTGACTCGGGAAAAGATTCGCAAACGATAATATCCCAATCAACTGACGTATGCAAGCGGAACTAGGTAAAATTGAAAAATTTCACAAAATTGTGAGGAACACGTTTCAAAAAATTTCGATATAAACAACCAATATCACTAGTTACAGTATCAACATGTGCCGCCCTAATTGATTGCTGTTATCGTATCAACAATGTATCAACGGTATCAGGACGAAGAAGAATTGTTTAACAACTGATTGAAGCACGTGATAACCTACCAATGAAGACGATTTACACGCCTACTATGCGCTTCAATGCAAAAATGCCTCATTTTAGGACACACTGCTTCTTTCTCCATCAAAATACTTAAATTTCTGATATTTTTTCAACGCAAGAACAGTGTGATAAATACAACGATTTCGGTAGGTCAATATTCATGACACAATTAAATTACTGTACCACTCCCATCAGTAGCCATTACCGAGAATATTGCTTAGCGGTAGCTCTCCATCCCACTCACAACAAAACACATCATTCCAGCATAAGCCTTCATTTTAATTTCATAATAATACGCCTGATATTTTTTCAAACCTTTTCTGTTGTAATGATATAGATGAACCACGTACTTTCATTTTTGCCGATAAGCTATCGGGAAACTACAGAATCAAGGCAGGGCAAACAATTTTACGCGATATTATTTCTCCTGGAGTGCCAAATAAAACTTCTTTTGTTGTAAATCTTAATGTATTTCACAATATGAAATAAATGATTCCATTTATGGTAGTTATCATTCATTTCACCTATTTTAACATTTTCGACCGAAGGCTACGGCTCAAAATGTGACCAATAGGACTGTTTCTTCCACTTTGCAGATTGCCATTAAATGTCTTTTATCTGCAACCCTTCGTGAGACTGCCTCACTGTTGACCCTTTTCGGCTATTTGATGTTAATAATTCTCATTTATCATGCTAGGTATATAACAACGTAAACATGATTGTAAATGAGATTCTGTACAGCTGTACATTTTCTAAAAAGTTCTTTTGATTAATGTTTAAAATGTCGTTTCCATTTCTTTTCGCCCCTGATACAATCGTTTGGCGAGTCGAAAGTCGCAATGCGCCGACAATTACCAAACTGAGCGGAGCGGGGGCTCGACAAATCAAAACGCGCCAAACTCACGCCCTTTCCCCACCACCTAAAACCGCCATTTATCACAATAACGCATAACGCGTCGAATTCGCTTAGCGCGATTACGCTCCCGACACTCAACCCAGACCCAACGTTCAATTATTTAGCCCAAGGAACGCACGGCGGGCTCGGGACGCAATGAATTAGAGCGTGCGGAGTCGCACGGCGACTAAGAGGGGAGATCGGAGGTTTGAGTCCCCTTTCGCATTTCGACAGCACGGAGAAAAACAATCAAGGCGGGTACCGAGGAGAAAAACGGCCATAAGAGGGAGGGAGAGACTACGGGAAACAAGGTAAGGAGGGAAGAGAGAGGTGACAGAATGGAGTGGAATTGGAAGAGATCAGTGCTCGGCCGGCCTTGAAGCCGCAGAGCTGCGATGTGAGATGTCCTTCCGAACGTCGCACGGCAATGTGAATTAAACTTCGCTAAACCGGGCGCTCATCGGCTCAAGAGACGACAATTCAAATCACTTCTCGCATCGATTTAACACCGTGGCGGAATCAGCACACCTAAATAGTATTGGCTGGTGAATAAGTGCGAAAGTAGACAATAAACAATGACAGAAGTCGCGAGTTTCGGATCTAAAGTGAGCAACATCAAATTGGATATATTTCCGAGAAACATATTCGACAACGAACGCATGGTAACTCCAACATTGGTTAAATATGCTGATGAGTGTCCCGTAACTATCATTTCGGAAATAAGTATATCAAAATTCGTACTGCACAGCCATATATTTTTTCAAAAGAAAATGAGTATATAAACTAAGGAATAAACAGAACTCTAGAAAAATACCTGATTTACGCGTCTAGAAGAGGTAAGGCATAATAGAAACATAAACAAAGCCATTAACAGCAGGCTCATTTTTGTCGTAACGTTGAATGAGAAAAACGGATTAATTACCATTGATCAATAAAGATTTCCAATCAGATTCTGATGAAATAAGACTTTCCGAAGAGTTTTTGAGGCCTATTTTAAGTCAAAGGTAAATCAGGTCATCGAAAAGCGGTGTAATCCGGGAAAAATTCAATGTTTTAAATTGTTCTTGATCTCGTCATTTATTCCTTAGTTCAGATCGCGATCTCGGCATTTCAACTACCGCATTTATCGGCGTATAACACGTACCTTTTTTCCCAAAATCCAGGCCTGAAATTCACCCTGCGTGTTATATGCGTATATTACACTTTTTACTTAGAATTTGCTTCGATAAATAGGGTCATATTCATTTTGAATTCAGTTAAGTCTTTTTTAGGTATTTTAATTATAGTTATAGTACATGTTAATAAGTATGGGCATTGATTGATCCAAAATATTCAGAGCCTCCAAGTCTTTTACTTTTAAACTTAGTTTTTGTAATTAAAATTTCCTTCTTAAAGTGAGGGTGTGTGTTATACGACGATGCGTGTTATACGCCAATAAATACGCTACTAACTCATTAAGGCGATGCATAAACATTTCCAGCCCTCTTGATTTGCGAGTTTTGCCAAATATCATGCATCGTCTGGCATTTGTAATGTATACACAATACTTTGCGATGCATAAAGGCGATGCATAAACATTTCCAGCCCTCTTGAATTGCGAGTTTTGCCAAATATCATGCATCGTCTGGCATGTGTAATGTATACACATTACTTTGCAGGCAACGGTATGTGAGTCCGATATCGGCTCTATTTTTTAATGAGATTTTACTCAACTACCAAAGTTAATGGAGACCCAGTACCACCAAAGAGAAGGAATTGAACAAATGAAAACCTCTTAATTTATTTTAGCAACTTAAATCCATCGCTTTTTTCCTCCACTTCAGTATTCCCTTCTCGAATGAGCAGTACTCCCTGTATGAGGGATCAACAACAATATTTTCTCCGCATTATTCATTCATTAACACGAAATAATTTCCAAAGGGGAATCACGCGCCTCGTTCAGATGGTCAGGGACAAGTACCAATATGAAAATCGCTTAGATTGTCTCGCAGAGTCCCTCGAATCAGGGGAACGCGTGATGAATTTTTTGCGCGATTTATTTTGCGCTATTCATCGTTTCCGAGATACAGAGAACATGCGCCTAGGGACAAAATCCCCTTTCACCTATACTATACCTGAGCCACTTGAGAACAAGGATAAGGTATATGAAATTCAAATTTTTTATGATTATTTATTTCAATTTACACTTTATCCAGCCGCATTAGTCAAGTAAAGCGCCACTTTATTTGAATTACCACCTGTTGACCTCAATAATTGAAATAATTTATCGGTGGCTTAATAAAATAAGACAAAAGGTGCTTAGATATCACTATTATTCTATGTCCGGAGAGTTTTCGCTCATAACAATAGTTTGCCGCAGAAATGGAATTCACAATAAAATAAAAATACTATATATCTCTCACGTTTTATCTAATCTCTCATTCGATCCCAAAAAAAATCTTCAATATGATAACACAATAGCGAGTAAAAATATCATCAGGCTCAGTTGTTTCAGGAGTGATTTCTTGGGATTTACTCATCATTGCAGATGAAGTAACATCGTTATTCAACATATTTTATTTAAGACGGCATCGACGGCACGTCATCATCAGGTACACATAGTACAAAAGACGAGGAATATATAGGTACAAAATACTGGGGGAGGAAGGATTGAGTGAGGAAAGAAGGAAGGTTGGGAAATGAGAAGGGGGATCATTTACAATAATCAGGCTATTCATTCAGGACACTTTTTCTTCAGATGTCTTCACTAGTATTTAAATGAATTTTAGTCCTTTTAGGCGGAATCATCAAATTACAAATACAACTCACATAAACCATCATATTAAACTGATGCACTAATACTTGGCGGCTGGACGGAAGAATTTGATAGTCCACTGACATCAATGCCTATGGCTTCGACTCAGCTCGGTCGGATCAAGAGAAAGAGGGGGGTAGCGGAGCAGTAAGGCGTGAAAAGGGGGCGTGGTAGGTATTTTGTCGGGGGAGAAGATAAATTTATCTAAGATAATGCCTGAAATAGAGACAAGAGTGAGAAGGTGAACTGACATGTGGGAAAGGAGGATGAACGGGCACTCAAGGCGAGGCTGAGCGAGTTTCTTTCCACAATATCGAGAGGGAATAACGAAGTCATATGATAATGACTATTGAGGTCGAGGAGAATTACGGATTCAAAGAGTACTTCGAGTAGAATCGATTATACACTCGAAATGGTCATAATGATGAGGCGACGAAAATAATGGGCCTACCAGCAATACCGAATCGTAGATAATTTTTGAAGTCGCTCATTTTAATAATATTACCCATGAATATCACGGTAACTGGAGTCTGGTGGAAATTATCCATTCAGATTAGTCACGATTGTTTTTTTATCCCTAAACTATTATTATTTTAACTGTAATGTATATCTCGAGGAACCATGACTATCTTGCACATAAAACATGCTGAAACACTTTCCAGCTAAATGTGAAGCAACTATGATGCTTTGAAGACGTTCATTTTGATAACCTCACGCATGACTATAGCGATACAAGGAGTCTCGAGGAACATTTACATGCAAATAGGAAACGAAAGCTTTGTTTATTCACAAGATTTAATCATAGAGACCACAGAGTAGATCTGGTGGTGCCTTCGAAATGACAATAGTGCAGTTGAAACACGTCAAAACACTTTTAAATGAATATGGAGCAACTATAAACATTTGCAGACTTAACAAAGTTGCCTATAAGTAATAAGGATATATCGCTTTCCGTCTCAATAATGAATATTAACGGCAAGCGATGGATTTAATCCTAATTGTAAGCGAAACAGCCCGTGTGTAATTTAAACGCATCCTTCAATTATAAGGTAATCGGTCAACCTGTCTCATAAATGTAAACAATCACTCCCCGATACATCGCATTCATCCAGTTTGTTCAAAAATAAAACTAAGTGACTTCAGAAACATCGAGTTGGCATCGATATGCTGTCGTATCGAGCACACCAAGAAGAGGAGGGAGATGAGGAAAAAGTGTCGAGGAAGGGAGGGGGGGCGTGACTGCAGGAGGCGCGAAGATGAGTTCGACCGGGGTGGGAGTAGGAAGGGAGGGAACGGGGGAGAGAGATAATAAGGAGACAGAGAGAGAGGGGAAAAGGGAGAGAGGTAAGACAGAGCACCGCATAAAGTTTGAAATGAGGGTTGGCGCGGGAATGAAGGATGGATGGGATAGAATAACTTTTTTTCTGGGGAGAAAAATCATTAAAAAAAAAGCTTCAAAACAAAAAGAGATCCACCTTCCAGCACCACTCTCTTAGCCCCTCAAACGGTCGCATAACTCACGAGTAATCGGGAGGGGTGGAGCTACCGTCAAAACGTTTACGACCAATAAATTGTGTTTTTAAACTAACAGCCGCGAGGCGCATAATCATATTGCCCATCAATAAATGCCGATGCGAGCAGAACATTCAGTATAACCGCGGCATAAAAAGGGAACGATCTGTACCCGACGCATATAACAGCAAGCCTATTATATTCGCTCGTCGCTGAAAGCAAAACACATTAGGGAAACATAATTTGGTCCACTATGATGACAAGGCTTATTTTTTCTTTGCCGTACAAGTCGAACTCGCTTATAAAAAACCTAATATGCGCCGCATGAGCGATGAAGTAAAGCGGCATCATTTTCTTAAGTCACGCATTGACGAGACATGGAAAATATCTATATCATGCAAGGCACCCACAGGCATAATACTTAAATATGACGTTCATTTAGTATGCACTCCTAAGTTTGATAGAAAATGCTGTAAAAACATAATTGACTGATGATATACATTAATCTCACCAATAAATATACCCAACAGGTGATTTAATGGAAAATATACACAATCATTGCCAGGAATTTCCAATATCGAACATGGTTTCAAAATAATTCTTTTCAATAAATACGTTAAAACAAGAATAGATATAATTCCTAACAGAGAGACCAGACACGGTACTTCTCAAATTAGACAACAATACTTCGACCCAAGAACGCGACGCTCCCCTTCCCTCAACGGTAATGCTTTACTAGCAGAGCACTCTAGCGGTCAGGCGCTTCCACCACGATAACCCCGCCAAATTTAAACCGAAGCACTGAAACCTTGAGCGATAGCTTATAACATGACCTCTGCATTCTTCCGATATTGGTCCAAATGATGAAAATTCACGAGGTCTCCTGATATTTGATATTGTTTCTTAGGTTTGGTACATAATTTCCAATGAAAAGAAACCAAATGGAAGTCACAGAAACTTTATTGTGAAAAATGATACTGAAGACAATTTACATTATTACGAAAACTTCAACATAACATTTGAAACATTGAAGTGGAATTCATTTTCAAACTTGGCATAAAATTACATAAATCCTCGCACAGCCATACTATAGGACCATAGGCCAAATTAATTAATTAGATGTTAATACAAAAGTAAGAGCAGGCTTCGGTCATAACTGTAAAACCTCTTATTCACACCGCACTTACCTCGCTAAATCTCTCGAGAAGTTGAAAAATGGAATTCTTTTGTCTAATCTGCACCCAGAAAAATTATTGCACCAACTGGCTGAGCAATAATGCCGACCGGGTCGCTTCTCACATTCACGACTTGCCACCATGATTGTTATTTTGATACTGACCATGCAGGCCATGTGACTTTTTTCCTAACGAAATCATAACATAGTTTTTTGTTAACAAATTCACTGAGTGTAAACAATTAAAATAATTATTAATAAATTAATAACCTATTATCGTCTCATTTAAAGATCTTTTATAATTAGCGCCTGAAGTAGATGACGCTAAAGTCACTACATACGATATATCGCAGCAAGCGACGTAGCCTTGCTTCGACCAGGGTGAACTATTCAGTAGTAATCGCGTCAACTTACCCATATAAACCTTAAAAAAGGAGTAAGACGTTTAAGAAAATATAACAGTTAATACGACGTCCTACTCTCTAGTTTTAAACAGTTTCAACCATACTAATGGATATTTGTTCCAAATATTATATGAAAGCGAAGCTCGATTATGTAGACGCGACAATTAATTCAACACTAGACTTAATTGCTTCAAACTTATCCAATCAGAGAAAATCATACTGATCACTTATTAATTTTCTTAATCGCAAGCTACGTGAATAAATTTCGATCTTGCTCTAATGCATTAAAACTGATCAAGTCGCATGAAATCTGTATCCAAGAGAAGCGGGGACAGGCGGATGATTAAGACGTTTCCAATACAGGCCGCGAGGATGTACTCTCTCAGCCAACAGCTCCATCACGAGAGAGGAGAAGAGGTCTTATCGTCAAGAAGATGGGCGCAAAACGGTGCAAGAATAATAAAGAGGATAGCATGAGAAACATCCCATCATCTTTATGCTCGAGGAATACTCCCTTCACATCCAAGACCCAAGGACTAACTGGGCTTTTCCAAAGAAACTTACGCAACAGTTCCGATTTTATTGGTCTACTACTCAAAATAATTAAATATGATAGAATCAATTCAGATAATAAAAAAACGTGAACTACATATTAACTGTAGATTGCTTCCAGCTCCGCAAAATGGCTTTGAAAGCCGGTTTTCCATTCCAGGACGGTACTACGGAAAATATTACATCATTCCTACGATTCAATAATATCTCCTAGTACCTATACCTGCCATAATATTTAATCATTCTCAACTTCAAATTAAGAACGAAACGAGAGATTGCCCCACAGCCATGCATAAGTACTTAAACATAGCATATTGAAAGGGTGATATCGTTAACAAGTAGATCAAGAATAAGTCGCAACCCACATTCGACTCTGACTCAGCGAAATGAATACTAAACGAACGCCTTCGCTCGTATCAAAACATAGCAGCGAGCATTGTTTTCTCTCCACAAGAGTTATAAGAAAAAACCACGAAATATGCAGATGTAAATACGGAGACAATCCTTATTCATTTTCTCAGACGATTTTTTTTCCTATACGCACCTTGTTGCTTCAATATGCAAACGCATTCAATAAAAATACTTACCGAATATCCCTTACATAATAAAATACATTTGATTAGATCATTCTGAATAGAATATGAATTATTTTAAAAACGTCACTGAGATTCAACTAATAAAGGGATCCCAATTTGCATTGAATGCTCACTAGATATAGATCTATTTTCGGCTTATACCGGTCCGTAAAAGAACTTGACTTTATACACTGAAAACACGCTTCGGTATATAAAGTACGAGAGCTGGAGATATAAAAAAAATTTTCCATGGAATTTCTTTCTTTGCATCGATATCAAGGTAAAGGAATACTTCGAGAAGCGCACTTGGAACACTGCAGTCACCAGCATATAATTTCCACGCCATAAAAAGAACAAGATCAGCTCTTTATAAAGCAGCCAAAAAGGTCTGCAATTAACACTCGGCATTAAAGCCCGATCAAGCTGAAACGATGGGGCATATAATAAAATAAAGCAAAAATTCCTTCTCTACATCCATCGCGGAAAAATTCTGTTTAGATACGACATGTCAGGCGAAAGCAAATAGGTAGGTAGGTATATTTTGGAGAGTACCAGCTCGGGGACGCGAAGCATCATTTACTGCTCAGGTTGATTAGAGCTGGAAGCAGAGTTAAAATGAATGGAGAAAGAAACGAACCATAAAAAGAAAGGAAAATAAACGATTTCACTCCAAAAGATATACATTTGGAACACAAACACGAATCGAGTTGAGCGCAACAAGGTCACCCGAAACATATAAGTACGCCCTTCCAACCGCTGGATAAAGGGACTGGAGAGATAAGGATGCTGGTGTGAGATATGGTTGTGGAAACTGAAAAGCGGAATTTCTTGAGATAATCTGATTCCAAGGGAGCTGTATCTGCAAATTGCCTTAGGTCTGAGTCCTTTACTTCTCACCCTGCAGCACTTCTATCGTTGTCTCCTTTAAATCCATATTATTCCAATGTTTCCTCTTATCTGGTGTCAACATAAATTTTCACGAAGGCACATACACATTTAATAATGAAGACATTATTATGCCCCTACAAATGGTGAAGAACATTTCGGCACTCCGGATATTTCGAGAGTGACGTAATTCCTTCAATTAAAGGCTTGTAGAGAGGAATATTAAGGGATACGAGTTGATGGGGTTGTTAAATAGCAGCCTTCCCATCCAGATGGTACGGTTCGAATTCCTACAGACTGAAATTCCGATGTCAACACGGATGCTGCATGTCGAGCATCTTAAGCGTACCACTGCGTCCGTCGGATGGGACGTTCCACTGCGATCTCATGAAAAATTTCAATAAGAGCAGGTCACTGCAGGCGCCAAGTTTCTCTCCGCCCATCCTACTTTCCACATCAGTCCTGCCCTTCCCAACTCGATCCCCAATCTAAAATGTCACAAATGGTTTGAATATTCCTCAGAACAAATTCTCATTCTAAAAGTTTGCCAGTAAAAATATCTTCAGCTAATGTAGCATTATACCCGGAGTGTTTTTACGTATCAACGCATAAAGTCTCCTTCAATTCTCTAATCTAACGCTCCCCTCAGCGCTCGGTACGTTAGAGATCAATATTTGAGCACCTAGGATAAGATAATCAGGGAAATAAATGACATACGACTCCAGGATTGATGTACTATTCACGACCAAGAGGTCCACTGCTCCCTCCTACACAGGCACTCTCCCAAATCCTCTTATCATGCTCCACGAGAGTCGACAAGACTCACATTCGCCACTAGTCGAATACCAGGTAGTTATATGTTTCACTGATCAGAAAGACATACCGTCATTTCAGCCAGGTTAGGAAAATGTTACCAACGTGGTGAATCAACCTAAAATGATTATTAGGACATACGTCCAAGCGAGTTTTTTTTAGGAAAATTGCCAAATCATAACACTATTACTCAGTCCATATCGCTCTTAATGTTATATCAGTTATCATCAATGAATACTCGAAATGGTAATGGAAATGGTACTCGAAATGAAAGTATTTACACACTTCAAATTGACGAATACTATGAGATAAACGAGAGCTGACATTGAGAATAACGATTTTCTTATATTTCCAGGAAAAGGAAAAATAGTAAATAAACTTAAACCTTGTTGAAGTAAAGCTACTGAAATTTGCGAATAATGTGAACATAGAACAAACTTTTAAGTGCTACGAAGGCGGCACATATCGTCCAAAATATCCAAGCATCTCACAGCCACAGACCCAGACCCAGAAATGTGGCAGAGAAATTAACATTTAAACTGTGAGGCATAGCGCCCGTAAAAACTGCGAATATTGCTGAAACCGTCCGCGGCCACCTGTAAGTTACGAAAAAAAATTCGGAATATCGTCAAAGTATCGATGTATTTCTCCGCAACGGAGTCAGAAATGTTTAAAACAGAGAGGATGGCCTGAAGGCCATAGGAAGGGAGGGATCTTAGGGCGAGTGGATGGGAGGAAAGCGGACTATGAGGAGGGATACTAAAGGGATATGGGCTGGGAACAGCGAAGGGAGGCTGTGTTGGTGAAGGAGGGAGGATGGAAAAGGGGCGGAGGAACGCATGGACCGAGATGAGAGAGTGGTATGGGAGATGGGAAGAGTAGAGTGATGGGGAGAGAGTAGGGGAGGGCGGGAAGGGGGGTGGGGAGCTCACGCAGAAGAGAAGGCGCCACCCCGAGCGGTGGGTATTGATCCACAATCCCCAACCCCTACGAAATTCCCACCACGCCCCCTCCCCTCCTCTTCCCTCCCATCCCCACGCACAAGGCCGAAACTCTGAAACACCACCACCGACAGAGCCGTGCGATGCTCAGAATTAAAAACATCGCGTCCTGAGTATATTTTGCATCGCTAAAAGATGCAATGCATAGAATCTTACCCGATTATATCCAACATCGTACGGCATTGCATACATTACACTGAATCACGCAGTATCGAATATCAACTTCACCGCGTTGCGTCGCATAAAATTGTATGCATCGAACTGAATCGAATATTGCAATGTATCACAGAATAACATGACACCGCTTTGCATCGAATCATACTTTAAAGCTTCGAATGAATCGCGTTGCATCAGCTATTGACTTGTACTAGTGAGTTACATCGGAATACGATATAAACCGCAAACATCGCCATTGCGATATATCTCCAGCATATCGCACGTCGCGCTTAATCGCATCGCAACATCTGACTGCCCGACCAACTCTCTCGCCTTCCCACATTCCTCCCCCGCCCCCTACTCTCTACTCCCACGCCCCCTCCCCCTCCCCACGCTGGACCTCAAAAGCGAACCCCGCCCACTCCGTCAACACCCGTTCGTTTACACGTGCATTCATCGATCCCGCCACGGGCGGCGCTGCGATCGAGGCCGGCAACCCAAGGTACAAGGACAAGGGGAGGGCTGGAAGGTCCGCTCTTTTTTGAGGGCCACGCGTGCGGCCCTGTGCGCAGGGTAAACAACAGGGAAAGAGAAACGGGCTCTGAAAAATCAATCAACGTTTCGACGGGGTTGCATTGACGACAGCTTTAAGGGCGGAATGAGATAGATAGAGAGTCATTCCGGGTTGAATTCAACAAGCAACAACGAAGAGAGCCTTAGTCAGGGCAAGTATTTCCGGCGACTCCATAAACACGCAGTCGAGTTTCTCGAGTGAGTTCTGTCACAACCCTCACAGTCCATGAACCACACATACCACATAATCGATCAATTTCAGTCACGACTGCAAATACGAGAATAGAAGCCGAGTAATTACCACTACTAATAGAAAATTGATTCGGCAATGGTTTTTGAACCAACCCGCACGGATGCATGCAGAAGATGTCCAACGTGCACTTGGATGAAATAATAATCCTATGTTCAGTTCGTTGATTTAAATCAGTGAGAATAAATTCCTTTCGTCAACTGGTCATTCACTCGAATCTCAAAGACAGCACGGCGAATAATAACCTCAAACAAAAAATAAAATATTTTGAATTGGCGCCTTATGGTTGTTCAGTGGCTTAACTTATGCTTCTTATGACTTATATTAACGAATTTAAAAAATTAATATGCAGCAGTAGCCAGAGATGAAGAGTAAACACAAGGAATTTGGATAAAAAGAGTAGAATTAACTTCGAATAGAACAATTTTCTTTTATGAACGATGAAGAGATTTTAACAGAAACTGGTACCATCACAACACTGTCTCACCCATGAGCTGAGTACATCACACAAAATCGTGATGAGGACATTTCAGTTAATTGCTTTCTAGTTCGTAGATTATTAAGTTTTACTACTTTATTTTTCAATCTACCATACCCTCTAATTGCAAATGGTAGACTAGAAGAGTTTTTAACTGCACATGACTTAAAGAGTTAATATAGGAATTCTTTCGCATAATGTAATCCGAATAGAGGGCGAGCTTCGAAGAAAAAATCTTAAACTTTAATAAGCGACAAAACTAAGATTACAGAGCTGCTATTTACCTACCAAACTTTCCAGAAACAGTATTTTGCACCAGCTTTTCCGAAATATTTCCCTACACTTAGGTTGTTTAATCACCATTAATGAAATGTTTCCCAGACAGCGTAATCCGGTAAATAGAGGCACCAACAGACTTCTAGGTAATTTATAACTGCTCCACTTAAATACACCACGCTTTGAAACATTTAACTACACGCTTTAACGTTTTCGTTCTCAAATTTTGTTAAGATTTCCTCAGACTCTTGCCGTCCCCTATAATTTCCTTAATTAGACATCCAGTTTCCTGACTGATTACATAGCTAAAAACACCAAATAGCTATGATTTCAGAACATTCAAGAACAAAAAACCCCAAAGGATGGAAAATTTTCACGCGGGGAAAACTTAAACAAGGTCAAACCACTTCATCCCCTGAGAAGAGTAAAACCTCTTTTTTGGTAAACCTTTAAATTTTTTTTCCATCTCGCAAAAACCCTAAAAGTAAGATGGGGAGGCGTTCAACTGACGTCTACGACCCTCCTCCGACCAGAAGGAGCTCTCTCTCCCTCGGGACTAATTGACCGGAATGCCCCTTCTTCCCCTTCTACAAACACAAATTTCGGAGATTCACCCACTCACTCCGAGAGACATAACCATTCCTCCAACGCCGACACTCTCCAGTGAAAGGGAGCAAAAGTTTAAGGGAAAGGACGCCGACACGGTGGCGACAATCTGAGCGACGCCCATAAATGACGTCCTAATTTTGTGTTGAACACATTCAAAGCGATTGTCTCTCTGTCACGATAGACGGCGGGTCCCCCTGCCATTAGGCCAAGATTCTCCAATATGCAACCTTCTAAATATTTTAATAGAAATCCGCTCCTAAAGGTGGATAATGAGTAACTTTGTTATTTGATTTATATAATAAAAAATCTTTCTCAACACACCATTTTTTAGCTGGATTGGATGGGATATTTGGGGAGGCGATCGACAACTAAGGTCATTTGCTCCATAGGGGAAGGTAAGAAAGGAAGGGTGGGGAGAAACCCGGCGTAGGTATTAGCTTGCTCTTAACGAAGGGCGCCAAGAGGACCATTGTTTAACGTCTCATCCGAAAGACGGAGTACTGTACTTGAAGTGCCCTCCACAAGACACTTGAGTAAGGATCGGGTTTCCAATGGAAAACTGAGTACTAGCTACTTAGCTAAAAAATAGAGTACTAGCAAGCCATTTGGCTAGCTAGTACTCTAGTCTAGTAAATAGAGTACTAGCTAGCCATATGGCTGATGACAAAACGCGGAAGTTCAATAGAAATCGCGTTGCAGTCGGCAGGTATGGCCGGAAAAAGCGTGCATTAAGAACAAGCTGGTTCAATAATCTGAACATTTTGTACCATAAATTCGTTCGCTAAAAGGTAAGGATTTTAATTATTGCAATCAATATGTTTCATACAATACAAATGAAAACATGGATTTCCGCACTTATTCTACCTCACTTGGTCACGGTGGCACCTGAATGATATCACCACTGAAATTCCTAGAATTGACTCTTGAGAATGTCAACATGCCAACGAGACTTGTATCGTTCATCAGTTCTCTGGAAGCAGGATCGGCTGCTCGTCAATTCGACCTTCGATTCGATTTGCAACTTCGAGGAAAGAAAGGTAGCTAGTTAAAGGGAGAGTTAGCCTGGGGTATTTAAGAATGGTGAAGAGTAAAATCATTGAATTTTCAACTCGTAACTACTATGGAAATATTTTAACCCACTTCTTCAGGGTCCTCCTCGACCACAGCCTTCAAAATCAAGCTGTCTCCAATAACCTCCTCCAACCATCAATTGTCTCATCTTAATTTCTTCCAGTAACTCTCTCTATCTCTCGCTCTCTTACCCAAACATGACTACCACTCATTCGTTAGTTTTTCCTTTCCCTCATCTCATTCTCTCCACTCTTCTCCAACCTCACATCTCACATGTCATGGTCTACTCTTATAACGTTAAAGTTTCATTGCACACTGAATGCAAAACATACGTCTCTAATATTTCCCTTACATTACTTCAAATGGTCTCATAGTCAATTTTCCTCCACTGAGAAGTCTCTGTCTCAACGCCTCCAGTCAAAATACAAAAAGTGAAAAATTGCCGTGAAAAAATTATTTCACCGGGGCGGAATTCAAACCCGGAAATCCAGATAACCATTGAGAACTGTTAGCAGATTTCAACCGCGGCAGTTCATTTGGCTGGGAGTAACCAAGACACTTAACCGAAAACTGGGAGAACTACGTTCATATTCCACATGAGTCAGATGACTCCTTGATACAACGTTACACCGGGCGCTTTCGGGCGTACCACGTCCAACTTTATCACTATAAAATTAAAAGAAATACGAATGAGTAAATAATAAACACAAGAGTATACAATTACTGACAACATAGGTACTTCATCAATCCATTGCCTTATAGTGTCCATGCCATAGAATAATGACGTCATTTCTGGATTCCATCCATCTCCGTTTCAGCCGTGAGATAGCGATATGGTGTGAGTCGTCAGGATAGAGGGGAGCAAGGAGTTTTTTCGGCGGGAGGTTATAGAAAGTGTTTCCGCCAGGGAAGGACACCGAGTCGGCGCTTTGGAAGCCCACCGTCCGTCGAACTGGCGCCACTTGTAAAGGACGCCGCCGTTTCCGCGCCAGTTGCGACGGACAAAGATTCCAAAGATTGCGTCGTCCGGAGGAGAAGGCGACCTCCTCCATCCACTAGGGACGACAAGGAGGAAGCCGAGGGTGGTAAAGAGATGCTCGAACATGCGGGGCCAATCTACTCCGGTCCTCTTATTCACCTTAGTCCGGTTCTGTGGGTTTAGAAATACACAAGAGGCGGTCTCAGAAGAGGAAACTAAGGTCGAGATTCGCAATTAACCCAAGGAAGTCAGAGATGATTACATCGGTGTGATAAGAACTCCGTCAGCGTCACAGACACACAAAACTGAGATGCTGTAAGCGACAGACGACGGCTTCAGTTCGAAAGCCAAAGGCTTACGTCGGTATTAAACTTTGCGATTGCAATAAAACAAGGAAGTGTCATGTGGTACAATTTTTAAGCCAAAACGAGGGTTTTGGCTGGGAAAATGGCTTCTTAAGCCGAAAACCACAAAATTATTCTTGTTATCGAGCTAGATTTACGTGAAATTTATAAAAATCTCAATTCCAGCAGCAAAAACCTTGGCGTAAATTTGTCGAGGTATGAAGGGCCAATTTATCAACTTATTCATGTAAAGTTGATAGTCTTTTGAGCAAATAAAACACCTACATACACACATCACGCCACACCCTTCCGAGGAAGTCAAATTCAAAGAATTTAGTTATTTCCATATGAGAGATGTATACACTTCCTAATTAGTTCCTCAATAATACAAATAAACCCGGCAGCCAGCTGTCTCCACGACCAATCACAAGCAATGCGTATCAAAACATAAACTTAAATATTTAAGGAAATATATGGACGGTATTCAGGAAGAAAAGAACAAACACGACAATACAATTTAATATTAGGAATCATGCAGACATAAAAATAAGAGGCGTTAAAAGTACACCTCTCATATAAAAACAACTTATATGGCATGCGTGCAGAATTGGCTCGCACATTTCCTGCTGAATGCTACGGACTCATTAGTTATACACGCCGTAACAATCTCCGTGGTTCCTAAAATAGCACAAACAAACACCGCATCTCACATTCCAATATCACCTAATCCAAGCATAGAGGGCACGCACTCTTTCCTGTAAGATCGAATTATTGAATAAACTAAATTGCGATCAATAGTGAAAATGACACTTTACAACGGAAAAAGAACGGCAATAAAGGTTTTTCTATTGGTTTTAAACGTTTCCCTGAGACAAGATTCCAGCAATTGGCATTGCCGCACCATCAATAGACTGGCAGAAGTGATACTTTTAAAAATAAATCGACTCTTTGAAGGAGTCGAAATGATAAAATCAAACACTATTTATTCTTATCAAGATGGCCCGAGAAAATTCGAGATAATTTATTATAATTCAAAGCTTACCACAAAAGCTGAACTCCACTTCACCTATGATCTTTGCAACGATTAATAGTATATATTAATATTATACCGGCGAACCAGAAGCAGCAAACTTCTCTAAAAATAACTCATCTGTGCAGATTATACATACAGTATCATTTGATGCCGTAGTACCTCTTATCTTAATCTTATTCGTTTTCAAAGGATCCAGAGACTACAGAGCAATAAAGTAACTAAAATTAAGCATCAACTTAACATTTTAAAATTGCTGAAAACTCTACGAAATCCAAAATAAAAATGAGTCCCTCCTTAACCTTAGTACTGGATCTACTTCTTAATCCAAGCGGTTCACTTCAAGGCTAGATGAGATTCGACGCGGAGAGGTACTCCAGACATAAATCTTAAGTATCTTTCCGGGTAAATAGAATCTATAAGTTTTTGAGATGGGTCAAGGACTTTATCCACAAAAATTCAACAGCGAGTTACATCCGAATATCAAACGCAATCTAATTAAATTATAAAAATAACTTGGCACTCACAGACACAGGCGTTGGATTTCATTCAGTAACAGTTATCCCCTAAAACACGGGTAAGGATACACAACGAGCTTTGCAAAAGGACTACTCAACAGTACGCTTTATCACTACTATGAACAATCAAAGTGTGTGACATGGAAAAATTCAATTACCATTCGGATACCAGAAGAGACGTGAGAAGATTGGAAGGAGTACGGCTGAAGTGGAGCAAATTTCTTTCACGACACGAAATTACGTCACGAAATGGAATTAATTCTTCGTAGGAAATACTTCAAAGACATGAAAAAAAGTTTGACGCAAGCAACGAATAGAAAATATAAGCTAGGAGTAAAAACTTTGGCAAAACCTATAAAAATTACAATTGGGAACAAATATTTGCATTCAATGCTCCATTAGTAACGAAAGGTTAGACGAGAAGGCCGAGGGAAGGGTACGTCAGATCAATATCGTCACACCATGTATGGGCAGCCCATCTTGCTCCCTCGTAAAACAAAAGGAGTCTCTTTCAGTTCATCGGCCAGAAATAAACTGCGCCGCATGCATTCTTCACGACTGTACTCGTGTCTGCTACATCTCTTTTTGCCACCCAATCAAACATCCTCGGGCTCCTTCGGTGCATGACTCGCATGACCTCGGAGGAGTTGTCGAGGAGGCAGCCGCCTTCCAGATATTACACTCGGTACATCTGGAAGTGTATTTTAGTTCTTACGTCATGAGTCCGTTTGCGCTCGAAAAGTCACGCGAACACTAGAAACCTAAACCGTGACGAAAAGTAAGACGTACAACAGAGCTGCGAGGAACAATCTATGGCAATCACTATGGATTACACCATTTATATTTACAAAGAGGAGCAGCATAACGCCCGGATGCCTTGAGGGTGCCAAACAGTAGACGTAATCCTATTTAAGGCATGTTTTATCGGTTATCTCTGTTATTTCTAAGAACAAATAATGCTCAGTTAGTACTTAACTGTGCGATACATTCAAAGGAGCTGTCGAATTTTTCATCACAATTTTAATGCTTGATGATTTGGTAAAACATTCGTACATTATCGCCTCCTTTTTTTACTCAGCCCCAGCATACTTCAACTCCTTACAAGAATAGAATAAATACCCTTAAACGGAGAAATTAATATCCTTAGTGCCACAAAAGTAAGATGCGTAATTAGATACCAATAAGCTCCATTATTGTATAGAAAAAGAAAACACTTTTCCGAATCCCCGCACAGTATTTTACACGTAAAAACATTTCAATATTATAGCAAGAAAAAAATTTCCATTCCTTTAACAGACCCCTGGAAAAGATCAACAGAACCTTACTAATAAAAAAATATCGTCAAGTTCATCATTTCGTAGAACGCGCGCAAGCGGCGAAAATTCAATGGAGGAAGAGGGAGGACAAGAGGCGCAGGAGAGCGATGAGTACGTAATTGTGAGCGCTGATTACAAAAGAAGTGAATGAGCCAATTCGGCGAGGGAGCATTTCATTCGGGGAGGAGGAAAGAGGAGAGGGAGAAGAGAGAAGGGTAGAGAGTGCATGTATAGGGCTAGAAAAGGAGGGTTGCCGATCAGTAGAAGAGAATTGTTACTGAGAGGACATCGAGAAAGCGGGCGGATCATTGGAGGCAAGAGGCAATGGAGCAAAAGGGATGAGGCGCTTTATATAGGTAAGGGACGAGGCAGAGGCAGCGTACTTTGGCAATACATCGATTGTGATATTCGATATTTGTGTAGAATATAATTTTACTGTCCATTTTCAACAGGAATATTACACTTCCGGTGGCAAAGGGAGTTGATCAATGTAAATAAAAGTCGCAAACAAACAAACAAGACAACAGGAAAAATAAATCACGTAGACAGTAATTCAAATAAATTATTACATATAACTAGTTTTATGTCGTCACATGTGTAGAGTCGCAATGCGATATTTACCCACTAGGCTAAAGGATTTGCCTGCAACGGTGGCCAGCATGGTGACCAGCCGGAACGAACATGCGGATATGAAGTAACATTTAAAATGTAAAAAAACATATCATAGTTATATTTATACTATGTTAAGAGGATTTCATTAATATAATTGAAATCTCTCTTAAATGAAGTTATAATTAACGATACGATTTGGTATAAGGCCATTCGTAGTTCCAAATAATGATAAAATTCCTACTCTTATAATTTTCAGGGTGTTTCGAGAGGAATCCAAGTAACTTCAAAAGGATATGTTGGATCCAATTTCACGAATTTTCCATCAAATGAAAAAAGGTTCTCTAACTTCCACCCTACCTTAAGGTGCGGCAACGGCAACATTTTTATGCAGAATATTAAGATATTTCTTCGGAGACACTGGGCAAGGGTGACCTAAACCGATTGAAGCGATGTAGATCTTGTCTCAGAGGTTCAAATGAAATCCATCGTTCTTTTCATTGCTGATGGACATTTTCAAGGTAGTTAATTTTCAAGATGTTATCGATCATTCGTACATATTCGGCATTTTCTTAGAAACTGCAACGTGAGGTGGATAAATCTTTTACGTTTCCACTGCTCTGCAAGTAAGGTTTAGCCCTATGTGCATCATATTACTCATAGTCATACAGGGTGCCCCATAAATGTCACGCCACAGTGACACTGGAACTAGGGCAGTCTAAGAGGAACCGAACCAGCCTCATATGACCTCAGAAAAAGTTGCACGGTTTTCGAGATATTGCCAAATTAAAGCTTTTTCAAAAATTTCACTTTTTTACATTTCTAGTCCCAGAATTCAATCGGATAATTTAACGTTCTCATTAGGACCGCTCTTTTAATCTTCCAACTGTGACTCATGTGCCGACTTCTACCTGGAACGGAGGCCCGAGAGGGAGGAGGGTCATGGGGTCCGAACAAACAAAAGAAACGCGAAAGCCGCTACACCTGTCTAACTTTATCGGCTTTCAAAAAATGGGATGGATAGAGTACTTTGTTTATTAATTTGTGGCAGTGTCTTGTCTCAGGTTCAAATGAAATCCATCGTTTTTTCCATTGCTGATGGACATTTTCAACCCCATCAGAGAGCCAAATTGAGAGATATTCAAGTGACCTCTGGGACTAGAAATGAAAAAAAGTGAAATTTTTGAAAAAGCTTTAATTTGGCAATATCTCGAAAACCGTGCAACTTTTACTGAGGTCATATTAGGCTGGTTCGGTTCCTCTTAGGCTGCCCTAGCTCCAGTGTCACTGTGGCGTGACATTTATGTGACACCCTGTACACTCCATGTGCATCATACGCATGAAATAACATTCAATATCAACCTCAGAAGTCACAAAAATCTCCTATAAAACATGTAATTGGCACTCGAATGATTCTTCAAATGTTGAGAGGGACAGATTTGGTTCTTTCGCCTCATTCGACCCCTCGGTAAGAGAGTATCATATGTACTATAGTATGTACCTCAATCCGCTAACAGAGGAAAATTCGATTACACGATATGCAATAGGTGATAAGAGTTCAATATCAAGCAAGATGAGTACATACGCATTCGCTACAAAAATAAAAGTCGATATGTAAGTAATATGCGATCTTGATGTTATGTCCAATGTTTTTTCGAAATACAAAGACGATATGGTGCAACTGACACAATCTTCAACCCTTAGTAAGGAACTCGCCACGATAATAATAACACATACTCTGCGCATTTCCCAGCGCTCATTTTCAATAAACATAGCGACCTACACAGATAAAATAAAATATATATCATACATGCAAATTATGACGAAAATTTACGGTTTAAAAATCAAGGTTAAAAATCAGTATGACTGTGTACTGTAAATGGAGACAATCATAACAATCTACATTTGAAGAACTATAAAATATAAACGAAAGACAAGGCAAAGACACGGTGAAATTCTGACATAGTGTAAGGATAAAAAAATTATCCATACGCTTTCATAATTAGACTAACTTGTATCAAAGTTAGATCATCATGACTTAATATCCTGACATCGAAAGCGGTTAGTTTTATTAAAAAGCAAAATAAAATCAAAAAGTTTGGAAAATGACAATGTATTTTCTTCTTAGACTGTTAAATATTTCGATATATATATTTGAATGATAAATTCATTGCTAAGCCGCTTTATTCTGAGCAATAGTGCATAAGAAGATTAGACACCAATTCTCCAGCATGAAGGGCTAAAAAACACGCCATACTCTTTCTGCAGGACGAAAAAGCATGGGTTTGTAACGAGATCCGATATATAATACGAATGCTACCTGGAGATGAGAAAGGGGACAGCCCACGGAAGATCGCATACGGATATCGCACGGCCCGGAGACAGAGGAAGCGTGCAAGTGAGGGAGGCTGCAGAGTGCAAAAAACGACGAGGCAGACGGGGCATGCCGGGGGAGGATGGGGGTAGAGGGGGTAAGCAGAGCGGATGAACAAATGAGGCCGAACGAAGAGATGAAGAGGAAAGGGGAATTAAGAAGGGGCGCGGAGAAATGAACCTTTTAAGTGCTTTCGGCCGAGTGGGCGAGGGCCGTAAAATTAAGAAGGCAAGAGAACACAGACATGCTAAGTCCCGCTTCCAATGAACATTAAGGACATAACTTAAGAACTTAACTAGACAAACATGTGAATCAATAAGAGAGCTTTTACACGACTAAAGAGCAAAACACTTGAAGATGGTAGAGGGCTGCCAGGGTCTCTTATGTTTTCTCCCGCCAGCCCTTTAAGCCCCGCTTCCTCGATGAAAATTAGCGAGATCGGATCGCCAGAGGCCCGTATAAACAACTGAATACACATAAGAGATAATTTACATAGGTATTAAATATAAATTGGAAAGAAAATTCAAGAGAAAACTCACGCCATAGTGATACGAATGGGATTTAATGTCAACCAGCAGAATAGTCAGTGCATTTGTCAACGCAACACAAACTTTTGCAGTTTTTAGTTTGAGCGAGTATTATTCTCCTGACAGCTTTTGGTCCTCGCCTAGAGGCCATGGTAGATTCCGTTGTTAGACAATGAACTTCGATAATGTCAAGTACCTGGAGAGGAGTGACCCCGAGCCATACGCCTTCAAAGTGGCTTGCTCGATATTTCATACATTTCTCTTCGGCATCCTCGCAGTCATCGTAAAATAAAATAGGCCAAACCCAGCCTAGAGCCTCGCAACTATGGAAAAAGTAGTTTTCGGCCCGACGTCCGTGCAGCTGTAGTCAAGATGGCCCTCATCCATCTACGGAGATTCGGTCGCTACTTAGGACAATCACTATAATTTATCACTATATAACAATCACACTTTTTAATATGACAAATTAGAGGCAACCTTAGACGCTGAACAAGGGCCATCGACGTCAGTCAAGTGAAATGAATAAGTGAAAGAAGTCATTTAAGTTGGTTGGATCTGTGTCTTACTTAAGGGGTTAGCGAGTTACATTCAAATGGATGGCAAAGTAGATAGAAATCTAACAAAATAAAAAGCCTAATAAATACGAGAATTTGGCATTTTTCTAAAAAATCAATAAAGAAAGCATTTTCGTTGGCTTAGTAATAGAAAATTTGAAAACGGGCGATTATAGCTCGAGTTTGAGTTAAGTATGTCCTCGATTTGTGCTTTTACGTTAACGGCGACCAGCGACGTTTGGAATGGTGAATAATATAGCGGAAAGGGGAAGAGGGCGGAGTGGGGCGAACAATTTGGTCCAGCATTGGACTGTAATGCTGATGGGATTGGGTAGATATCTCGCCTCCTATCGGGCGCTCCGGGGACTCATCCCAGGACCGCAATTATCCTTTTATAAGCGTCCACTCATTGCACAACAAGAGTGCTGGGAATGAGGTTCTCGAGTGCTGGGTTTTCGAGTTTTGAGGCTTTTAGCTCGCCGGCAAAAACGACACTCTGCTGATAAACCGAATAGCAGGCGCTGACCGGTGCATTTTAAATTCAAGAAACCTATCACCACCTCCGCACAACTGAGCTAATTCATGAGTAAAAAAAGTAATTGCTTGGAATTGTTATCATGTCACACAGTTACGGCCGAAAGTAGAAAACGAAAATTTTCAATCTTGAAAAAGAACGCCAGGTATTATCCATAGAGTTATATTGAGGTACTATTAGTTACAACGCTCAGGTGTAACATTTTTCATTTAGAATGAGTCATATACATATACCCAGAGGGGGGATGAGAATAGGAATACGGGAAGGGAAAGATGAGGAGGTGGGGAGGGTGGTTTCATAAACCTCAAGATTTTGTGCCCGAAGATGACGCCTATAAGTGGAAACTAATGACACCTCTGCCAAAATTTTGTGGAAAATTCCTTGTGTTCTTTTTCATCATTGAATAGGAATTTCCATGAAGTCATGCCTGAAACCAGCGACTTCATAAAATAAATTTTTCCGAAATTATCTTCTCTTTCAAATACGTACACAAATCTTCTCACGGCGGAGTGAATATTTGCGATCTATTTCTAAAAATTCTATAAATTTGCACTGAGATACTAAGAAGCGAACAAAACTTTTTGGGACACTATCACTCGAAAACCCGGAGCGTGATTGAAAATGACAGAAAAATGAATCGACTCTGAAAAATTTACGACGTTAATCCTGTATCCGCCGAAGCGAACTCCCTCCACGCGGAGACTGACCCAAAATTAACGTTTTCAAACTGAAACGAGATTATTCTTAACAATGACTTCATTTTAGGACCGACAGATGCCAATTTTTATGGAATGAAAAGCCAGACATGTAGATCTGCTCATATTGACAAGCATAATTCCACTATAAGCCCACCAAACATTTTCATAACAGATTCATAAATCTAAAAAAAGTGGAAAGCGATAAAAATATATTTCTTGCCGAATAAATATAGTTCACGTGGAACGACCACGTGAAACATTTATAAAACGTGAACAAAACATCCAGATAAAACGGCTACCAAAACACGGCAAACCATATTTTAAAGCACGGATTGAGTTAAGCATCTCCCGATTTCAAAGTTTTCACGCGACTGTTTCAGTCAGCACGAAAGAGATACCTCGCGTATTCGTGGGAGGCTTTTAAAATATATATGGCTAACACTGAACTTAGCTAAAATATGGAAAAATCAGATACCATTTAAGCTGATTAGTCGACGACTATATTTTTGCAGATATATTTTCTAGCGCGTCGAGTTGACAGCAGCGATATTTCTATTTGCATTCATTTGTCCACCACAGTGGCCGCGGAGTGAAGTCGATGCTAAGGGCAGATTCGGTGATGGTGGATTCGAGTTCGGTCGTGGAGACTGCTTGCTACCAGGGACTTAACCGTTTGTGATTATAGCAGTTGCTATTTACGAATAGTAATTATTGGGTTTAGTTAACACGGGTTAGCCCACTGGGGCAGTTAATATGTAAATCATTGTTATAATTTCATTTGTGAAAAAATTGTGAGGAAAGGTGGGATTCTTATTACTTCGTCAGATACATGACACTTTTTTCCAACTAGTTATACGAATGGGTACGAAACAAATCGTATAGTAGGATAACATCATCACATAATAAAATCAAATAACATCGATAGTATAGCAGTATCACTTTGCTACTCTGGCGCATTGATTCGGGAATTCACACCAGAGGAGCAGAAGAAAAATACCCAGTTTCAGGATTAAACGGTTGTTCGACGTCTCGCCACATTTCCAAATCGGAGGAATGACAAGTGGAAATTATCAAAAACGGAACCCCACTTAACCTCTCTCCGGCATTCCAGTCGTCTAGCCGACGGTAACTCGCTCGAGTGAAAACGTGTTCCTTGGTCTCCTCTTCAAGGCGCAACACGGCACTCATTCGATAGCCCCTCGTGTTGCTGCACCAGCACCACCACCGACCTTCCAAAGGATTCGGATCGTCCCGTTTCCCAGACCACACCCGAAAAGGGATACAAATTCAATAAGCAACAAAATAACCCGAAAAAAGGGGTTGGCCGTCGTGGCAGTGGGAGGGGGATGACAGAGAAGGGAGAAAAGGAACCGAAAGACACTCGAACGTGAAAAGGACCGAGAGAAAAGGCGAAGCGGGGCGAGAAGTTGACGTAAAATGGCGAGGTTGGGGGTTCCCGTGCACCGTGTTAGGGGAGCGAGGGAAGAAGAGAAGAGGGGACGGAAAAAGGATAAGGACTGGAGTTTAAAACATCAAAAGGGTTTGGAGTGGGCGCAAGGGTGTCTGGAATAGGGAAATGCATAATGGTGAGTTAGAAGGTGACACACAAAGGAAGGTTGTGTTCGACATAATAATGGAAAAAATAATTGTGTACTTAACTTGGACATTTCATTTTTTCGAGCTTGATTTTTAATAGCATGAAAATTTTCACTTTTTATGGCTGGACGCAACACAGCATTGCCAAAATTATACATATATGCATAAATAAATATAACATTTTGAGTGCATCCTCTCGTGCTGCACTGCAAGACAGGACGCACACAGCAGATGATAGGCAAATTTATGAGGGCTGGAGATATTTAAAAAACAATATTTTCTTTTGTTTCAAATACAAGGAACATTTCTCTCTTTAAAAATATAGAATTAAATTTTCGTTTTTAACTATGTTTCAATGCATGAGTGAGTTACATTCATTTATAGAATTCACATTTTAAAATTAATCCAATCTTGGAAAAGAGAAGGTTAGAGTAGTGGGTGTTTGAGATGGTGATTTCCAAAAAAAGGTTGATTTTTTTCAATTTTTATTTTGCTTCCATATAACTTTTTCCAGTCGAAGCAATATTTTTGTAACATTTTTTCCTAAACATCTTTGCGGTATTTTATTCAATAAGAATAAAACCAAGATCTTCCCCATGTAAATCTCATCAAAAGGAATCACAGTTATTTCTCAAAAAAGTACGCAGGTAACGGCTTACTTGGAACCAGAGAATTCTTTATAAGATAATTAGAGAATAATGATTTCCAAAACGACCCTGAGAACTACACTTATACCCTTTAAGATTCAATCGCCAACTTCTAACCGAGCAATTGTGCTCAGTTCTCGTGTAACTCCCCAGTAACAGCAAAAACTTACTCATATCTTATTTTCTTCTAATAAATTCTACGGTTTAAAATGCGGGCATTACGGAAATTCAAAGGTCCTACTCCACTATCCTCAGTTGAGAAAATGATCTCAGCTACTGGTCACCACCACCAGGAAAAGCTACAACCCCGAGGAGCAGTTCCTATTCTGAGGTTCCTATTCGAATCTCAGAAGTAGCTCGAACACGGTGGATGGCCCCTTTCATTCCCCATCTAAGAACTAGCAAGAGAAAAAGGTGTGACCTCTCATAGCGAGGGAAGAGGTGGGATAGGAAAAGTGGTGGAAACTGGTGGGGGAGGGTCGTTGGTGGAGCAGGCAGGCGCCTATCTGGCGTGGAGCCAACGGGACCATTTGAGAAAGGGAAGATGTGGAAAGGTAGAGACGGCAGACGCCGGGGGGAGAGACTGGGGCGAATGCTGAAGTAGCTTAACGTCTCCCAGGCAAAGGGGTGGAGGCGGGGAAAAAACAAATAAAACGCAAGACTCAACGAAGGGACGGGAAGAACTCCTTATAAATAAATGGATGAAGGACCAGCGAAATTTTAATTAGCGGTAAGAGGATTTAGTAATGTAAATGGAAGGGGAGGAGAGAAATTGAATGTGAGGGATGAGGAATGCTGCTTCTGTATGCACATCCCAGGAGTAAACAAGGATAAACTTAAGAGGATACTATAAAAAAACATCGATCAAAGGAGAAAGTTTCCTGCATCTCAGAGAGGACGTGCCCCAAAAATACACAAACCGTCGGTATTAAATGAGCATAAAAAAAGACGAATTTAGGGCATAAGAGGTCAACGTGACAGTCGATAACATCGGGAGCTGCTGGAGGCGACTGTTTCCGAGAGATACAAAAATATTGACAAGCATAAATTTCCCATAAAATGTTGGGATAGCAGAAAAAAAATGAGGCTGTGAGAAAAGATTAACTGCGGTGTTTCACCGGTAGTCTTTGGCAGTTAAAATTTTTATTGTAACTACTGACGGGGAAAATGGATAAGAGAGAATTTTCGGGAAAACCGGAAAAATACCAGTTTTTATCTGACTTTCACACACACACAATCAACGTCAATCGCCATTTCCTTTTACAATATTTGAAGTTATCTAACCCTTCCATGCAGCTCATAACATTTTTTCCTGCCCCTCCTTTAATTTGAGAACATTTTCGCCAGTATTCCTTTCGGGAGCAGCGGCGTTCAGAGGATTGTGCTCCCTTTTGTACAAAGTACACAAGAAAACGCTTTAAACTGGTTCTGACCAGGGGAGCGATGTCGCGAGGAGCATGCTTGTGAGAACATCGTGTCATTGCAAGCATAATATTCGTGAAAACACAACGTTCCTTCGCTAAATTCACACACGAAGTGGAAGCCGGGATTCCATTTTTCGTTAAATCGATAAATCTAGGACCTGAATACCATTTAGGTTCGAAGCTAACCCGCTTGAGAGTGTGATTTTCTCCCAGTGACTTTATCATATTCGTGTATTGGGAACTTACCTAAATATAACAGCCATTTTGGATCTTCTCCGACTTCCCATACTTTCATGTCATCTTTGCACCTATCTATTGGGAAAATTAAGCATTTTGACGCACCTTAAAGCGTATAGTTTTACGATAACAGGGAAATTAAAATAGTCATTCCAACCAAACATATACATTAGCAACGCGTATATATTGTAGTAATTCTAGTCCTGTTCCAGACTAAAACTGACTTAGAATGGGGCGTTATAATTTTAAGCGAAATTAAAAAATTTCTACGCAAGAGAAAGGATAAGTGGTGAAATACTTGGTAAGTTTATACTTCAATTTAAAATTTCCACTATATTAGTCTTCAAAAGGAGGCATTTTAGCTACGAAGAACAACTTTCTAACGAGAAAGATTTGTGCGCGAGGAGTTGGTCTTCTGAAATCTAAAAAAAAGAAGATTAAGAAATCACTTGGTTTTGCTTTCTCCGTACAAATCTTCAAGAAAACGATTCCATTGCGGTTTAATGTACAGATCACTACTTTCGACCCTTTCCGCCAACACCGCCAAAAATTTCACGAGACGACGGAAGTCATCGACCAAATCTCCACGAAAGAGAAACCGCTCCCCTCTCGGAGAGAAGTATAAGATCCCAACGAGAGAGAGAAAGAGAGACAGACGCAACCCACGCCTCCGCCGAAAATTCGAACATGTGACAAGCAGATAGGAAAAAAAAACGCGATGGAAATGGGGGGTAAAGATGGAGCCATTTCCTTTTTCAGCCGATGGGGGCAGGAAACGAGAACGTGATGGATGGCGAGGAGGAGTGAGGGGTCACAGAGTTTGCGGGACACTTGACGGACGAGCACGGGGTGTGAGATGGGGGACGGGGGGAGGAGTGAAAGATGAGATTGGGCGGCAGGAAGGGGAGATTGAGCGGAGATAAGGGGAGCGGGAGGCAGAGGGATTTTGATTGGCACGGGGGGGGTGGGATAGGTGAAAGGGGGGAGGAAACGGAAGGAGGAGGAAGAAGAGGGAAAGTGGGTGGTGGACAGAGAGAAAGGATGAATCTCCCACTCACCTCATCGGCTGGAGCAGGACTGCGTCCGACGGCGGGGAGAAAACACGCAGCCACGAAGAAGAGACAATTCGCGATAAATAAGCAAATAAATGATCACTGACCACATTGATGCACTACCTATGTTTTGCTCAGGGATAAAAGACGAGACGTGAGGAAAAGGATGGAGAAGGTTAGGTGAACGGACAGGGAAACTAACAACGAAGTGCTTGAGATGGTGGGCGAGGAAATGAAGCTTCTGAATGAAATCCGGGATAGTCAGGGTAGATGGCTGAAGGTTGTTATAAAGGGCGATGGATTGCTCAAAAGTGAGGAAATAGAGGGAAGGATATTGGGCGAAGCGGGGAAGGGAAAGAAAGAGAATAGGTTTCATGGACGGGATGAAGAAGGGTAGATCGTATTCTGAGGCGAAAAAGGATATACTGGAGGAGGATGGGCCTCTGAAAGGGTGGAGGACCGGGAAGGGATTCTCTGACAATCAGAAAAACCTACCTCAACCGGTAAAATACTTAAAAAAAGAAAAAATACGAGAAAATATGTAACCATAGAAGGGAAAATTGAGGTCAATTATTGACGGCATTGTACGCATGTGAACGAATGGATACTAATTGTAACACGGCGGAATATATACGAATAGGAATACGTAATATTTACGAATAAAAACACGAAGTGAAATTATTAATGCCGTAATTACGTCAAAAGAGGGGTATATTAGAGGGCGAAGAGTTTCAATAGCATAATACTTCGTAGGAAACAAAATTATATACATAATATCAGTGATATTTACGGATACTTCACCAAGGTGAGATCAGCACATGCATATACCTACTATCATCCTACATGGCTATCACAAGAAAAAAATTAAGGTGTCCAACATCATTGATGTTACAGGAAGTCGTAGAAACGGATTTTTAGTCGTTCATGAAAAAATGGGCAAAAGGTACGCTGAAACGGACCACAAACTACAAAGTGGTATGCTCAACATAAAACCTAAATCCTTCTCCTCAAATAACTGACTGAGCAGCAAAACTGAGCTTGAGCCACAAAACAGGCTGCAGTAACTCTTCCTGAACCGCTGTCTACTTATTCACATTCAATCTGTATGAATAAAACGAAGAAGACACACCAGAAACGGATACGGAGATGGAGATGTTGAGTCGACGAAGACAGGATGGCACAAAATAATTAGTAAATAAAATGAAATAGGGGGTCGCAGACAGCTGAAGTGGGCATGGGCCGGTGGTTGGCAGGGGATGTCGGGTTAATGACGTTTTGATGGCCAAGTTTGACTGACGGGGTGCGTGACGTCTCGGAGACGTCGCTCGCACAACAAGTGACACGGCGCGTCCCACACCCTTCTTCATCGGGACCCCTTCTGAGCCAGCCACCCTCCCCACATGGCTGAGAGACCATTCATTCGAAGGCGAGGAAGGGGATGAACGCCCGCTTTTATAGAGATAAGGGCGCCTCTCAAGAGAGGATGAGTGGCGGTTTTCTTCCTCCCGCAGGCTGTCTCACTCGAGCGCGAGCATCCAGCTGCACAACACGGCCCGCGAACTGTCAATTTGGCGCTTGGCTGAGGGTGTTGAAAAAACATTCGCGTGAGTGAGAATTGAAACATACGCGAGCAGAGCAGAACCGCGTGCTGGTCGAGAAAAAAAGGAAACCGATCTACAACTGAGGACCTTGGGGCTATCAAGGAAACTAAGTGCCTGCCGGCAAAAATAGGACCACATGGAGAAATGGATGAATAATACAAGGGGGGACCCAAAAATAACCGGACACCATTTTAAAAATTATAGAATTTATTTTTTCGGGTAACAAACTTTAGTCACCTTCGAATTACTCTCCATTAACACTAACGCATTGGTTAAAACGTTATTTCCACTGCGCAAGACAACTTTTGTTATCGTCCTTTCCGATGCCTTGCAGCGCCGCTTTCGATTTCCTTTCCACCTCCGGAATATCTGCAAAACGTTTCCCTTTCAGCTCCATTTTCATCCGAGAAAACAAAGAGAAAGCAAAAGTTGCGAGATCCGGCGAGTAGGGCGGGTTAGGAAGCGGGGTCATGCGGTTACTCGTCAAAAAATCACGCACAGAAATTGCTGTGTGACCTGGAGCATTGCCATGTTGGAAGAACCAATCCCTGCTCCGCCAAAAATCTGGCCGTTCCAACCAAACAATCTCGCGCAACCGCCTCAAAACATTCAGGTAGAGGACTTGGTTCACCGTTTGATGATCAGGGACGTACAGTGAGTGAACAATACCAAGCGATGAGCGTTTTCATCAGTTCTGGACGTGGAAGGCCGGCTCGGGCGTTGAATGTCTGCGATCGACATGTCGCCGCGTTTGAATCACAATTACCACTCATAAACTTGAGTTTTTTTCAAGGCGTTTTTTATAAGACTATTACAACATATCGATCGATTCCGATGCACTTCTACCGTGCAAAAAAAATTGTTAACGCCGCATGCTGTTCTCGTAAATCAGCCATTTCCAAAAATTGAAGAGGTCTAAAAACTAGTTGCACAAAAACAAATCTCAGTGGCTCGCTACAGCGGACTCAAGTGACGTTGCTTGGGATACTGACACAAGAGGGGTTACTTAACACCCACATAGTGGGAGAAGCCCGAAAAACAAAACCGACGCGCGAAGAGAATTCCGTTCGGTTACTTTTGGGTCCCCCCTCGTATGGGGAAATCCGGTATAGGTATTACCCAACTACAAAGAAATGTTGCTAATGGGTCAGCATTTTCTCACCCCGTCTGATGGACATATTTTGAACAGCAAAAACTCTGCAGGAAACCCACGTAAAGATCAGGATTTCACCAAGAAAGCGCCACAACTGACTGGAGATGAACCCGGACCCCGAACCCAGACCCTTGCGATGGAAAGCCGGGGATCGAACAGTTTCAGCAACTCGATCCTCAAACGCTACCACATAAATTTGAAAGTACCAGTAACATCACACAAAAATCACATATAATGGATTCAACTGAAATACACCCTTGATTCTGCATGTACCGCTGAAATAGATATCTCCAATAAATATTACATCGGAGATCAAAGGAAATCCGAAAGCATTAAATGGGAAAGAACTAGAAGTTCCATTCATTATTTATAACCCTCAACATTTTCAAAGCTTCCAGGCCCACTTTTCACTTTTCGAGTATAAATAAAGCTTGGAGCGTCGTTTTCCACTGAAAGCCCACTTACGTATTTATACAATTTTGAACTGGTTCACAGGCACCCTGAAATCCGTCCAAAGACCACAAACGGATGGTCAGATCACCGGCTAAGACCCACTTTTCATAGGATCATGTTCTGTTTACGCTACAAAAGAGTCCAGAACGCCAGAGAAAACCCGAATAAATGCGGCCTTAGAGTGGCTAAAACGAGCCAAACGAAATAAGTGTTAAAGCCCACAGTGGTCCCGATTGTGGAGGCAAGGTAAACCGAATAGGAGCATGAAGTTCAATCGCTCCTAATTCGACGCGGCTAAGAGCATGGTGGCTGGTGAACCTTTATAAATAGTAAACCTAACATCTACTACGTCATTTTCAGGATCTACTAGCTACCTAACCAGAAGTATAATTCAACAATGACACAGTAAACGCTGAACTCGCAAATGATAAACAGCTGTAGAATTCTTTAAAGTCATTTAACCCCAGCAAGACGACCGAGTGGCTGTGACACCCACAGTAATGGAATTCCATCCCGAGTGCCCAATAAAAAACATCATTCCCGCTTATTTTGCTCTAAATTACACTATAAAGGACTTGTAAACACTTCGACATTCCTGGAAATAAAGTCCATCCTTCAATCGATTATAATGCAAACGGTCAATAACAATCAATCTAAATCGCGTCGAGGGATTTCGGACCACACATCTTAAATGTGAAAAAGATAATGCAAAACGGTGTCGCTCAATCGTTGTTCCACGTTGCTGTACACATGACAAAGCCGTGAAGTTGGGCGATTTTATTTTGCTCTAATTTTAAGTGTGACGATTCACATTGGGATGTTGAATGACATTCTCTCAAGATGAATTTCATTTTAAAGGAATATGAATCCTCTTTCCGAAGATGTTTAAAACCTTCTCACAGAAAACCCCAGCATTAGCGTGAAACGCATCAGATGGCAGGTAAATACAAAGTCGACAACGACAGTGGGCTCGAATCACGACTGTGGCGAAGGTATTTCTTGGGGAATTCCAATCCCCACTCATATGTCATGAGGTTGTACTACAAGAGCAGAACTCCACCCATCTCCGGTTGGGATTAAAAGGGTGCAACCCTACAAGCGTGCGTTAATAGTAGACAAGTGCCTTTGACGGATTTCTCCTACCTCCCTCGATTCCGGACATGATCCTTAACTTAACATGTGACGTTGCTCAACCCAGCCCAGATGATGATTATAAATCACTCTATCACCATCAACACTTCTTTTTGCTATGGGAATACATCGAAAACTAATTTTCTTTCTTATTCAAACCAATATTTACACAATAAACAACTAATAAAGACTAATTCATCTCCAACACAACTCTTAAAAGAAGAAAGACAGGCTATTTTGTGTATTTCTCTATGCACGCCTTAATAAAGCAAAAATTATGAGAAAATATCACATATAATTTATAAAAAATAAACGATGACAAAAAATGAATCGGAAGTTTTCTGATTTTTACATACTAAACATCTTTAGAACACTGGAGACACATTTAACCTCACCAACCCTCAAATTGAGCGCGAAAACAGGAAAGAAGCTGAAGCGAAGACGACTGATACATCGGAAAACATTAATCTAACATGATGGAGGTGAAAGATTGAGGGCCGGCCCGGTACCGACCACACACCGGCCCAATGAAATCGGCCAAGGTGAGGAAAGCGTTTTCAAAAGTCCAAGAAAACAAAAGAATGTAGGCTGCGAAGGGAGGAAAAGGTAAGGGTGAACGAATCGAGGTTTATCGAAGGGAGGGAAGGTGAAAATCGATGGCGAAGTGAGAACGGTGAAGGGAGATCCGGAGAGAGAAAAGTGGACTCAGATTAGGAAGGCAGGAAGGGATACGGTGAAGGGGCTTAGGGATTGAAAAGGGTTAGGTGGGCTGGGGATAAGGGCGCGTGGGTCGGAGGAAGGTTGATGGACTACCTTAATTAGAGTCGGAAAAAGTCTTTCTACTCCCATGTCCCTCCTTAGCCCCCGTAACACAAAAGAAGAGGAAGAAAGAAAATGGTTGGAAAAAGAGGAAGGGTTTGGGAAGAAGGAGGGGACAGGAGGTCCGATTATCGAGGGAGGGTGCGAAGGTGGTCGAAAAGACAAACAAAAGAAATCCCCCTTCCACGGCCTTAACTCTACAGAAACAATTTGTATTCGTCCATTATGGGAATGAATTCGGGTTCCTAAATTGCCGCGCGCAGATGCTAAGTCAAAATCCCACATCGATCGGGAATGTTCGGTGATTTGCATTGGGAAGCTCAACGGAACAGAACTGCTGGAAAGAGATAAATAAAAACGATAATTCCATTTTCCTGCGCCATGCGCTGAGAGTTGGATAGCAACGGGGAACGAAAAATATTTAGTAAATTAAATGGATAACGCACACACGCAACAAAGAACTCTGGATCAAGGAGTACCTCATTCGTAGGCAAGGTGAGGGTTCGACGAAGACGTTGATGGAGGGGAGAACACATGATAATGGTAGTAAGGAGACGAAATGAATTGATTAGGGGTTTTAGGCATTTAGAGGAGGCAAAAGGTTTGAGGATATAACGGGAGGAGAAACGGTGGGTATGTGCATGTAGAAAAGTCTAAAAATTACCCAGATATGAGGAAGTTACGACTAACGTTACGGGCTAACCATGAACAAACCAATAGGTAAAAACTAAACGCAAGAATGACTCATATTAGGATGTCACACACTGCAGCAAAGTGAAAACCGTCACTCATTCATACATAACGTCCGTTATGTTTCAAAGACTTCGTCGGCTTTCCTTATTTATTTATACATTTTTTTTATCTTTGAACAATCTTCGTCAATTGTCTGGCCACATCCAAAATGTACATCAGTGCTTTGCTGGGAAGAGTGTGAATTGTAAAGAAGAGAAATGAGTGTATGCCTCTTGAAATATGCTTAGATGGTAACCCCAAAAGGGGAATATCCATTGGAGTACCTGATTCCATATTGAAAGTTTGGTAAAATGATGAATTAGTGAAGTTGTGTCACAAGTGGAGGAATAAAATTTATTATTATTATAGTTATAGTTGAACACGAAGCTTATATTTAGTTTTGGTGATGAAGTCATAATTTTCCACTAATGATGATTAAAGAACAGAATGACCACATCATCATAACAAATAACCGTACACCTATTATGGAGACAAATATGCAATACATAGACGCACCATCTAATAGCACGTGAGTGAAAGAAGCACACGCACTGCAATACATTTGCAAGGGAGCAATAAAACTCTGATGGTGAGTAAAATTAAGGTTACGAGGACGCTGTACGAGGGGAGAAAAGAGGAGACTCCAAATAATCCAAGGGAAGAGACGATCCCTTTTCGCAACTGCGAACGTTCAGCATGATTCGCGTAGTGCTGGAGAGATGAAAGGGGTAATTTGGGAACTTTTGCCTTGGAAGAGAATGCAACCCTGATCCTACCAGTTTGAGAAAGGAATCAATCTCCATAGAGAAGTTCACCCTAACGTTTTTCCAGCTAAAAAACTTATTTTTCAAGGAAATTTGAAGCCAATCTGTTCACCGTACATTCTGAAAACGGTCCGAAAGACTATTGTTAATTTTGAACAACATTTTTCATGAAAAAATCGTTGATCACTAATAATGAATTCTCTTCCAGTTCTAGAGAAAGTAGGAGCTTATATTTTTTTATCGCAGAACTGGAACAATGATTGGTTGAAAATGTCTCTCATTCGTACGTATTCGAAGAGAGATAAATCCAAGTTTTGCAGAGAAAAGTAATGAAAAAGACTTTATACTTGACTCCGTAAGGACAAAAATTGATTAAATTAGGTTTCAAACGGCAGAAACTATGTATAATTTGAAAGAAACAAACGTAACACTAATACAGTAAATTCTGTGGAAACAAATAGATCAATTCCTAATAATAAGGCCCAGAGGATGAACTGAAGAATTATATGATTGATGAAGTACATGACTAAAGAACTACGTGACTCAATAACAGGTGTTTCAATTAAAAGTGAGGCGTAAATAATCTGTTAACTACGTGGAGCTGATATACCTCCTAATGTAAGGGCCACATTACACGGTACATTTTAATGTACAAACAAATGTATTAACTCTTGCATGAGGAAAATTGTACCATGTACAGCACCAAATTGTATGATTGTTTGACTGATTTAACGGGAAAGAGACCATGCTTTAATTCCATTCATTTTCTTGAACATACTATGATATACATATTCGTTGTACAATAAAATGTACCGAGTAAAGAGTCCTTAAGACACTTTTCCTAATTTTAAGACACCATAAAAAAACTATTCCACAATTTTGTTAACATAGATTGTTTTTAGATTATATTTCATTTTCTCTACAGGCCTTTTTTAAATATATTCAATAGGTTAGAAGATATTTATGCGTTCAAGCAAAAGTTTACTTCCGTTGACAAATGAGTAGGACGACTTAACAGTGTTATGTAATTCAGCCCCGAAAATGTTTCACACAAGTACACGTGTTTTCACCCTGAAGGGGAGCTATGAAATACACACGGGGTGAAGAGAAGAGGCCGTGCGGGGGAGGGGGAGAAGAGAATGTAAGCGCGACACGCCACTTTCGGGCAAGAGCGAACCAACCGCCCTCCTCAGGTGGGGAGAAGAACTCCGTGCGATTCACGTCAAGAGTGAGGGGGGCGATGAAAGGGGCAATTTGGGGAGGGCATGAAAAGGACGGGGAGGGTTGGGTGAGGGGCAGGAAAAGGGATGAGGTCGGCGGGTGGGAACCAACACTGAATTGCGAAGGAATTTAAATTAGTGAGAGGGGAGACGAGTGTAAAAGGGGATTGAAGTGCTGAAGGTGGAGAAGTGAGGGGGATGCGGTCGCATTGGAGAAAAGGCGGCGAGGGGAACATAATTAGGGGAGCGAGGATGATGGGGAGGGGGGATGAATCGGTTTGAGAGCACGGTCACTTTTTCAAAGTGCACGCGGAGGGGAAGACGAAATCCCCCATAAAAAGTTTCCACCGACATTTAACGCCGTGAGACGGCTTAAACGGGCAGCGAAATGAAAACACGTTCGCCGAAGACAATGACTACGACGGCTCATCGGACAGATCCCTCGTCATTTTTGCAACAAATTCGCCCCAGCTCACTTAAGCCAACAGAAACCGAATTTTTACAATTTTAGAGGATACCGGAAATTGTCACGGTATCACCTTTACAGAGCCACCCTCAAGAGCACAGGAGTGCAAAATTTCACAGAAAGAAAAATTAATTGTTCCCGCCGGAACTCGAGACTACTAGTAGATGTCTCGAGAGGACGCCGAATGCTTCAGCCAGTCAAGCTACCGAAACGCCCTCCTCCACGGTGGACTTTTGTAGGCTTTAAAGGACCAAAAAAACTTAATACCCGTTAGTCTTGAAAATTACGCTCACTTAAAGCTAACAAAAATCCACAGGAGATGTGGACGCCTAATCTGCTAACAGGCTAAAGCCATTTTGAGTCATCCGGGTTCGAGTCCCGGTCAAGGCGAATGATTTTTTTCAGTGAAATTTCGTATCGAATTTTAATGTTGAACCGGCCATTCGCCCCGGTTAGTCAGTTTTTACGTACGCCAACGCCCTTTCAATCACCATCTAACAGGCCTAAATAGTACTTAACCAGTTTCGGTCGAATTTCATATGTATCTATATTTTCAGTCAGACTATCCCATCACCAAATGAAAATCCTCACATTTTCTCTGTTAGCCCAGCAAATGTTCTACCTCTCAAAGTCCAAGTTATAATTACTTAAATATCTGTACCTACAACAGTATTTTTAATGGATCAATGCCACTCCTATATTTCCGTTTCTAGGACTGCTCCCTACAAGATTTCTCTGTTCAGTCGCGATTACCTCCTGTATCTCCTAATAACATGCTCATCCCTTTGCCTGCGTCAGAACATTCTTCCTTCCAACACGGTCAACAATAAAAAGTCCATCCCACTTTATCGCATGCATCAATCGCCAAGTCTAACACCCGTCACCGTCTTTCGTCTGATTCCACCTATTGCAATACCTCCAATCATTACCAATTTGAATAAAATTTGATAAAATGCATTTTGCTCTATACTAAGGCACCCGATATTGAATAAAAAAAGAATGTCGCTGAAGACCGCGCCACCACCGCTAAGTTCAAATGATGGGGAGGCAATACAATTGTTTTACCCTCTTAATGAGTATAGGTCCTGATTTATTTTTAGTGCGCCGAAAAATGACAACTTTCCTTAAGTTTACATTAACTATCTCTATGCTCCATTTTACTTCACAGAAAAAAAATGGTACCATATTTCACTCCGCCATCCAGATGGGCCAAAATAACTTCAAAATATACCCTTAGTACATTAAAATGTCACTAACTAACCGAAGGAGGGAGGGTTGGGAAAACCTTCGCCATGCTTTTTGAGACGCACTACAAGATTGGTGGCTCTCCCCACAGAAATTCAAAAGGGATGTTTCCTCGTTTACTGCAATCCCAACTGAGCGAAAAGTAAATAATTAGATACGGTAGGGAGCAGCGAACCCCTGCGGATTGGAGAGGATTCATTGAAGGCGTTCGATGAGGCGGAAAGATTAACTGTCCGTCGTTAGCAATAAAGATGGGATTAAATGGGGTGACACAGGGTGCAAGTGATTCAGTGGAGCTTCGTCTTCAGATAATAGCCCCCCCTGCTGAGAGTAATGGCTCTCCACATCTGATACGAAGTATCGCGTCTCAACCTTCACAGGTTCGAGGATTTCATTCAACCACTGAGGGATTAGAGGATCGAAGACTGCTTAGGATATTTGAAAATCAGACTTAATTACACCACACCAATCATCGTATCTCACGTAGCATCACTTCCCAACTTCCTCTCCATGATGATTATCGTCACTGAATTACCTATTATACCGGGACTCTATATGCCGGTCGAAAATAATTATAAACAGCGTATCAACTTCGGGGCTGAGTACATAGTGTGCACTGGATAAAACTCCCCGAGCGACATTGAGAGAAAATGCCGACATTTTGCAATTAAAGCATTAAACTGAGAGAGAGATATGAATGTTCCGCGAAAATGTCGCTTTTTTGTTATGCGGAAATAAAAAAATCCATGATATTCTAACGGATAACGTGATTCGTTATCAACTTCGTACAACAACTTCGGATTCAAACATCCTATAATTCATGCTATTTGGCTGATGTTTCCTCATCTTAAAGTCAAAGAGAGGAGCTACTTCGCTCTGGTTAGACCACACCTCGAATACGCCGCGAGTATTTTGGACCCTGTATAGAAAGATTTAACAAAAAAAATTAATAAAAATCAAAGGAAAGTAGCACGCTTCGTTAAAAACTGCTACGAGCAGTGTTTCAGAGCATAAAAGTGTTTCGCAGCTTTTAGAGGGATTGGGTTGGGAGCCGCTAGAGACTCGGGAGGCTGCGCGCTAGACTTAGTTTACTAAAGAAATGCAGAACAGGGGTGTTTCAGAAAAACACAGAGAATGTCATTTTGCTAAAAATATGGTTTGTTACATGCCAACAATTACATTTATAAGATGGGGTTATAACTTTCTGGCATCTGAAGCGCCGCCGTGTAACGCTACCAAGTAGCTATATGGCGCATGTGAGATAAAATAACCAGATAAAACTTGTATCAACTACAAACATGGATAATATACCATCTATACACAAACTCATCACAAAAATTTCACATTGTTTCGGAGCAAAAGAAAAAACATTACGGCCGTTGCATATTTTTAATTCGCTGAATTACTTCTGAGCTACAAAAACCTTCGAGGTGAGGTAATCTTTTCATATAATTTGCCTCAGAAAGAAGGCTCTTTCAGAGACTAGACATGATAGTAACAGAGTGGTGAGAAATGACATGTTTTCTTGATGATTGCGGGGCGCGAACGAAAAAGGGGTTCGTTCCGAGTGAGCTTCGTTTGATAATGAATGGAGGAGGACTAATTTACCGAAAACGTCACGCCCTCATGAACAAAATTGCTAACAATAGGTGAAGGTACATGCAAGGCCAAAGGTTTTTTTTATATACATGGCAGTGAAAATGCGTTACCTTGAGATGGATCGCGCCTTTATAGCAAGCGCGGCAACGATAGTAGCAAATGATTCACACCACCAAGGGAGAGGTTAAGGAACCATCGGGGAGGAAAGTGGCGTTTTTAACTTCATTAAACGTCATTTTACATAATTAAGTCATAGCCATCAAAAGCGGGTTCGACGATTAATAGCTCCTCAAATGCCGTATCTACTCCAGAGACTCCCATGAAGCTCAGCCTCCCCTCCCAAAACACTCGTTGCTTCCACACCAACTACCGTCGTCTTTTTCTCCTCCATCCAAAAAAACTTGCTATTCACTACTCCCAACGCCCCACGGTGTCTCTCTTCACGCATTAAAAAAACAGTATAAAATATCGAGCGAAAAAAATAAAAACCCATCGCACTAATGAGTTGGAGTTTTCGTCGTTCCCGGGGAGTTTTCTTTTGTTTTATTTTTTACCGAGAATTACCAATTAAGTAAAGCAGGCCTAAGACGAAGCCACCTCCACCTACCGCCATGAGAGGGTGCGGTTTCTTTTCGCGCAGGTAACGCGAGAAGTGCAGGAAAAGGAACTCTATGTGTTTCAGTGGTGGTGCTTTGCATTGGCGCGACGCGGCGTGGTGAACTAACATACAGCCCGAAGATTCGCAGGCGTTTGGAGTTTCCGTCGAGCAATGTTGTAAGACTTTTGTATTTATATTTAGAGTTCAAATAACCACGCCCTAAAAAATTAACCAGTTTTTTATTATGTATGCCGAAATCATTTTTCATCCCTATACGAAATATTTGATTTGAGAAATGTACATAAATAAAAAAGAAGTCAAAAAAGTTTGTTTAAATACTACAGGGAGCGAATAAATATTGATGCGGCAATTACAGGGAATAGAATGGTACCAAAAAGGCTCTATGCGCGGGTCGAAAGCTACAAGAAATATTCAGACCTCACGATCAATCAATCATTTTAGCCCCGCGCTGCAACTGCTTGTCGGACAAAAGCAACGATAGTCGGTCGAATTCATCCGCGGGAATTCCTTAGGGAATGATGTCCTGTTCTCGGAAGTTGGCCGCGTCGGTTGTCTATATATATCGACAGTTGTTGATTACCATAACTTTGAATTCCGACGACGACGATTTTGTTTGTGAAACGATTACGACATTGACGTCCCCAAAGGACAGCCTGTGCGGAATGGCAACGAGAGCCGTATATAATCAATAGCAACGACATAGCAAAGACACATCGTCGACAAAATATGACAATTCCTTCTTCCCACGGATCATACACGACTACCACAAACGATCACATATATCGTGATACAAAACGCCAAATATAACCCATAACTTTTCGTTCCTCCCTTCATCATATTCCTTTATCCAATTCTATCCCTAATTAATGGCTATAATCCAAAACACTGTGGCATATGACCTAGCGGAGGACCATGGGATATCAGATGCGTACGGTTGACCATTCAGGTTAACTTGTAGAAATAAACATAATTTTTTATCCATGAAAATTTTCTCGACGAAATCTATATACCATTAATTGGTTGACCTTTCTGGCACCCAAAAGTAATTGTTCTTATCCAAAATCATAATTATTCAGAAAAAAAATAATTTCCACATTGTGCCTAACCCGATCTAGGGCCAGGTATATGTGAAACTCCCTGAAAATGTGAAAATGTAAATTTACTTCGTTCAAATATTCAGTCACCCCAAAGCTGAGACGTAACGGAAGGAATAGCAGCGGAAACTTTCCTACGAGACGGTCCTGTACACGCGCAATGGTTAACCCGTGGTGCACGCAGAAGTATACAGAGAAATAAGAGTTTCGGGGGATGGAGTGGACAGCGGGGGCAATGGGATCGTACGGCGAACAGGAAAAAAGAGAGGAAGGTGTGCCGCGAGAATTCGGAATGATCCTCCCGCTGGACCGAAGCCGGCCAAAGGGCGCTCAGGGGGAGTGTTGTGGGGGAGAAAGAGCGACAACGCACGGTTAGGACGGCAGGAGAGAAGCAGAAGGACAGGGCTGGAACCTCGGAGAAGGATTATGTCATACGCCACAACCCCCTTGTTTTCCGAGACCTCATCCCGCATTCAGGACATGTCGTCCACCGCCCTTCATATTCCGAAAAAAGAAGCAGAGAAAGAGCGGAAGTTGTGCTGTGGAAGACGCTTTTGGCGACGGAGTCGGATAGAGAGAGAGGGAGACGGACGCAGTTGCGAGGGTCCAGAGACAGAAAGACAACTTAATTAAGGGGGATGATAGGGGGTTGGTCCAGGCTTGTCGGACTTCTAAACCCTTTGCTCCGGAACAAATCCGAACGTGAGATGCTTCCAATGGAACTTCGGCACATACACATCTAAACTGAAACTGAGTATCGCGGTAGAAGCGTCAAATTCAAGATTTGAATGTAAAAGAGGGCAAAGGTTTTCAACACGAACAGGTGAGTGAATATGGTAGATCGAATTCCATTAGACCATGATGCACACGGGATTTTTGAAGACGAAAAGAAAGAGAGCTAAACAACACTGAAGTTGCAGATAAGCACAAAAACACATTCTCGAGACATATACACGCATTTGTGTCATGTAATTGCTGTCGCGCATAAAGTTGGTCTTAAGAAAGCTCTGACCAATATACCAATAGTCTATTTATGATACGTAGTCTATGTATTTACAAATGAGCTCAAGAAACAGTCTCGTAACTCAAGCTCGATCGTCAAATACTTCATTATCCAACCCCAAGAGAACTCAGCATAATCATTTTGAACATGCATTCATCAATTTGCAACCGTATCACTTTAGACATAAATCTTCGATAAATAGCTCTTTAAAAAACAATCTTCACATAATAATGACCCGAATAAAATTCGCACAGCGAAAATCAAACATGAATATATTTAACAAGCTGAGCACTATATAACCACTCGGGGTTATAAAGCGTGCCCTGAAGAAGAGGCCTGAGAAATACCATATGTAAAAGAGGCATAAAATTTAATCAAGCTTCCTCTTCATTAAAAGCTAATTAATCCGCAAAAGCAGAAAGAATTAATCTCTATAAGAGGAACGATACATCTTCACGAAACTTACGTAATTAATTGGCCGTAAAAATTTAATTTAAAGTGAAAGGAGGAGAACATGGAACTTCTACGATAGGTAAGTTTGGGCAGTTAGTGATGGAAATCTCAGACACTTGCACAACCAACGCAACTATTTCACAGTTGAGAGAACACAAAGTGCGGAGAATATTAAGCACATACGACGAGAACGACGCGATTAAACACGATTTCGAGTCGTTTTGAAACATTAAGTCATGGTTTACGGGCCAGAAAGCACTAAAAAAATATAAACGAAAAATATTTTAACTTTACGAAAACTACCTATACTTATTATATTTAAGTGTCAACAACAAACAAAGCACCAAGCATAAAAAATCGACCACAATTGGGGAAAAGAATTGCATAGTTAAATGACACGTTCAGCAACCTAAAACTACACATGACAGAGTATTGATACTATTAACAAAAAAATAGAGCGAAAATCGAGGAAGGAAAAAGTGGTCTCTGAGTAGAGAGTTTAAGGAAAATTTAGAGGGCTGGATATTAGCCAGAGGAGAAGAATTGAGAAAGTTTCATCGATGGAAGAGGATCAAAGGCGTACCAACTTCAAAAGCAAATAACAGGAATTAGCTGAAAGATATAAGGGGGACATTGAGGAAACACATGGTTCGAGACAAGTTTGTTGGACTAGATTAGAGGCGGTTGTTGAAGACCGTCATTTAAGGTCAAATTCTGGAATAGCAAGGAAGGGGGAAGAAAGGAACATGTATAATGGATAAATTCTAGTCACGAAAAACTGAAACTACGAAAAAATGAACGATCAAACTAAAATATACCAAATAAATAAGACAACTAATAATGAAGCTAAGAAAAAAAACCACAACGGTAAGCAGCATAGCCTTAATTTATCGAGGGTCTAGCCACCATCACAATACTCCTTCACGATTCTCAAATGCTTTCATGCCAAGTGAACTCAGACTATGCGGGCGGTATGGGGGCACAAATATTGGGACCGCCTTGTATACGAATTACTTCAGTAATATATGTAACTGTAGAAAACGACCAAACGGGCCGTGGACCTGACCACGACGGCAAATGGTGAAGGGGTTGAAGGGAACATGCAGCAGTTTCCGGACGAATCAAGGGAACAGCGCCGAGGCCCAATTAAGACAATATGAGGCGAGAAGGCGGAAGAATGAGATGGGAACGGATGAGGAAAGAGAAGGAAATGTGAAATTCAGAGTGGAGGAGTAAGAAGTTGGGGGAGAAATTGAGGCTTCGGGAAGAGGCAGGCGGGGTACCTGGGCGCTTAGGCAGTCGGCCGAGTCTCATCTCCCGGGCAGCGCCTCACCTGAAGCGAATATCAATACGGATGATGGATGGCCTTCCTTCGCGGCAGGGACCTCCGCGAACAAGAAAAGGGAAATACATCAGTGTACCCCTTTTTTTTGCTATCTCCACGCCACACTCATCGATCATTTGGGGCAAACTGTAAAACCACACTGATACATCGTAAATATTTAAAAGACGCAAAAACAAATGGAGGGCTCGCGGCAGAAGTGTTATTTCGGCGAGGTACCAGGATATCGCTAAAGGAAAGACGGGAAAATTAATCTCGGACGTGTCACTTCGGAAATGATACGGAGACATCAGCAGATAATTTGGAAATTTCAATTTAACAAGGCCAGAGGCGTCTCCCCATTTACATACACGGCATCGTTAACCCATACAAGTAATGGCAAAACAAACTCAAAATCCAAGGGGGTATTCGAAGTTGCGGCATACCTGTTGTCAGACCGTAACGTTACCAGCCTTGCAAGGGACCTCGACGATGACATGAAGATATGTATTTAATACAACTCTTCTCTTAAAGTTATATTTGGTGACATAAAACATTGCAAAAAAAATGATTGGGGTATCGAACTCCAACAAAAAGCAGCGAAGAATGCAAACGGGGAAACTTTGGAAAAAAACATTAATAACATACATTCACCAATACTTGATGTATATAGAGTAAAAAAGTGCTGAGTAAAAGAGAACGGCCAAAACCCTAACTTGGGCATTCGCTAAAAACCTACTATGAGATTCTACCATGAGATATAGCTAACGAATGAAATGTCTCACCCTCAAAAAATGTTATTTGTCATTTATTCTGAACCGAGGAGAGGCTTAGAGGAGGACACATTAGAGTTGAATATGCATTTGAAAACTACACAGCAGTATTCGTTAAGCAACGGTTGGCATCACGCTCACTTTAATTTTGTTTTGATTTCAGGATGGGAAAAACTCAAATAATATCGCAATAAATAAACTTATAATTAAAAAATTGCGGTGGGGAGAAAAGGTTTTTAATTTGATAGAGGTAAATTATTCGTCAGCGTGGAGAAATTCATTATTTGCACTAGTTATAAGACACCAAGTCACATCATCAACCATAAGTGAGGCATTGTCTTGCGCATTTAAAATATTTCACTGTGAGTTTCATGGTTATCTGTGGTATGCCAGAAACCATCATTGCCGTGAGATGCGGCGGATGAAGAAAACATTATTTGGAACATGAAGTATGATTAAATATCTTTCTCGGGCTTCGCACCGGGTAATGTTTTCATAATCCGCCGACGTTTCGAAAACGACTTGTTTTCCATTTTCAAGGCACATGTTATTTCCGCAAGTCGTTTTCCGAAACGTCGGCGGATTATGAAAACATTACCCGGTGCGAAGCCCGAGAAAGATATTTAAATATAATTCACTGGGAAAATCTTAAATCATTTATGAAGTATGATTCTTCCCTGATGTTTTGAGGCATTTAATCTACATCGAGGAGAAGTTTAATTTGATCGCTTCAATGGATACAGAGAAGGAAATAATATCGAGGCCAAAAATTCGAGATGTCCCGGCGATCATTTCTCGGGAGTCACCTTACCACTCGGATCTCCCTATATTTCACCCAAGGATCACGTACCGCCCATAGCTCACGTTGTTTCTCTGGACAGCAGACCCCGCTTGAATCCAAGATCATCACATTCACAAACAGCTTGCGATGCGCATAACACGTAAACGCCTGAGGGAAAATCGTCCGAGCCCTAGGAAGAGCAAAGAAGGGTTCCTACCCAGGGAGCTGTCCCACATGCCTAGCCTGGCACAAAGGTATATAGTAGGCGACAGAAGGCTGGTTTGTCCAGACTGAGACAAAAGGGATTGAGTAAACGGAGACTTTAATCACGATAACAAACATGGATCTAAGATTACAGGCACATAAGCGGAAACGGGTACTATCAGGAAAGAGCTACGAGTAAGCCATCACGGATGGTTATTCACGTACAAAACTTTCATTGTGCAAGCTGTACATAAGGAGGGTAAAATAAATACTTCAGCAGCAAACACTAACATATTTTTTTCTAAATAAGGACAGACAATTATAATGAAAGGTCAGTTTCGTTTGGGAAAAATAAAAAAACTCTCTATGACTGACTGTTCCACCATTGGTACGCACTTTGGTTGAAACCATAAGTTCATCAATGGTTTAAAATAGACCTTTCGATTAAAAGTTAAGATTAATAGTTCAGAAGTATAAAATCATACAAAAATTACCTTCTTTTATCGTTGCCGTTTGAATTCCTGAGACTTAGTACGTCTTGGAAGCAATAACATTATAAAAACGTTATGAGAAATATGGCAACGTTCATTAGAAACGCCCGAACTCAAAAGAAATCCGCCACAAAAATTAGTTATCAGGCTCAAATGTCCATTTTTCGTTTACTCACTCTAAGAGAAGGCTTCATGAAAAATCAAAGTAGCCACTAATCGATTGATGCAATACTCCGTCTCATATAGATGACACGATAACTACCAATAACTCACCGCAGTCCAAAAAATCAGACGTCCCCACATGCATTCACACAATGACAGATGAACTTACCTGGAATAGAAGAAAAAAACAATGTTAGCAAATGAATTCCATCACAACTTAAACATAAAAGTTTATTATTATATACAATTTACAAAGGACAAGAATATAAAAAAATTAAAAGATCAAAAGATGATTTATTACAGACTACTTTCCCGAGGTCTCTCAATTTGGTCCTAAATATTAACACTATTATGACTTTGCGAAGGCAACAGAAAATGTTTTAGTTAAACGGCCGAAGGAAATTCAACGTCAACCAATCGAGTCAATGGCACCTCATTATCCCTTTCCATTCACGGTCAGGTCAGTCGCAACGAAATCCATTGTATTTTAGATCCTAAATTCACCGAAGAAACGTTATAATTAGTCACAATATGACTTAAACATTCTTTCGGGCTAACGATCAGCAACCATCACAAGACAAAAGCGATTTGTAGAGATCTATTGACCTAAATATGCCCAATAATGCAGCAATTGAGGTTTCAATACTAGAATGACGACTGGTAATGTACAAAATTATATTCAAGTTTCAACCTACACACCTTAAGGACATATTATGGATAATAATGCTGTCTCAGAAGCCAGCTGTATTCATCTCTCAACAGTAAAAAATTCCAAGCATGAAGTAATTATTGGAATATTAGTTTGTGAACAAAATTTGCAAAGAAATCCCGGGTACTTAGGAATAACTAAAAAAATTTCGATGATGAGACATTATTGATGATATCTTTCTCCAAATTTAAAAAGACTCGTAAGAAAACTCAGGAACCAAATTCACATTCTAGAGAATAAAAACTTGATCTTGCTAAAATTTTACATGGTTCCTGTGAGGCCACAACGCGATGACCAATCAAAGCGTTCCCACAAAAATGCCCCAGTGAGCGGATATAATATCGTCATAGACCCTGACAGCTCTTAAAAAGCCTTGGGATCACTTTACAACCCAATCACTCAGGCACCTTGCCTTCCGGAGACTCATTGAGGCATTCAAGCCAACTCTAACCTTCGCATGTTGAATATTTTCGAATAATAATTTATTGCACTCTTCAGGAATACAAGACGAGGAGGAAAAGAAGTTTCTCCAGTCCTCAAAAATTTCATAGTTGGAGGCTGGAGCAACGCAACGCAACGGAAAAAATAGGTATCACAAAAAATTCTACAACACTTGATTTCCCTCAAGGTAATACTTAAGAGTAACTTGCTACGGTATCTATGGACGATAGTAGACGGGATGTATACCCCAAGCTAGCGATATTTTTATTAATTTGGATGGTTCAACAAATCTTTGGCGGAAAAATGTATTTTTCAGGGCCAGGCGAAAAATCTACCTGCTTTCAGGAAATGTTTTTATTTGACGACTTACCTATTGGCCCTAAGCCTTAGCTTATAAAAATTATGGTATAAAAATATCGCAGTATTTTACATTCTCATATCTTTTCGCCAGTTGAGGGCTTGCTCCTTTAGCACAACGAAGATATCCCATTTCCGTTCCCATCGATTGGATACTTGGGGATACGACCGACGGCTAAGGTCACTTGCGCCATAGGTAAAGGAGGAAGGGTGGATAGAAACCCGGCGTCGGCATTAGCCTGCTCTTAACGAAAGGCGCCAAGGGGACCACGGTTTAGCGTCTCGTCCGACTGACGAAGTACCTACTGTACTTGAAGTGCCCTCCACAAGACACTCAAGTAGGGATCGGGTTCCCTCTGAAAAACTCCGTTCCCATTTCAAGCACAAAGAGAGGAAGAGGGAGTGAATACCCCTCCTGTTAACATTCTGACCAAATTTCATAAATTTGGGAATTCCAAGAGTCTTAAAATATTTTGAGAGAATCGTAAAAATGTATGCAAACGTGCACAACTATATGACTGTGGAATATCAAACAAAAACCCTTCGAAAAAAATCAATAAAATGAAAATATCAATGGCATAACTTTCAAAATTCACGACAAAAACCACACCATCAACGCTTTTCTGATGCTTGTTCCTGGAGAGGTAGAGATTAAACAATGTACTGTTTCGTGAAATCAATACATATATTTTGTGCATTCCATTGAGTAAAAAACTAGGGACTTCTATCATTTTTCGTTGAGCAGCAATTTAGTGAATGAATCAGAATTGGCAACACTGGAGAGGAGCAACAGAAGTCAAGCAGAATAAAATTGGTCACTTTTTAGGATACATGCAGTGAGTTATGACATTTAAGTTCGATAGTCACGCGGGAACCAGTATTTTAATCGTGGGGGGGCGGCACCCATTCATTTCCATCTAATCTAGTATCAACAGCACTATTTTTATGCTATAGCCAAGGCCATTTCACAAAATGTTTATTTTATAATAGTTTTCCATAACTTCTAGTCCTACCATTACAGTACGATGGTAATGATTCAACAGACATGTATTTTTTTGCGGTGTCCATCGCAAGCCCCAATTTCTCTGCACATCCGCGCCTCGACAGCTGATATCACTGAAACATAATTTCCCAGCTGCACTCGAGCAGAACGAAATTTATTCTCGGACGAAAAAATCGAGAGGAGAGGAGCACATTAAATGTGCCACGAGCACACTATTCATTACGATTCTTATCCCAACAACGTGCTAACGCACGCTGGGCATTATTTAACAGCTTCTAGGCAGATGTTTTATTTTACCCAGCGTTCGTTTTCCGGGCTTGGACGGATGGCCCCGGGAATTAGAAGCGGAATTCTCTCCCGTGCGATTAAGAAAAATATACAAAAAAGGGAAAGAAGCGAAAGAAAAATACTGGCCTCCGCTTCCGCTGCGAGTGACACGGCCGGGCACACGAGGGATTCTAGTTCGCGAGTTCCCTCCCCAGAGGGGGTAAGGGGCGCCGCGTCGCAGTTGGACGGGATTCAAATAGGACGTCTCAGACGGGGACGTTGTCTGCACGGTCGCGTAAGAGCACAACACACACACACACACAGGCTAACAGACGACGCAAACAGGCGCACACGGCTAAAAAAAAGACGGTATCAGAGCGCACACAATTTCCCAGAAAATTTTAAAATAAGGAACTTGAGCCAAATAACGCCAACTTAAGGTTCAGTGTTGTATAAAATTTAAAAGAAGAAAGACAAAGGCATAAGATTTCCTCGCATATAATAATAGATATTTATCCTACATATTGAAATAATTATAACTTTTGTTGACCAATAAATTAACCATTATTACCGTAGTTATCAAAGGCCTACCATCTGGCTTTAATAATATGGAGTGTTCCAAATAACGCCGGGTATATTTTCGACAAAAATAATGTGTATGCTTTATTTTAAGCGACACATATAAATATAAAATTTGCTTCACAGACTATAATACAGTTGAATAAACAATAAAATATGTCTCATACTCAAACAATACAATATTGAAGTTTTTTACTGAATTTAAAAAAAGAAATAAAGTTAAACCCTTTCTAAATTCCACAGTGCTGATAAATAAAGATTTGCACATGTAAGCGATTTAAAAATGTTCAACAAATGTAGATACTGGACAGAATCAATATTAAATAACACTCAAATTCACTATTTTCTCACTATGTTCAGTTGAGATTCCGACGCAAGTAAATAAAATGAAAAAAAAACAATCTTAAAAGTCTCCGGAACTGGACATTAAACAAGTGGCTCTAATAAATGAAAAGATGAACCAACTTAAATCACAAAGAAAAAAATTGTTTTACAACTTCACACTCTTTGGACTAACAAATGACTAGTCGAAAAGTGAAAGAAGATTTCACTTTTACAAGTTCGCACACTCTGGGCATTTAAAGTTTTTCAATGATTGTCGTTTTTTTACACCGGCACACTTTTTGTGGGCGTAGCTTGTACAACGAACGCAAAGAATCATATCCGCCACTCTGTCTTCATCACAAATTGAGCAGTGCCAGCTTGCAGAACGGGATTCCTTTGAAGTCGATGGAATTTTTGTAGGTTTGCTAGACACTCTCTTTATACCTTTTGCTGCCTTCTTTTCTGTGTTATTTTTAAATTAGGATGTCACTATTTTCAGTCCTTTGTAGTTAATTGCTTTTCTTCTCTGTATTTTGGGAATTTGTCTTTCCGGTGTGGCTAGAATAGCAGAAAATGAAGTATGACTGACATATCTGTCATTGCCATCTTCATAATTGCTGGAGTCGCTGGAGTTCACCCACGCGTACCACCTGAAACGTTCCCGCGTACCACCAGTGGTACGCGTACCACCGGTTGGGAACCTCTGGTCTACACCATTCTTCCACAACATAACATAGCTACCGCTTCCAATGTCCTATCATCTTCTGGAGGCATCGGTCAAGCTGACTGACAAATAAGAGCAAGCTCCAAACTTAGTTTCTATTGAAGATCTTCCGCACTTCCAAACTAATGCTGTTAGCTGTAATTTCACGTAAGTCTTCCGATATAATTCCCTCTTTGCTTGGGGTACTCTTTCCAGTCGTAAAGTATCTTGGTTACATCGATGTCTTAATTTTTACAACAAATGATTAGTAAGTTTTCTCAACATTAATCAGAACGTAGCATTTTTTCGTAGCTGTATCTATGCCTTCTAACATTCCATCAAGAGATTTTTCCCTCATAAAACCGTAATCATGAAGCAAGCTGATTGCAGATAGTTTGTTCATCTACGAGCGCTTTTAATTTAAAACATTCCTTGAATTAATTACTGACCTTCGTCTAGTAAATATTAAAGCTAATTATCAGCGGGTCCCACAGCGTATTCTTTGCGTCGAGTGGCTACACAAAATACACAATAAGGACACACAGGACTGAAAAGTACGCGGAAAAATCCGACATTCGCTTAAGCAAATATTTAAACAAATATGAAGGAAAATATTTACGACTACGGAAGCAGTTCTCCGCGTACATCCCCTGCCCGCCCTGAGGCTCGATCCCGGTACTGTCGAGGAGAAAGAAGTCAGACTCGTTCTCAAAGCTCCCTTTTCGTGACTTTATTTGCTCTCTCTCTCTTGCTCTTTTTTCTCGGACCGTTCCGAGATATGAGGTCTGGAAGTCTCGTTCTGCAGGGTGGAGGGATGCTGCCAAGTGGCTGAGGAGAGGGAGAGGGGGGGAGGGGGGCGTGCCTGCAGCGTGAGCAGGACAGTTGGACACCGCCTTATCCGCCGCAATTCGAGCACTCAAGAGTGCGTCACGACCCTCCTCCGCTCGCGACTCCATTCTGCCTCTATATAGTGATCAAAATAAAGCGGTCCTAGAAAAACCCTTATCTCTTTCGTAAACTACGCATAAGAGTCACGAAAGTTTATGCTCCATTCCACACTCGGATCTTCTTCCCTGTGCACAGTAATGACTAGTATACCAAAAAGAAACTGGGTTTCGCTAAGCGTATAATAGGAAGGTACTCGAATGAAAATGTCAAAGAGGGATGTTACTTCGCTCTGGATATGCCTTACCTCGAATACGCCGCGAGAATTTGGGACCCCGGTCATAAATATTTAGCCAAAAAAATGATGAAATACAAAGAAAAGCTGTACGCTTCGTTTAAAACTGCTACGAGCAAACATATTGTGTCTCACAACTTTTAGAGGGAATAAGGTGGGAGCCCCTAGAGACTCGGAGACTGCACGTTAGTCTTAGCTTGCTTGATAGATTCAGAACTGGTGTGTTTCAGAGCGACAAGAGAATATAATCTTGACGCCTCAATACATCTCTAGGCCTGACAGAAGCGATAATAAGAGAGATATATTTCCGAGCAGATAGGTACAAAAATTCGTTCTTTCCGCGCATAAAAAGCGAACACAATAAAAACTGAGATCTACTAAATACACTCCTATAATACACATCACCATTTCACCTCCCAAAACCTACACCTTTACAGAGCTGGTGACCTAACACCCCCGCCACACGCCCGTGCGGCAGCTCGCAGGATATTATGTAGCTGTATTACTCCCGATATACACAGAGGACGAATTAGCACTATTTAAAACGAGCTGTTTTTAATAGTGCTATTTCGTGCTCGTGCTCTTTCTCAATCTGGCGTGCAAGAATTATCCAATTAGAGCACTGACTATTTTGACATCTCGCGTTCCTCTATTCGCGCATGCGCTCTTGCAGTCCATCGCTTTACACCACGCAATTTTTAGGTGCACGTTCGAATACACATCAGACTGTGCAATTAGGTGATCCGTATGAGACGGGCTTTACATTTATTTCAAAACACTCAAACTTGGGAATCAAAATGCAGCGGTCATACAATTCGATTCGCAAGCAACGCGGCACGATATCCATAAGAAAGGAAGAGAGATTTATGCCAGCACAATGCATGTACACACTCATTCATACACGCATTTTATTACACCACACGCTATGCACACTCTTGAACTAGTCAGTGTGGAGAATAAAGTCAAAAGGTATGCGAGAGTGGGTAGATGAGACTTATAAAATATAAAGGAAGGTTCATTTAAAATACTATCCTCGTCAGATAAGCACTCTAAAAGAAGAGCACTTGCAAAAAATAATTAATGAAACGCCGGATTCCTGTTCTCAGAATCAGAGACGTGAAAAAAAGGAAGGGTGAGAGAGATGAATCAGCGGTCGCATTTTTTAACATGGACGCGCGGAAATGCATGACGGAGCTGAAAAAAGTTCTCTTTTAATGCGAGAAATATGAGAGAAAAAGAACATCTTCTTCCCGAGGTTCTCTCTCATACTACGGAAATGTTCACACGCATCCAAATCAAGGAAGAGTAACATCGTATGCGGGAAATAGGAAGACTGCTTTCGCTCCAGAGAGAGATTGTCCGAGACGTAAGACTGATACAGAGAGGCGTGAAAGAGGGAGAATGGTATGGGTGCTGCATATTGTTATGTCGCTAACAACGATGTTTTCTCGCTATATAGATACATAACGGTATATTTTCAAAGCCGAGATTTGGGTTTGATAACCAACTATAGTTTTTTTAACCCGTAACAGATTCGTTGTTTTAAAATGATGTACCAGTAACTTAAATTACAATAATTAACTTAAGTTTCTAAAATCTCTTTTTGAACAAAGACATTTGAATTACAAGCCCCACCGGCGATAAGATTAAACGCAATAAGAATCGTCCATGCTAAAATGTAGTAATTCAAAAATACAGGTGACATTTTCAAATAAATCGATCGGAATGATGTGTAAGTATATATCATTAGGAAAATTGGAGGGTCACGAACAGTTGTCTTCTGATATCTAATGTAAATTTTAAATTACTTTAATTCAAAACTACAATGCAATACAATGTCACTCAATACACCAATTATATTCCCTAATGTATGATAATTTAATAATTATCTCTCCAGAGTAATGAGGAATTATTGACGTGCATCACTGCAATAGCATGATAAATATTAGTACACCATGCACATGAATAAACGCTTACAATCTTCACAAATGAAAAAATAACATCAGGTACTTGATGATGACACCGTTGTGTCGAAACATGCTGTACCAAGAAAATAAACCAGTGGAAGACAACCAAGTTATTTTTTCATTAGTAAAACTCAACTCCCACATAGTTGAGCCTGAAACCATGGAAAGTGTTTACAATCTTCATTATAGTTTGTAGCCGGGTCCACAATTTCGTTCGTAAAGCTTAATATTTAAATAAAATGATTACATAATGCCTTTATTGCTTGTGTATCTCCTTGGTCCTTCTAAGTAACATGGCTTGTCAGAAGGTTCCATAATATCGATACAGAGCGGCACGTTACAAATACAGTATTTACAATTTGTGTATTTTTCCAGTATTGCATCGCTATCACCTAATTCTGATAGAAACGTTTCGACTTCCACTCAAGTAACAACTCCCATCCTTAGAGAGAGACGTGTACCTATGTAAGTGGGATAAGAGAGGAGGGTTTGAGGAAGAGGGTATTCACTTATTCACTTCCCAGCACGGGGAAAAAAGAGAGGACACCACCCAGCAGTCACAGTCCGAGACATCCGCGCGGCGTCTGCCCGCCGTGTTTGCGTTCTCGTAAAGGAGTCCCCTCAGAATCCGGCTGGCATGCAATCTGGCTGGCTCTCGTGAGACTCAATTAGTCAGTGGGAGATGCAGCCCGCATTCTAAAAAGTTTTGCCTCTTAATTAAGACGTCAGGTTTTACCACCGGGGAGGTTCTTTCACCTCACACATATAAATGCCTTCGCTTCCCAACAAGGTGTCCTACAAATTTGCAAAAACAAGATATCCCAGGTGATTCATTTCTACGATTTGCAGTCGTCCCAGAACCCATTGTTTTAAAATAATTTTCCCTGCCGTGATTAAGGAACTTGCTATTTATTCAATAGAATGACAACAAATTTAAAAAAAAAATAACCTTTACCATTATCCCGGTCGGCCAACGTAGTGAAGTTGGTAAGACGTCGATAACGGGCTTTAAGCCCAAGGGTTTAAAGCGGGTTTATATCCCGTTTCGTGGACTGGCGTTTTTCCCTCACGACTACAATCATATGATAGCGTAAGGTAACTTTTAAATAGGTGCTTTCAACGAAAACAAGTTTAATAATCTTTTCTGCGGAAGCCTATGGTTCGAGAGATAATATAGGATTGTGAGTAGAGGTGATTTTGATCGACAAAGACTTCGGATACCATTACGTAGAGCGTAAAAAATAATGAGCAAGAGGGTCGGAAATATTATAATTCATGGGATACTATTTATTTACAATATATTTCTACACGCTATCAATAGTCCATTATTGACGTAAATACATTTTGCAGGACACTTTCGTAACATATTGAAAAATGTATTTGACATCAGGAAGTGGAGCGTTGCAATCTATGAATCGGAAGCATGGACCATTGGAAAAGCTGACCAGAAAAGACTAGAAGCCTTCGAAACCTGGAGCTGGAGGATTCTGAAGATTAAATGTACGGACAAAATGAGAAATGATGAGGTGTACAGAAAAGTAGAGGAGGAAAGGAAATTTTGGAACACCACACAGAAAAGAAGAACCAGATGGATTGGATACACCCTGAGACACAATGGATTTGTGAAGAACATAATCAAGTTCATGGACCAAATATAGAGGAAAGTAAATAGGAAGAGATACCAGGGTTCGCTCTGGATAGGCCACACCTTGAAAACTCCGCGAACATTTGGGACCCTGGTCATAAAGATTTAACCAAAAAAATTGATAAAATACAAAGAAAAGCAGCACGCTTCGTTAAAAACGGCTACGAACGAACATTTAGTGTTCCACAATATTTCGAGGGATTAAGGTAGGAGCCCCTAGAGACTCAGAGGCTGCACGCTAGGCTTAGACTGCTTGAGATATTCAGAGCTGGTTTGTTTCAGAGCGACACAGAGAATATAATCTTGACGCCTCACTACATCTTTCGGTCTGACAGTGCGATGAAATAGGAGAGATACACTGCCGAACAGATAGGTACAAATACTCGTTCTTTTCGCGCACAATAAGCGACCACAATAAAAACTGAGTTCTAAATACACTCCCATAATATATGTCACCACTTAACCTCCCAAAACCTTACATCTTTACACGGCTGGTGACCTACCACCCCCTGCTACACGCCCATGTGGCGGCTCGCGGGGTAGTATGTAACTGTAGATGAAGAAGGGTTCTAGCATTAGACAGGGAAGGGTGAAGGGCTGTAGTCCACCAATCTTCAGATAGAACGACCGATGAATGATCAGGAAGTGAAGCGGGAGAGAAAAATCAGATTTGGTTGTGTCTTCATATGCTCTTCTCTCACTGTTCTAGGACTTATCGAGTTTCTCTAGCCACTTTCCAATTCTAATAGCACCTCCAACGGATGATAGGCTGTGCTTTAATCGTATTCCTCAGAGCATTCAAGTAGGTATTGGAATTTCAATGACCATCAAAACCACTGCACAGACTCCAAATTAATGCTTTAAGTTAGTATGCAAAGCCGGTGAACCAACTAGATTCCTCATTTCTCTTCCTTCCGCCTCCGCACTTGAGAAACATTCCTCCACTTCCACATGAGGTTACGACTCCAACCCAAATAACACATTAACAAGTGATTATGAAGGGGAGTGTCGTTCATATGGGAGAGGCGTGGGAGGTCTCGCAGGAGTCTGACTCGTCTGACCCGCATGCCAAAAGGCTACAGAGAATCGGGAGGACAGATAAAAAGGGATGAGGAGGGAGGGGATTGTGGACAGAGATTCGACGGGTGGACGAGAAGGCGATGCTCTACTTGGCACGAATTTCAAATCCGCAGAGGAATTGCGGGGCCATCCCCTCCCGATCTCTCCATAATATCCCACTCCTTCCTATCTCACGACTACTACGGTTGCCAACTCAACGGAATCAGGCGTCTTCCTGCCGCTTTAAGTCAGAATAGCAATGAACCTATACAGCCCTTGTGTCGCGTACGAGCTGCACAGTGCAATTATTTTTTGGGCGCCTACTACACAATGGATTTTAATGCGGGCGGTTTTATTGTATTCTCTGCACTGGGTGCATTAAATAGTATATGCATGTTTTTGTTTCAGAATTCTTAGTGTGACATACATTCAATACGTGTCCTTAAAGGTTGTATTTATTCAGTATTTCAAAACTTTTAGAGGACAAAGTGGTAGGCCGGAAGGGGTAATAGGAATACTTTCTCCATCGTTTTCGTTACCAAAAACTCACAATACTTAGTTCATGTATTACTAGCTATTTACAACATGGAGTATGTAAACGTAATTCCATTTTTTAATAACCAAGTTTTCATAAGAAACACGTCGAAGCCTTACATACTACCAACATCTCGCCGGAGTCTATGAGATAAGGCGAAGTAAATTAAATGTTGCTGCACTTCTCGATCATGAGAAAAGATTTATATAAAGTAATAAACAAACAAAACATGCAACAAAAATGCAAGACAATTTGGACGATCACGATCAAATTATAATATTTACAGCATCCATGAATTTCGAATGAATTACTGCACAGGTATGTTAGTTGATTTGGATTTTAACACAAAAAATAAAAAAGACACATGAAAATGTACATTCCAGTTTTAGTCAGTTCACACGCTCGGGAATAGTATTTACGTGCCAACGTGGACTTTAAATCATACGGAATACTTTGGAAGTTTTCAGGTTCTTTGAAATCGGCTTAAGTTCACGATTCCATCAGAGTGATCAAGTCAAAGTATCAAAATTCACATCTTTAGGCAGAGGTACTACACATTCTAGGGTATTCCACGGTCGAGCCATGACTCAAATTTGTACTATCCCGAATCTCCGGGAGTTTCTAAATCTTGGGACAGACAGTTCCAACAATCAACTCTTCTCACGACACCTACGTTTTCTTTTCCGTCATCCACCATTCTTTTCCCCCAGTGTCGCCAACTTTTCATTCCCCAGATCAAGACGACGTGGAGATGAGAACCCGAGAGAGAGAGAGAGAGAAACAAGGGACTTGAGAGTCGAGAAGGACACGAAATGAGGACGATGGAGGAGGCGATTAGGATTCGGGAAAGATTGCTCGAAAGTAAAAGACGCGGAGCTTCCAAAAGGTGTTTCTTTTACTTTTTTAATTCCACGGGAGCATCTCATCAGTGGACCGTATGATGGACTGCGGAGCCGTCGTGCTTGGCAACCGTGCGGTTGAGACTCCCAACCGCCACGGCACAAGTTCGATTCACGGTCGAGCCATGACTCGCCGCTCTCGCAACTAGGTCGCCTGTCCCGCCGAGAAATCTCGGCCTCGAAATCCGGAGATCCATGGTTATGAAAATCCGATCCTCTTGAGTCCATTACCGGGAATCAGTCACTAATTTCGCAAGCACAGACAGAAATAGAGGCGAGTTTTATGCCAGATTTTACACTAATTCATATTTTTTTAAATATGCGTAGTTAGCGCTTGGAAGATTACAATGTAAGGTTGAAATTGACTATAATTTTTACATAGAGCACGTTCTTACATTAAATAGGAGACTTGAAGATAACAGAATCAAAACATAGGACACAACAAAGACAAGGACAGAACGAGCTTAAAAGTAATGTCATCGAAGAATAGTGAACTTTTAACGTATGTTTGAAAAAATAGTAATACATATTAAGCAATAGTAAAGTTAGCTTAACAACATTGAAAATCCTTCAACAATATCCAATGAGCAAATAACGTTTATTTCTACCACAATTATCACCGCATTATTATGTTAATTACCAACATTATCATAAATGAGCACACACATCTCCAAGCCTGCTGGTTTACTTTACTTAGCAAACGCAGGTATTAAAAAATTGATTTTGTGGTGGAGAAGTTGCCACTCTTGGACTCTCCACAATGACCAGAGCGAATTAGCACTAATTAAGAAGGAAATAATAAAATTACCTCATAAATTATTAGACTTCTTGGGTCAAACGCTCGTTTGATAAACACGTTCGCTTTTTCGCTAGTTTGCTAAATGTATGGAAAAAGAGTTTCAGACACGGCACTCACGTTAGAGGAAGAAAATAATGGGTTTCCAGGGTAATTGAAGCATCATTTCAAAATCTCTTACCTCAATCATTTTAAAGTAAAAACAATCCGGTGAATTATGGCCATATAAACCTTGAAGCAAATGCCACTTATTCCTGAAGTTCGAGTTTTAACAAATTAATAGCCAAAGAGTACTGTTCAGTGGATTAATCACGCATGTCACGAGAAATTGAGAAAATAAGGCCAAAAGGAACGCCCATCTGATGAATTACTAAAGTAGTGGAAGCAATGCTATGGGCATATCATAGATCTAAACCTTATATTTAAATGTTCAAGTTCTCTACCTTATAAAGCATTCATGCTCTTCAATGAGTTTCCTTAAAAACTGAAAAAATAGGTTTCAGGCTCTCCAAAGTTAGTGCGATTCGACTGCAAGAAAAAAATCATTCGACTTCACCGGGATTCTAACCCGGATCTCTTAATTGCCATTCACGTGTTTTAGCCCCTCCAGCCTCTTTGGTGTACATATTAATACCCGAGCAAAGTGACTGCGATTTGTAAAATCTATTACAGTTACTTGTTCAATTGCACTAGTACAAAAAAGTTATACTAGTAAACTATTTGTACAATTGCATTGATAGTAAAAATTTCAGGTCTTAATTTATGGAAATGACTTACATATTCAATTTCTCGTTTCCTAAGGAATCACAGATTCATGTGAACCATAGTCTCGACACCAAGCCCTCGCCAGAATGTAAAAATAGAGAAATTATTTCATCATGAAATAAGATTCCAAATTCACTGCCTGTCGGTGAGCATCCGATGGTGCGCGTAGTGTGTCTTAGCAACTGTATTTTTAAATCTTTTAAAAAAGATCAAAACATCCAAAACCTTACTGAAATAGAACTATTCTACGTTCATTTCACTAGCGTCGCTCACGATAGGATCCCGGAAATTAATTTGGCGTGTTGCTTAAGAGTAACCCAGGTCACGGAAATTAACAGAATCCTAATTAAACAGCAACAAAAAATGTTACGAGACGGCATGAGAATTCACAATTCCTTATCTTGGAACCTGAGAATTTCCGAGCCAAGTGGCTCGAATACTTTTCTCACGCCATCTTCAGACGCACAATGAACTTTCGATTTCCTCGAGAAGCATAAATGAAAGCATTCCCACCAATGTCTGACATTAAGGCATCTCGATTCAACACCACCCAAATTCCAGACGGTGTTTTCTTTCCCGTAAATTTTTGATGAAATTACCTTCTCTCAGGACACGGGTCGAGTGTTCAAAGCAGCACAAACCTCTGCCAAACTATGACATATAACAAAATGCTATGGCAGAAAAAAGGAGGATAAAATTTATGGTAAGCGTGAAAATTTTGCGAAATCGAGATGTAATGGAATACCAAGGAAGGCTCTGTAATATTTTCACACTAACATTGAGCAACGGTAGAAAATGCCACTATAAAAGCATAAATTTTCGAAAAAAAGAGCCTAAAGAAAATCATTGCAAGAAATAAGTAATACGACTGGCATATAATCGATAAATTACACATCTAAACCAAATAATTACATGGAATTGAGAGATGATTTCCACTGACAAAAGCATCCCATAGATAAGATAAAGCACGTATGGAAGCGATACAACAGAGAAAGCGACGAGATACAAAGCATACACAAAAGTAGTCATTTTTATACAGTCACTTTTATCTGTTTTTCTGATGGAATACGTTAAGTCAAAATACAACATCACTTATTATTATCCAAGAAAATGGAGTTTCTTCAATGGAAAAACACAATGGTAAATCAAAAGACTCTACCGAAGAAGTAAATCAAATTATGGGAAATTAGCTAAGGTGCCCTTGTGAGAGTGACCGAGTAAGAATTTCTGAAGGTATTACGAAATAAGTAAGGCATATGTTACATTTCAAAATGCTGTGAAGAGCAATCCTTAATAAATTTTCTCGGTAAATATGACAGTGAATACACAATTTAGTATAAACGATTTCTCTGCAGCAACTGGAAAGCATTACACTGCCAAGATAACAGTAGAAATGGTGAAATTCTATGTTACGAAAAAAAAGATGAAAAATTAATGGTCTACGTATTTTTTATTGGTTCCAAATGAGAAAAATAATCACTCATGGGGGAATAACGTTAGTATTTGTAGCATCAGTTAAAAGATGGAAAATGCGACGAACCATGAGAAGAAAAAAGGCATAAATGCGGAGTGTGGTTAAGTACATCCCAGAAACTTGAATCTAAAAGAATGAAAGACAAAATGGGAATCATTTGGTGGAAGATGGGGAGGAAAAAAATGAAAAGACAAAAAGAGATGAAGTACACGCCGGGAATCCATTTACATTAGTAACTGAAGAATATTCACACAACTTTACACGGCTGAGGTAATAAGAGGTGCTTCCATCAAATCACAAGTGCGATGACAAAAGGAATATGACTGGGTTACAGGAGGAGAGGGTTGAATAGGATGTCTTTAAAATCAAATTATAGGAGGTTAGAAGAACGCCGACCAACAACCGGAACAGTCTAAGAACAGAAAGAAAGGAATAGCGTCAGTAATTAGCCTACAATGATATAATGCACATTCATTAGAAAATCCTTATAAAAGGAACTGTTTATACGGACACCATACGTTCTGTAGAGCCAGGCTCTAACTTTCTGTACAGATCCTTAGAAAATGAGCTGGTTCTAGGGAAAAAACGCCAATTTCTGTAGAATTCCTCACATTCTACAGAACAGCGACTGGCATGAATAAAAGGCTGCACTTATTTGTCAAAATTAATGTCCAAAAAAATGACGCACATGGGCCGAGATGTCTGGATGAGAAAAATGCAGTGGATGGGATAGTGACTAATAATTTGCTTACCACATAACAAATTTGCTGCTTAACCATACCTAGTCAGTTACGGCTGGTAATAAGCACACTATAAGGAAATCTTCGTAAAGGAGGTTCCGAAATATTAGGTTAAGAGCTAAAACCTTTTGTAGGGACTGAAACACGGAATGAAACTCATTTACATGAAGTGACGAGGCCAAAGATTCAAGGAACAAATCAATGGCGGGGGAGGGGGTGGAGCCTCGAGACTCGCGAAAAGGTAATCATGGGAAAAAATTCCGCGGAGAAAGTCGCAGCGAAGAGATTCTTGGGTCGGAGGGGAGGCGAGATAAATGAGAAAATTCGGAAGGAAAGGTTAGGGAGGGGGAAAATATCGCCAGTTCACAAGCAGTGGTGGGAGCAAAAGACTTCGTACGAGGAGGAGGAGGAGGAGGAGAAGGTTCAGCAAAAGACTTTAGATGGAGGCATTTTTCTTTCCTCTCCTTCCTCGTAAACGACGAGGAATAAAAGTGAAAATATTGGATCGATATCGGAAGGGTGGCAATGGGGCGTTGCCTGGCAGGAGGAGTTGGTGGGAAAAGTCGGAATGAATAAGCGATACAGGAGAAGGTGGGCGGGAGGGATGGGGTAAAATTTCCATCGAAGAATATGAAAAGAGTAGGGATGAGAAATGGGGATCTGAGATGTTTCGATGAATCGACTGCGATATTCATCTTAAAGGCGACATTGCGATGCGAGCAGAATGCCTAAACAGAAATGAGATCTTTCACGTTACCGTGACCAAAACCGCTCTAGAAGGGCAAATGACACAGCTACAACTCTAATAATAAAAAACTAGAGATTTAACGAACCAAACGAAATTAAAATATCGTTCAAATGAACTGAATATCGTAAGTGACCTAAATATTGTGCCACACTGTAAAAAATGATGAATTTCAAAAATTTGGCGGTCTTGTTAACTATTATGTCGGATTCTGTGACATTAATACATCTTGTATATCATTCTATTGTAATATTTGTTTGACTCTAAAGATATGCATAACCATACATGTTCCTAAGGGACACACTTGTCCCGGAATAATACATTAAATTTTCAGTTCCATTATATTCAATGAATTTTTTATTGGTCCCACAACAAGAGAATGATCGTTCAGGAAGGAATAACGTTAGTATTTGTAGAATCAGTCTAAAGAAGGAAAAAGCGACGAACCAAGAGAAAAGGCAAAAATGAATGAAGATTCATTGGGCAATTATAAAAAATAGCGATAACGCGAGCGCACGCGTAATAGAGAACCGTGATTACGCTGATGAATGTGGTCCTTCGACTCCAAGTAGATCAGGACGGGATGAATTCGGTGGCCGAAATGCAGACTTCAATCCGTTATGCTGTTAAAACATTTCGAAGCTCGATGTGAACGCGGTGTTTCTAAGAAACACCGCGCAAACATATCGGCGCAGCGCGAGGTGAGGTTGAAGACTAGATGGAAATTTATTGCTGGTTCAAATGCGATCCTGAAATACACTAATGGCATTGTGATAAAATAAAGATTTCGACAAAAATGCGCGAAATGGTGAGCACAACATCTTCATTGAATGTCATTTCTTCTTCTCCTTGGTTACTCCAACTTTTACTTTCCACTTTTCCTCGTCAGGCATATGCCTGTTTTCCTTGATAACATCCTCTGCTCATTTCATTAGTAGAGTTCCACGTCATTCTTATCTTGTTCTCCTTAAAACCCTTTTGCCTGATAACATCTTACTATCTATAATATTTCACCTCTTTCTTCCTCGGTTGACTGATCAAGTCCTATTACCGCCAGACCACGCATTCGTTTACGTAACCAGTTCTGTAAATGTTTAGAGATATATTTCCTATTCAATCTTCTCATATACGTAAATGGTTTTCCAATGGGACATGAAATGATATACGATAGACAACGTATTATAATTAAGCTTCTTCCCACTAGGGCTGGATTATTCAATTCCCAATGTCTCTATGCCAATGAAAATTTACTAGGTTACTCATTGCCACATTAATATAGACATCTTCAGAATATGAATGCCTGATGCTGACTATTTCTCAGAGGAGGTATGCAATTGTTTGCATCATAAATTCATAAATGAAATAAAACTCGGTTCAATTTCTTGGAGTTCCGTGTCAATTAATAAAAATAACTTTTACACCCCATTGACCAGTGAGGTGTAAATGTTATTTTTACTAATTATCATGAATTTCATTTGCATGGCCTTTATTGCAATTCCATAATTGAGCCCTGACACGTGTGCAAAGGTTGAATATATGGATGGCTTGGATTTAAGGTTAAATTAAAAATTGCATGAAAAGGTATATACAAATTTGTTTTCGCGTTGAATGATATTTAGGTAATCCAATGATATTTACCACTTGCAACGCTGCTTTGACACATAAACGCTCACTTATTACTCCAAAAAGATAGATTTCGTGCATTCAATTTACATTAATGTCCTTTTTGATTAAAATTTAGCGTATAATTACTCACATAAGCGTAATTTCACCAGCGTAAACTGTTCGTACAACGGAAAAAATGCAGAATCTGACAAAAATCCCACGTATAAAAGGACGGGTTTTGCATGAATTGTCAAAGTATGTGTCTACATTAAGAAACAACGAAGCCGCAGGAATTTGAGCACACGAGCTTGCGGAAAAAACCTCGTTACCAATTTATGTCATTTCTTCATGTTAAGAGGATAGATTGAACTGTGGTAGGAAAAATTACTTTTCTAACAATTTTGAAAAGTTAAATATAAATCAGTGGAGATACTGAACAAAAGGCGGAAATGGAAATTAGCATAGATTAAAGGATTGAAGGCCACATTGTAGGAAGTTCGCAGTCAATACATCCTGTGCACATGTACCATATATATATATGTAAAAATGTCAAGAAGTGTGCACCTTGCCTAGAGACGCCAAAAATCAAGGCCAACATGGCAGTGCGCGATTTTCAGCGCAGCTTCAAAATACGTCATCCAAAAGCTTTTCATAGCGACCTTGACGCTAAGAATATAACCCCTATTTAGCATCACAATTTCTTCGGAAAAAAGTACAAAACCCTATTAGCGGTGCTAATAATCAAAAAATCTTAAGTCTCGGGTAATGAAGAGAGAACATTTAAGAGAGAGAGAGAGATATGGAGGTGTATAGGAAACGTTAGAGCTCAGGGGAAGGGCAGACCCGGAGATTGAGACGAGAAACAGGATGGGGAGGTGTGCCTCGCGCCATTACCCATCATTCCCGGAGAGCTCTAACTCTTTCCTCGCCGCCCGCTAACCCGCCCACCCACCAACCCTCGCCTCTCCCCGGGAGACGAGGCTGTTATCGTCCGGGAAACAGAGAGAGAGAGATGTGGGGGGGGGAGGTGTTGGGAGGGGAGATTGAACGAACGAAAAGAAAAAAAACTGCGCAGTCCCATCCATTTGTGCAGTCGCGCTCTAGCGCAGTGCGGGTGTGGCTGCACGACTAAACGGGTAAATTGTCTGTAAACCCCCCAATTCCGTCTTCCGAAAGGAAAAAAAACTCGGGCGCATCAATCTCTCTCTCTCTCTCTCTCTAATAATCCCATCTCCCGGACGAGAATGCCACGTCGTGAAATAAAGAGCGGAATAGACGACGCAACACGCAAAAAAATCTGAAATATTAGAACGACATGTTCCCATCCTCGATAATTCCGTCCGTCGCGACAGGACGGAATGAATGCCGAATCAAAACCGAGCGCTGAGGGGATATATATTTTGCTCAAGCCTAGATCTCTCTCCAGTAGTTATTTGGATGTCACCGAATATGAGAACACGCGGCGAATGTGCGTCAAAAATATTTCATAAAAAATTTACCCTTTCAAACATTACGATAGGAACTCTTCTTTCCATTACATCCATTTCACTCGAGCGATATTGAGTGCACGGCCGTCTGACGGCGTATGTGAATAAACTTGGCCTAATTTCAAAGTTATTGTTTATATGAAGGCAAACGCAAAATCGATATGAGGCGAGGAAACCGCTTCGAAGGACAACGTCACCAGTTCGATACCGAGTTTTGCCGTGGTTTCCGATAAGACCTTGAAAAATTCTCTCAGTGTCATAATTAAGCAGAGTACAATAACAAAATAGATTTATCAAAGCAATGTATGTGAAAAATATAATACGCGCCCGTGAATTTCTCGTTATGCCATTTTCATATCGCTTCGTAACGACGCAATTACATGAGTAGTGGTATCTGCGGCGTAACATAATTTAAGAGCCTCCTAAAGACACCCAGATGCATTGTAGACACTCACACGGCTTACAGCCAACAAAGAGCGGTGAATTTAATCCTCATGTAAGTAATTGCCTAGGTTTGTTGACGCCAGGAAGGAGGGTAGAAGATTTGCCCTTATCGAGTACTGTAACGTGTGGAGGAATGGAAAAGGCGTACATAAAAAAGAGCTGTTTATTCATTCAACCAATCGAAACCCTTCAAATGTAATTCGATACGCAAGGGCCTTATTAAGTTTGGTTGATAAAACCGAGGTTTCTGGGTGAGTGACCAAGTCGTTCGTTCTGTCTTTCCCCTCCTCGCCAGCGCGAGTTCACGCAAGCGGAGAACAAACAAAGGCTGAGAAAACAGAAAATCAAGGCCCAAACCTCGTAAGGGAAGAAGGGCGGATTCCCCCGCCAGAGCATCCCTTACTCCCCCCATTTGTTGTCTCTGTAAGCGAATCCTCGCTGGCAAATAAAATCCCATCCAGGTTACACGGCCCCAAATAAACGGCACGCTTACTTCCTCTTCGGCTGCACACGGGGCATCAGCAGCGTAAGTCAACACCGCTTTGATTATTCTTTGTTGTAACGGGTTGAAAGTAGAGAGGGTAGAGACGGGGAGAAAGTAGGGATGAGAGAGGGCGCGCCGACGCTGCCGCGCTGACGGCAAATTTGACCATGCTGCCGCCGCCGAGTCAAAAGTCGCGGCGCGCCGCCGCCGACAAAAACTCCGGCGGCGGCGCCGTGGCGTGATATACTGGAGCGGTCCTTCTTTTTCGGAAACCCAAATTTCTTTGCCCTGATTGCCCGGAACATGCCCTGATTGTTACCACTGGGTTAGCAAATATCATATGTAAAATATTGCCATTGGAGAAGGAGAAGACGTGAATTATCAAATTGTCCCATATTTTCCTGTTTTCCAGTCATTCCTGACGATTAAGGACGCCTCGGGTGTTTTTAATTCCTTTTCTGTAATTACAAACGTTTCGTTACATGTTTGATAAGTTCCATATCGAATATTTTTAATTTCTGCGAAATAGTTTCCGAGACACGACACTAAGAGCACGCATGCCACCCAAGTTGCCTGGCGCGCCTAGAAACTGGAATCGTTCTGCGAAAGTCGACTTTAGATTTCGACATTGGACGTTCCGACCTAGAGAGTCGACTGGACGACACACTAGTCGACTTGAGCTGAAGTCGGAAAAAGTCGACTTTTTCCGAATCCAGCTTCCAAATTTGCAAATACAAAGCCAACAAGCTTCTGTATAGCAAAAGAAACGGAAACTATGTAATTTTATGATTTTTATTAAAGTTGATAATGTTGCGATTGTTTCGTGACCAAAATAATGATGGCCAAAGTAAACGGCTCAAATATTGTACGTGGAATGATAGTTTTATTCTAAAACACAATATATAGGAAATATACAAATAGTGGAAAAATTCTGAAGGATAATTGTGGAGATGAAGAACCTATTCGACGAGAAAAACAAACATTTGGAGCCCTGGTCAAATAGATTTGACCAAAAAAATAATAAAATACAAAGGAAAGTAGCGTGCTTCACTAAACACTGCTACAAGCGTACATATAGTGTCTCATAACTTCTAGAGGGATTAAGGTGGGAGCCCCTAGAGATTCAGAGACTACACGCTAGGCTTAGATTGCTTGATAAATTCAGAACTGATATTTTTCAGAGCGACATAGAGAATATTATCATGTCTCCTCACCACATCTCTAGGTCTGACAGATATGATAAAATAAGAGCGATTCACTACCGAACAGATAGGTACAACAACTCGTTCATTTCGCGAACAATAAGCGACCACAATAAAAATTGAGCTTCACTAAATAAACTCCTTTAAATAATGTCACCATTCCAAAAAACTTACACCTTTACACGGCTGGTGACCTAACACCCCCTGCCACATGCCCATGTGGCGGCTCGCCGTGTATTATGTAGATGTAGATACTATGCAAAATCGTCGTAGTGGGAATAGCGAGTCATTATTTCACAGTGATTTTAATCATGATGATCAAAGCATAAGAGAGCATTTGCTTTATTTATTCTAAAGGGAAAGCCAGAAAAAATTATTCTCCTCTAGAAGGATGAACTGCTAAAGAGATGATAGAACTCTTGACATTTCTCTCTGTGTGGATCGTTCTGTTGCTGTTCTAGAGCGTGGGCAGATGTTTTGTCCTAAAAAGTACATACACATAATTACATTACACAAGACCATCAGAAATCTGCCCAACGTGAACTACTACATTTCTCTGGTGGTGCGCACCTGAGAGACTTATCTCCGCGATCGACTCTGCGACTTAAAGGTGGAGTTCGTCAGACCCTACGCTAACGTTAAGGTTGCGGCTGCTGAAACCGTATCACCTTCTTCCTCTAGTGCCAAAACTATGCAACGCCTTCATGAGCTCATCAAGAAGCACTCGATTGTCCATCATCCAAAGAACGAAGAAGCTGTAGAGAGGGAGTGCTCTCTGTACCTATCTAGTTCCAGGGACGTCGCCGACAACGACTTGCAGCGGCATTTGAGGGATAGACGTCTTCAGAATCCGTGGCTGGTAACGACGGGTTGGAAATATTTGGGCGTAGGCTTCTTCGATGGGCAATCATCGATGATCGTCGCTGTGGGTGGTCGTCGATTATCGATGGTCGATTATCGATGGTCGACGATAATCTTCGATGATTGTCAATTGTCGTTGACCCGTGCGAGGCGTCGTCCGTCCGTCCAATTTTCCGAGATATCGGTCAGATATTAACGACTAGACAAGCTAAGACTGCGTTCAGTAGGTCACTGCCCATCGACTGACCTTACACAATCGATTATCGATTGACCATTAACAATCAATATGTCGACAATCGATTGACCATCGTTAATCGATAGATCATTGGTAGTATATTGACCATAGGCAATCGATCGGAGTTTCAATCAATTGACCACCGAAAATCGATTGACAATCGTATTATGGTATTCGATGCCCATCACCGACATCTAAAGTCGACATACATGACAATTTTGATTCATCGAACCATGAAACAGGCCTCTCTGTGCAAGGCGGGCATCAGCAAGCGTAGTCTACGCATATTCAATGGAAAATGGAATCCAGCGGATAGAAATCAAACAAAGTTATCAGTTTTATCAACAGAAATTCAATAGCTTTCTCTATTAAACACCACTTATTTCCATCGTTGCTTTTTGGAACTCCTTTATTACGACAGAACAATAAATAACTTATCGTTACAGTAACCACATAAATTTTTTCTTTCCCATACATAATTTACAGGGAAACATTACGGCAATCGAGATGAAATAGTTCTTCGTTGGGACTAAATTAACGTAAAACCCTTAAGCGTATCCGCACCAAATGTTTATTCTTATTAAGAAATAGGATGACCAAGTCATATATTTTTCCTCTACGTTCTTTTTGTGTCGAAGAATATTAGGATACACTGAAAATAAGTTGTTTATCAATAATTCGCGTTTTCATTCTTGTTATGCATTCCGTCTCAAGAAGAAGTGATTTGTCTTTATTGCTCACTTTCTTGTCTTAGCAGTTCAACGTAGGTTTAAGTGGGTCGTATTATGCCCTTAACAGCTCCTAAAGTTCAAATCCACACCGATTCAGAAAACTTATTAACATACAAATTTTTTATGACACATGCTATACAGCGAAAAACCTGGACATTTAAACCAAAGATTCCTTTCCGTGCACTGCACACTTTCCGCCTGAAATAAATTATAATTCTTCCAAACGGTTCGGCATCCATGCACTCAGTTGCCATAAACAATTCACTGCGACCTCCATTCTGGTGAGTCATTGTCCTTTCGCCGGCGAAATAATTAATTTGGTTTTTCGGTTCCTTCGCCCGGCTCGCCACGAGCCCTTGTGGTCCACTCGGGCAAGAACAGGGCAGCGACGCGTGAACAACGTTGCACGAACAAGCCGGAGGAACGCGTGAAACCACGAAGAATCGACGGACGAGTCGGGCGCAGCACAGAGCAAACGCTCCATGGCCGAATGGCGTCGGATCTCGACATGAAAGGAATTCACCCGCAGGTTGGACAACAGCAAAGTAATGGGCAACGGGTGAAATGCTTTAACGTTATCCGCGAGCCAAAAAAAAACAACGCAAGTTCACTTCAACAAAGGTAGAGTAAACGGCCTTAATTTCCGGGTCCTATGTAGCGGCATTGCAACAGCCAATTTGGAAAACGAACAAAGGATTCATTCCCAACTTCTGTGGTTTTGTTCGCGAATCTCTAGTGAAATAATTCGACGTTGTATTCCGAGAGGAACTACGAGGGATGAAAACCAATTTTAAAAACTGCCTCAAAGCATACACTTGAATTAGTAAAGTGTATATGTTCTTTTCGTAAAGCATTAGAATATGCTATCCTAAAACACGATAAATCATCAAAATAAACAACCGATGATACTGGTGATTAAGCTTTGAACACAGATTCCAAATGAGTTTAATCGAACAACTTCCAACGCACAGTTATATGGAATTGTGCTTTCGGTATTGATTAGCAATTTATAAGGATTTTTATGCAAAATCATAATTCACTCATTGCTATGGTAAAGATATAATGGAGATAGATTCGGGAATACTCTGCTTATGAGGCGTTGTTGGGCACTCAAGACGGCCTCAACACTATACTTAAGCCCCCATTGACATTTATTAGTCACGTGAGATGCATTCTAAATTATTACCAGGTCTTGAGGACATCACTAGTATTACTGACACATTGAGTATTTAATCAGGTCATTCTAACATGATGTGACATGCAGCACCTAATACTTTGTACAACATTGCTTTGCATTTCGTCTTTTGGTTTCAAGCTGTAGGGACTAATGTCCGGGGCGTATAGTATTTTCTTCTTATAGCGAGCTCTTTCGGTCTATAAAACAATCCTCACACAACAGAATGCCTTCAATGCTCCGATTTCATTACCACTTTTGATCAACCGATTCCAAGATAAGCTATTTTAAGTTATTACTGGCAAGACTTTCTATACAAACGTTATCCATTTTATCGAACAAAAAGAATCACTGGGCTTAGGGCTTCTATGTAACATAATCAAATTAAAGTGTAACTTTAATTGAATATGATAAAAAAATTTCAAGATGTAGAAGTCTAAGGAATATGACGAAAATATAACGTAATTGAGTGTATAAGTAAGGAGGGCGCATGCATTTAAAATGGGTATGAGCATTGGATGAGAATTATTAAGGCAAGTAGACCTCGAAACAGATCATTATGAAAAAACTATTACCAAACACAAAGCTATTTTCCACAGGATTCATCTCTGCTTGCCTAACATAACGCTATAAAATGAAACAAGGTTCAGCTTTCCAATTCTTTCCAAAAGTGTTCTTATTCCTTCTATTTGCACCCGCTTCTTGAATGTATACCCCATCAGTCATTAATTGCTAATCAAAAATGCATAAAACGCGTATACGAGGCCATAGTATAACAGCCTTAAATTTTTCATAAATAGTGCATGTATATGCAATTAAAGCCGTAAGTAATAATGAGGCATAATTTCAAGCATCAGCATCCATAAACATAAACCACGTGAAATAATGATTAGCTAGTCTAATTGTCTCCACAACTAACAGCAACGTAGCAATCTGGTTTGTCAAAATCATGAGCACCCCTTAAAGATTTGATACTATGGTTATATCCACATTTTTAAAAGCAGACACATTTTAATGCATTAAGTGGGAGTACAACGTGTAACTGTGTAAAGTGTTTGTACGTAACTGAATAATGTGTGTGATAGTGCAAAGATGACTCTCTCGATGAGAAACAGTACTACCACTAATAAAGATTATCAGGCAATGTGAAGCTATTACATTATCCAGAGGATTTATTCAACCATTTATTAGAAACAATTTGGTCCAGATCCCACACACTCTTCGTTAAGCAGGAGATTTGGAAAAGCAAATGCCATCGCCATGTAACTCAAACAGGAGTTTTTGAAGAATATAAACATCACTGGGATTTAAACCCAACGTCAAAACAAAAACAAGTTCCCCATTCACCCTCTCTATTAACCGGTAATGAGTTTAAACTTAGAATCACCTTGCACTTTCCATTTATATTTAAGCTCTGAAAAAGTAGATCTATTAAAAATTAATATATGAAGCAAAGGTTTTACGGTTGAACTTAAGAGGCAATCGTGCGCGCCATTCAACATTCCCATTTTGTAAATTTCACAGTCATACACCATTACTGCAACCCACAATGGTTCTACACGAAAGTTCATCATTATTACCTTGAAGAAGTTAGAAACCATGGTCGGCATTAACTAAAGAGTGGAACGTATGGAAAAGGAATTAGATGCGTATTTAAATAAACAATTTAATGTTATTCTTACACAAAAAACTACATTAAAAGCAGAAAGTATTTCGTTGATAGCGGAAAAGGAGTAATTATGCTTGCATAACAATTAGAATGTACAATTTTCAGAAAACAACACTTGGTAAAGACGGTTAAAAAAGTCGCTCTTCTGAGGTTAAGAGGGAAATCTACAATGCAAGACTTAACTCTGTTTTTCTTTACTAAAAATGCACATTTGCATCAAGTTACGAAATTCAAGCCTGGATAGTAAATAAACACAAATATACAATAGTTAAAGCCGTAAGGTATTTTCTAACTCGAAAAGGTAAGTAACGTCCGACAACCTCGCGGAAGATGCTATTCTTTCTTCCCTCTTTCGCAGTCGCTGGTTAATACTTAATACCTCTGGGATTAGCAGAAACTTACGTCTCTTGGGTATGGATATGTAAGGGCAGAGAGAAGCATGTTATATGCTCGTTTTCAGCTACACATTTCTATCCCACCCAAGAGAACGTCAACACTGACTACTTCACTGACGCTTCGGCCCCAAATTTTCTTCTTGAGCGCAGTTCAAGCGTCCTTGGAGCTTTCCGATGCTACAGAATGTGCAACCTACGACCGCGGTCTCATTTCCCATCGTTGAGCTTACATTTTTTAGTCTGCGAAAGGTTATAATTGAGAGAATGGCTCACCATTTATGAATAAGAGCTCACTAGATGCTCAGGCTGATGTATATGGCACACACTATTGCTACCATAACATGGAACATTGACGACAATCAATTACAACAGTTTACCTTAAGAAATCATTCGATATTTTTTCAAGTCGCCGTCCGAATAATAATAAATTTATTACTTAACAGATGCTGCAAAACAAGATAACTGAGAACTAAGAAGAACTTTAATCAGTATTTTAGGAAAACCTTGTGTCAGCGGTTTTAGGAGTAGTGACAAAATTACATCGACAAACCTGACAAATGTTTAGCAAGTTGCTAGTACATATAAATTTTAATGCCCCACCCGTGGATTTTTTTACTGAAATAAGTTCATCGATTGGGGAGAGAAGTCTTGATTAGTTAAAGGCGCGTAGGGAACCTTCGATAATTAATGTGCCAGATGTAATAGGTGATTTGAGGAACTGTGAAAAGATCCGAGCCTGGATTTACTCAGCCAAATTTACTCGAGGCTGTAGAGTTTATGCAAACAACGGTATCACTTGGCGCTCAAATACCAATGCAGGTACCTAAGGAAAAAAATCTCCCTTTCGCAATGAACTGCAGTTTTCTGAGAGAGGCTAGCAAAGTAGTGAGCAGTGAAAAGGCGCCTTGATCCTACTTCATGGTGTAATCCCTCTAACCCTTCCCGTAGTGCAACAAAAAGCAGTGAAGAGGGACGAAAAACACTGACAATAAATGAGGGGACGCATTGCACGGATTAGTTGACACGTACATATGGTGACCCTTCGAGGGGGAGGACCCCTTGAGCTCTCCCCCTCCTCCCATGGGCGATCGCCGGGAGCCATTCGGGAAGTGGGCGGGTGTTAGTCGACTCAGCAACAGTTTTTTCTTCCCCCGCGTAAGTGCAGTTCAACACGCGACGAACGGGTGATCAAGATCCCCGGAAAGATATTGGCGAGCACGTCAGGAGCAGGGAACACGGAAAGAGGGAAATGAGTCCGAGAGACAAGAGAGATACAAGAAAAAGGGTGGCAGGAGCCGATGCGCTAGACACACAACTTCCTACTACCATTCACATTTGCCAAAAAGTGTCACAAAAAATGTATTCGGAGGAAATTTGCTGCAAGAAATATCAAAGTGAGAGGTTAAAACATCTCAGCAAAATGAATGATGATGGTAATCTATATCACGGGCGCTCAACCACTGTAGAACTTAAGAGATTTATTTAAGGCAGTAAAAGGGGATGATAAATATAGTATAGCCCAAAATTCTCAAGTATGACAGTAAAAGTATGATAGTAAGTATGACAGTAAGTACGACAATGTCAAGTATGACATTGACGAAAGTATAAATTTTAAAATAAATATTCTACCGGTCAAAGATAGAGTTTGTTGAAAATCAGAGCAACTCCTACCGATTTTCTGTAGGTGTCACTCAGTTTCGGCGATGAAAATTCGCAAGCAGGTGACAGTAAATGGTGCAAAAAAAATGGGAAAGAACATGGCAGGGTCAGGTCTGATTGTACGGCAGAAGTTACCAACATAGCTGTTCCACACTCCTCTACGCTAACTCAGCGGATTAAGTCGGCGCGCATTTAAAATCTAAAGCTTTAATGAGTAGAAGAACATTCTGTACATAATTATGTAATCAATAAAATCAAGGGTTGACATTGAAGTAGATCAGAAAATCTTGGAAGGGTGCTGTCAAATATTTCTCCGAAAGTAGGATTTCCTCTCATCATTTCCGACATAAAATCCTCTTTTTCTTCAACAAGACATTTTAATCTCCTTCGATTCTTTTATCTCACTCTAGGAGGATATTAGTAAAGATTGATCTCTATCATCATGCGTAAATAATATTCAATAACCTATCACATTTTCTAACTTGTCATAACCTCTCAGCACATCATAACAAGTAGTCTTCCGTTCACTACTTACGCCTCCGAATATCTACCATCAATCACCTAACCACGTTTCACGCGACGTTATTGCTTCATTCTCCCCATATACGTAAAATGTGATCGACGCTAAATTTCGTTCCATAATTTGACAAAAGTACGCATTTTTCAAACAAGTATTCTACCGGTCAAAGGAAGGTTTTGTCGAAAATCACAGTAACTCCTACCAATTATATAAACTTTCAGAGGCCTAACTACCTCTAGTATTTCTTTTTTCGCCTCGACATACGACCTACCCTTCATCAACCCGTCCATTAAACCTATTCTCTTTCTTCCCTTCCGCACTTGCCCAACATCCTTCATTCTATCATAGTCTTGATCATTCCATCACCCCTTATTACTTCCTCCAGCCACCTACCTGGCCACCCCCTGATTTCATTCAAAAGTTTCTTCTCCTCACTCACCACGATAAGCACTTCCTCGTTTGTTTTTTTCCATCCACTTTCTCCATCCTCCACTACCGCATCCCAAACGCATGCAGCCAATTTACGTCGGATGTGAGAAAATGCGCAAAGTTAAACCGAAGAGATAAGAAAATTACTTAACTTAAAAACTTAAAGGATGTATTCTTACGCTCGGTCAGCATTTGAAGAGTTAGTTAATGCAAAACATTATCGATTGGGGATTGGCGTGGTGGGGATGAAGATGAATCTGGACACCATGGGAGCTTGGGATGAGCTATGAATGAGGTTAAAACCAGAATTTACTTATCTTTCATATTTTTCTACAAGAACATACATTAATATCACGCCAATTCATGCCGAAAACAGGCAGATTTTTGAGCCCAAGGTCTAAGACATGTAAGCGACAACGCAACACGAAGGTGAGCTCCATACGGTTCAAGAGTACCGATTAATGTAGACTAAAATCTGGGCTGTTGAAGGCTGTGCAGCACGAGAGAATTGTAGTTTAATGTAGGGATAGACAACAAAAACACTCTAGCCAGAATAGATGCAGTCAGAACGTCAGATTTAAGATATAAAGAGTTTGAAATAACATTTATTTATTCACGCGTACATAACGGCGATTGGGCCACAGTTTGCGTGGTCCATTCTAAACAGGTCCCAGGTTGATAACATGCCTAAAATGAAATACAAAACATCATCGACACATTAAACCTCTTAAGCTTTATAAGGCGACTCGAATAATTCTCGAGAATGCTCAAGGAAAATATGCCTAACGAGAGAATTCCATTGAATAAAATATGACGACGGAACTCGATTCGAGCCACGGAGGTAATAGTAGAATCCCATTCGAGTCCAAGACGCAAGCATTAGCATACATAAATTTCCAATGTTAAACGAGAGATATATTTGCATGACGGCCATATTTTTAATTTAACCAGGGCAATGGCACGAGCCTTCCTCCACATTGGCCTTGCAAATTCCATCGAGGAGCGTTGTCTACACTGTTTCCTACGAGCCTCCGACTAATTCAAAGGAGTGTTAGCACACTATTGAGCCCGTGAAGAGGCCGCACCTCGGAGCTGAATTTCGCATGATTCACCGTGCATCTCGTACATACAGCTTTCGACCTCATTCCCAGCACTGTTGAGGCGTGGCTCGGAAGAGCTGTGTGTCTTAATCTAGACACAATGAGGTTCACAACCCATTGAACCTCCAGACTCAACTCTCCAGACTATCGAAGTCTGCGATACACTGATTTGTGGTGCCGAACTACACGGCAAAGGCTGCGAAATATCGATTCGTGTTGCCAAGCTGCACAGAAGAGCAGTGCTGATGAACATGTGCATGATACATTAGATAACAATGAACTTAGCGATAATGGTGATTATTATGTCTCAGGCGTTGAGGCAGCTAGAGAGGGCATTCAGTCATCAAACTGTAGCCGGATACACGAAATCGCAACTGAAGCAAGCGTATTGGTCATTTCTGCCCTCTCCTTACTTTCCTTTCGATAGCACGATGGAATGGCCGTATTGGTGGCTTTAAAACAAGAATATCAACCACTTGTTCGAAATAAAAGGCAAGTATCTCTTGAAAAATATATTGGCTACAGATTCCACTCGATTTTACCACCGTTTCCACCAAGAATGAGGGTTATTATTAATCTGAATAAATACATAAATAATGCATGGAAATATAATCTATACAAATAAGTAAATGCATGCCGATTTCCAGTATGTTGTCGATGGAATTCATTCATTGGTCTGTCAATCTGTCAAAAGATTGGTTGACTGCACTCCTTCATCCTTCCCTATCAAATGTTAGGTCCCTCACCCCCTGGTATATCTTCCTATGTGCTTTCTTCTTTATTTGGTCCATGAACTTATTCCTGGGTCTTCCTCCGGGGACTTTTCTCTCCATTTTACCTTCAATTATGTTGTCGATGGAAAACACCGTAACATTGCAGAACTAACGCGTCAGCCTGTGAGCGCTTAAGGGACACAGGGGTTAAGAAATTAGGTGGACAGGCCACGCCCGCGTTAAGGCCGCTTTACACGGTACATTTTACTGTACGAACAAACGCATTAACTCTTTCATGAGGAACACTGTACCGTGTAAAGCGGCAAATTATATGATTGTCTGAATGACTGAACAGTAAATAGAAGCTGCTCTAATTTCATTCATTTTCTTGTAAATTCAATGATATATTCGTTTGTACAGTAAAATGTACCATGCAAAGCGGCCTTAAGTTTTTAGCGATAGCACTCTCACCATCTATCTCAATGGTTTCAGGTGCTCCCGTTGCTAGGGACAAAATAAGAAGGAAAAGAGCTTTTTCCGATAAATTTTGATAAAATTATTCGAAGAGTGTATTTCAAGAGTTTATTGAATTCATTTCCTTAAAATTAAATGAAATGGCCCGTTAATTAACTTAATGGCCCGCTAGTAAAAAACATTATAGCCCGCTAAAATCCATTACCCATTTAATTAAATCTAGTTTTCCGCATATAAAAAAACTTGGCAAAAGTATTACACGCTTTACTGAAAACTTAACCATCAGTAATAGGAATAAGGTGAATAAAAAAGCCAAAATGATATTTTAATTAACAGTGAGGAAGTTATATGCCAACGCAGGCGGGTAAGTAGGGTAATTTTATCACCGTGGATATTATGAGTCCCTCCTGAAGGGTGACTTCATCAACGAGTCTTGATAAATTCGGCTGCGACTCAGAAGAGAAACCCATCTGGCTAGGAAAGACTCGCAGCTAGCGAAGAAGCAGACGGTGAGGATACATTGCCTCCACAGAGCACGACTCTCGAGACGTGAAATACTCCATATTGAGCTTAGGGTCTCACCACGCCAAAAAGAAACGAGATAAAAGAAACGAGATGGTATGGGTGTCAGAAGCAAGCAGAAGACAGCGGAAATCGGTGTTCTGAAAAAATTAACTATGCACAAGATACGTACTGAAGTCCGATAGAAGTGGGGAATTAGCAATCTGTAAACGTACCAACTACGATTCCAGCACACTGCTGCAGCATCGGTGATTTTCACACGCTCATATGTACACCGCAGAGCGATGGTGTAATTCGAACATCCTACTGCCCTCTACGGCTGAGCTTGAGGGCAACGGGGAGGTCGAGATATACTCGCGTCACGCGCGCCATCGTTCGAGAAACAGAGGGTCACCTACGAATGCGACACGATCTCTCTAGGACGGCACACTTGATTCACAGACCGGTTCCCAAGCCGCCGACGGCGAAAGATACACGCAATCTCGTGGCATTAACCGCGTCTCGCGGACAAGGTGACGACACAGAAGAACATTAATAAGAGCCACCATTAGGTTACACCACTAAAAGGGCCAAAAGGGAGAAATAGTAGATATGCAAACGAAAGCAATTCGCGTTATCGCATCATGAAAAACTACTATATTTCAGGGAGTACATAATTTAACTTCTAAATATATGTTTTTATGATTTGTATTCAACTTTCTATGAAACGTTCTTTCCTCCAATTCTTTCAAGAGATCCAAAATACATCATCTAACCAGTGCCTCAAGGATAAATGCGATACAGCGATAGCAAGAATACGATATTTCAGGAGTACATAACTTATTTTCTAATTTTATGTTCGCCTGATTTTGTCCATTCTCCATGCAATATTCTTTCCTCCAATTCTTTCAAGAGATTCAAAATACATCATCTAACCAATGCCTCATGGATACAAGCTAAGTGGACGAATCTGAAGATATAACATACCTAAAATTCTAGAATGTGCCATTACTTGTTGAAGCACTTACTTTCATTAATTATTAACCGCAGAAAATCGTTCACTGGAAAATTACTCCTAAAAAATAAACCATCTTCGAAAATTTATCTTTCCTGACAAAAAAAACAGGGAGCACCACAGGATCATGATTCGATTCATTCTAGGTTTATGTTTGACGTCAATTACCGCCATATACATCATTTTTGAGTTTTCTTTACCACAGCCGTCTTCCATACCACAACCGGTCCGGGAGACTGGAAATCAATTTTGCTCGTAGCTAGCAACATTCGATAACATCACTTGTGTCAACTTCACACTTTTACCTCAATTACTACTGTTCTTATTTCATGGAAGAGCTAAAAAATAACGCTGTTACAAAACACAGAAAATATGAGATTGCTGCTTTATTTAAGCCTCGGCAATTTTATCCCGTTCTTCAAATACATGCATAAAAAGGCCGTTTTTTTCGAAGAAATTTTTCATAGTAATCGAAACAAAGACCAGAGGGAAGAATGAGTTTCTATGATGAACTGGAGAAGAGCATCCTGATTTGAGGTACAACGGCTCGACTATGAAACTAAGAATACTTCATAGCTCATCACACCTGCTGCAGCTAGGGATACTTCACAGCTAAAGACACCTGCTGAAGTAGGCTTCCACTCCGGTTCTAAATCTAGAGCTTAATGAACTGTTAATGAATGAATTCACGCCGTCACTCATTACTTTCTCATGGATGACGTTGCCTTCACCCAAAAGTGAAGCGAGAAAAGAAGGTTACTGCACTATCGAAACCAGGTCGCGGTCTCAAATACCTCACCGGAGGTAATTAATTCCTGCACACCGCAGTCTCACACAAGACTAATCGAGATTAATCACCTTCCAACCCCAGCTGACGTTAAGCGATTACTTGCGGTCGTACGTAATGTCGCACATTTTTTCGACGTTTATGTGAAGACTCGTTACATATATATTGCGAATTACTTCGTACGTTTAACGACTGGCTTAACGAACCCATACGGTAACTGAGACTCCGAATTTCAATTTCACCAATGTGGGACATCCAGGTGAGAATTATAGGCAAAAACTAGATCCATGCACAAAAAAATACGTTAACGGCTACACCACTGAATGCATTGAAAAATAGACTGATAGTTGCGGATTGGAAAGAATACCACGGCCATGACCCCAATTTCGCTTGAATTGCTACGGTATATGCTAGGAAAATTTCAAAAATATACCAGAATCGGTACGTGAAATATAACCATGGATATACGAAAAAATTTTTAAGTTAACCTCTGTATTTTAATAGAAATCATACTTGCGAGGAGAAATGAATTTAAGTCAGCATAAATTGACAATCAATAGGACAATAGCGATTTTCTAATCAATAATTTCAATAGGAAGATGAATCATAAAATATATTCATAATTAATACAATGGAGCAGCTAACTTGAATATACCAGTAAGTTCAATGGTAAAAAAAGTGGCCTATTTGAACGTTAGCAAGTGAAAACGTAAGAAGCGATTGCATACCAAAAACACCCAGTAATCTTTTTTGAAGCCAGTTGGGGTGGCCAGATTGATGACCAGGCTGCTAATCAGCCAGCATGGTTACAAGAATACCACGAGTTCAAACGTTTTCGGCGAGCATGTTTCGCCTGTCAAAGGATTATGGTATAAGTCGATGGTTCGATGTAACGTTAGCCTCCAGGGAGTTTAAAAAAGTCAAAAATCTATGACCACTTATGATTTATAATGGATGATTGGTGAAATTAGTACGACGGCACGGTGATTACCATCATTTATTAGAAATTTGAACAATTACTAACGCAGCATATTGTTCTCCGTTTCACGTTCAGTGCATTCAATTGAACTACCGACGACCAATCAATACTTCGTATTTTGTTAGTTCAAAAGTAATTCAAAATAATGCACATCTAGACCCAAATAAGCGGAAAGACAGCAATTAATAATGGGGCGAATAAAGAATCAAAGAAACCTCCTTAGCCAGATATACATCTTGATCCAGAGAGATTACGCTGAAGGGAGGTTTCAACGGATTTCAATTTAAATATTCCCGGGTAATGAAAGAAGTGCCTAGTAAATAGTTAAATTGTGGTTTACGGAGTAAGAATAGAAACGATCAAAGTACCTTACACCACAATTTTCAAACTTGTAAAATGAAATAATAACTTAAGAGGTAAATATTATAATATCTGAAGGTTGTCATTGATCCTATTTTTTCTACTCATCGTAATTTTACAGCCGCCATACATAACACGATTTCTCCGAAAATAATGATACTTCTACCAGGATTTCCTCACACAAATACAATAGTAACTAGAGAATTTCCGGGAGAGCAAAGATATTTTCTGGAAACCTGTTCAATGTCGACTTACTTCGAAAGCGATATGGAATTGGCAATAAAAATGAACATGACAGATACAGTCAGGTTGTTTAACGAAATAAGAGGCCACGTTAGTTGACGCTTTACTTCTATCGGAATCATTCAGGCAATTGGCATCACCGAATCATTCAGACTATCCTCATTATGAAATCAAATAAGTGGACAAGTATTTTCACATGGGAGTTTAAGTGATCTTCCGTCAATTACACAACGCAGCAAACGAGATGACGAAGGAGAGAGCGTAACTTTCCGCACCGCGAGGAAATGCAGGAGGTGATTAGAAGCATTGCATACAAATACGCTCCAATGTATTTTGGTAATGACGGAGGTTAACGCCAGTTGGCAGAGCAATTAAGGCTGCCCCGCCGCACGCGCTTGACACTCCAGTGACTTTATTTACCACATGAATACTCTCAGACAGATACACACCTGGGTGATTAAGGACAATTTGCACACTAATGTACGGGATTATAGAATTTAAGAAAGGGTTAGAGCGCAAAGCGTAACTTTATTGCGACTAGAGGATGGAATGTGTTAAAATAACATCTGCTTTACATGATTGTCGATTGGCCTCTTTCTCCAAATAGTTCCGCATTGAAAAAAACCTCGCAGTATAAACATGTCATAAGTTATTTTCCCGACCATTGTGGCAGCGGGAGCAAAAAAATTCAAAAAATATAATGACAATAATCAATCCAGAATTATGATCCGTTAACTAAATTGTACGGAACTCACTCCCAACGCTTGCAAAAAATTTCTTTGCTCTCCCAGAAATTCTCTGGTTACTACTCTTCTGCAATCAATGCCACTGTCCTTAGTTTATGAGTAGGTATCAATTTTAATATCCGCTATTCTTTTTATAGTAAATAAGGTGATCTGTAAATTATAATATTTATGTATCACTCCATCGCAACATCCTGGATGAACAGAATACACCAGGAGTGTGCCAGAGTTATCACACACTCTCACTATAGAACATTACTATTTATTGGAATTGACATCGACTAAATGCATTTGCATCAGCTCCATCGCAGCATACGACGCGGCAGTGGTCTGGATCTCTCCATGGCATTCCTTGACATCTATTGATTACGTATTTCATTCCATAGCTTTACCAGAAAAGGGGAATTCCCTGAGAATACACTTCATTCCCGGTTTACTTGGCCCCATAATTTAAAATTAAATACACCACGCTCCAAATATTTTAGAACTTCATCTCTGTCTACTCTATATTTTCAATTCCCACACGATCCAGTTAGCTACGTAGGTAAAATTCCTAGAAGTGGGTTGCGCCTTGTCGCGAACATGGACATGCTAATTCAATAGTACGTTTACAGTAGATTCTAGCGGTGAAGAATGTACCGAAGTAAGCCTAATATTAGGATCTAGCTTGGTTTCGGTTCTTCCAGCTTCCCTACTGACGAACAATAGTCAAAACATATTAGCTGAGAGCCGTAACTTAAGAAAAAATGTTTTATTTGGTAAGGCACTTACAAGGCAAGTAACGAGAATAAAGTTTGATATGCACACAAACGCATGAGATACTCCGTCACGTTAAGTAGGGAGGCGTATCTTTCCCCTGTCTCGAAAACGATTCCCTGCAAAGCTTTGGGTAATTTTCTATGCAAAAGTTGTAAAACGAGTCTTCACTCAGCGTCAACTCTGGAATTTCAAGTCCATAAACGAGCCTATGCGTCTTCTGGGCGACACAAATAATATCGCATTCATCATTTGGTGACCTAAGAACTGATAAGTAGGTCGTCGGGAAATTCTCCTCTTGATTCCCGAATTACGGAAGCATTCTAGCATTCCTCTAACAACATTGGCCCTCAATACCACAAGCACAATTAGTGATTAGTTTATATGAAAGCATAAAAAATTGAACGTTATCGATTTGGTTTCTAGGTAATTTAATGCTAGTTAAGTACATAGCCTAACGATACTTGAGATTTATTTCGAAATAATTCGATTACATCCACAGATCTTCTCCTAAACGTGACTTGATGCATTTCACATTATTATAATGGTTCCTATCAAATATCAAGGCACCATGCCGAATAAAAAAAGGATTCCTATTCGGTTTTCGCGTAATTTCGATTTCCGAGCCGTAAACCCATGTCATAATAACACTTCAATAGAGACGAAAATTTAAAAATATAATTCTTGCGTCTTTTATATTTCCACATTTATGGTTATATCCAACAAATAACTTATGTCCTTTATGAAATATGTCTCAGAATTTTTTTCGATGGACTTCAGAAGTTATTAAAATGTTTGCTCAACAACTCACGATTCAAGCTCTAGCCACCTTTAGGAACGCGAGAAGCAGAGGAGTAGCTATGTTGTACGTCCCGTCCCTTACCATTTCCTCTAAGAACTCCTCTGTCCCCCTTTTCCTTCTGGCTTTGGGATACCGATATATCAGATAGAAGATGATTATTTTCAAACGAAACTGTTTCTGGCGTTACTTGGTGGAAGTTTTGGATATTCATGATGAAAAGATACAACTCGGTTAACTTGGTTAATTCCTCACTGATTTATTAAAACCGACCCGGGTTTCAGCAAATGAGTGCCATTTTCAAGGTAAAACTGACAAGGTACCATGGAAATGGCACTCAGTTGCTGAAATCGGTATTGATAAATCAGTGAGGAATTGACTAAGTTAACCATGTTGTATCTTTTCATCATGAATAATTATTTTCGTTTGCACTTTGAAAACTATACGTTTCAACCTTGGTCGGTATGCATTTAGTGTACGTGGAAACTTACTACATAGTTTTACAGTTTTACTCTGAACAAAATTGAGATTTTATTATTATTCCATCGTATTTTTCCATAAAAACACACTGGAAAAACTTTCAGAGAAGAGACCAGTCCAGGGAGCGAGGGCATCCTAAAGGTAAAGAGGGAAGGAATTGGGAGGAACTCACCCCTCCTGCAGCGAATCTGGGTGTGATGTCCGCGAGCGCCCGGGCCGTGATGTGGTGGTGCCGCAGGGTGTGGTGCGGCGGCAGGTGGTGGTGGTGATGGTGGGAGGCGTGGTGGTGATGGTGCCCGGCCACCGCGGCCGCGATGGGTGCCGAGATGGCCACGTCGGCGGCCGCCGTCGCGGGCATGGCTCCCTTGGAGTTGCTGCCTCCTCCGCCCCAGCAGGCCCTCAGATCCCCTCCGCTGCCCCCGCGCCTCCGGGGGGCCAGCAGCTTGCGTCTCTTTGGAGTCGAGTGCGAGGGAGAGGGGGAAGGGACGGCGGCGGCGGCGGTGCCGGAGGCGGGGTCGGAGGCCGGAGGCTGGTGAGGGCGATGGCCCCCGGATATGACCACCACGGCGTCAGAGGACGGGGCCCCGGACATGACCCGCCACACACTGAGGAAAAGGCATGAGAGAGAGAGAAATTATTATTATAATCAATAGGCAAGTTAATTGTAATAATAATTACACACTTATTCCGCTTCAGCTCCTATATCATATAAATTAAAAAGTTTTACAATTTCGTAGATTTTTACGTGAGCAGGGCCTCATCTACCAATATGATTTATTTTCTCATCACAGCATTCGTCCAACCCTTCATTCCGTCCATAAAACCTTACCCTATCCCGCTTACGTAACACCCTCCGCTCTACCACAGCCTTAAGAATACCTTCGCCGCATTACCTCCTTCAGTAACATTCTTGGGTCACAACAAGAGGCACTCAAAGCACTGCGACGGATTTCTGATTACATTCAGTAGCAATGGAGTCATGCATAAACTTTATCCTGATGCTATTTGAGAGTTGCACACGACAACTAATATTCAAGTAACTCAAACATATAACCTACACGTAAATTCACCCACCGCAGACACTAATTGTATCCTTAAAAAGTGTCAAAAAAGTTTTAAAATGCCAACCTGTATAAACTAAAAGTTACTGAGAAATAACTTACTAAAAAAATCATTTTTCTTCAAAATAACGGACTAACAAATGTCTCTTGCGTTTCAAAAAGTACCAGTAGACTGGACTAAGTATAATGGTTAACAACAATTTGTACCATTTCATACAAGTTGATTTCACCGACCGATTTCGACATCGACAGCGTCATTTTTCAAGGTATATAGACAAATAGTCAATGCACCCTGTAAATGATTCTGATGACGTCGAAATCGGTCGGTAAATTTCCACAAAGTAACATTTAACTCCATCAATTTAGCCAGTAGACTGGAGTTTCAAGAGCTCTAAATGCTAAGTTCATTCAGTTCTGTCAGACCTACATCAATAACTTAAATCATGAAAACCACAGTAGCTATGGGCAAGGCTCGATTTACAGCGCACCCTGGCAGTTTCATGGCCAATCGAGCGAAGGCTGCCAATGGCAAAAATTCTTCAATACGAATATGTTATAGTTTTCCATTCAGCATTTCATCAATTTTTTGTGGTAATAACCAAACAATTTCACCAACTTAGATTAGCCACTATATTACATAATCCTCACTACACAGATTCATTTTCCGCAATACCTCGCATCAGAATGATCAGATATCAGCAAGCAAAATCTGACGCCATACAGTAGATGAATATACTACAGGCAGTTCATGTAGTCACCTCCGACAGTCAATGTGAATACGGGTTGAAACGTATCTGACCTAAATATCAACATAAAAAAACCTCCGTCTCATAGAAATTCATGCAAAGTTTGATGTCGATAAATAACTAATGTAAAATGAGCAATACATACGGAGTAAAGACCGCACGAGAAGGCTGAGAGATAGAAGTACATACACGGTCACACTACAATCCCACTGCAGCCAAGAGGCAAATAACTGCTTCAGCGAAGAATGAAAAAAGTCTTAATCCTTCGGCGCTGCTTTCGAAACAAATTAACGGTCTTGCTAATCCCACAGACTGCTTGTATTAACTATCTCCACCAATAGCCCAATATTGGACAAAGCAAAAATAGCAATCCCGGTAATAGGGCCAAAAGGCAAATCAGAGACGCTTTTCTAGTCTTGAATAAAAACTGATATCACTCCAAATTAGACAACTTGGAACTACGTTCTCTAATGGACACGAAAGAGACGATAAGACTCACGAAGTTGCAAAAATATTAAACGATACCAACGTACACACACCGTCACAACCAGTTTCCGAAATAATCAACGAGCTATGGTTAGCATCAAAAGCTTTCATCAACACCGAGCGCATTTAATCTCAGCAGGAGGCTTGGTGCATAAATTGCGAACGTATTACATGCCATTGCATACAATTATGAATTTCAGCATTGGCACTAGACCCAAATCGTCTGAGTTTAGGGCATTTTAAAGGGTGAGTGACAACAAAAATCTCGTAAATTATGACGAGAGATGTAAAACGGGCGCAAAAGTACACTGGGCACACAAACATCAAACATGAGACGCTGTATAGGGTCAAGAAGAAGGCAATCACGACTATCGGTCAATGGGTGTGTCAGACGTTACGAAAGGTCTGCCATGACATAAACCGACCGACGCCACTGGAGAATACAATTCGAATTGATGATTCTGTAATTGAAAGGACAAATTTTTCCCGCGAATTGCGACTGCAAATGACTCTCGTCGGCATTGATAAAAGACCGTGCAATAACTTGTGCTGACGCAAACAAACCTAGAAACCAGCAAATTAGATAACAGGGCAGGTTCAACGGACGCATATGCAAATAAATGAAAAAAGCCAAGCCAAAGAGGCTACAGGATAAACCGATGCAAATTGTATAACTTATAAAAAAACCTGAAGAATGTTATTTCCTCCAGGGTAAGATGCATATTTTCCAGTATATTTGTCTATTAGGTATAATAAGTCATGGTGTGATGTCAAAATATTGATCCTGAATGTGAGATTTAAACTTTCCTGGTTAGTCAGATTTAAATCTAAAGATACGATACCAAAGTTATTTCGCTGCTTCGAAAATTTTCTCAAGGCATAATTGTGGGGAGTCAACACGGTACGTAAGCCATCGACGAGCTAAAAGTTAAAACTCAATTTCTTATGCCTTTACTCTGATTTTAAAAGGCCAAAAACTCTTTGTTCATCAATAGGGATTTTGTCATTAATAACACACGGATACAATGACAACGGCAGATAAGAAGGACCCATATTTACCTATACCACGTACACACTCACAAGCTTCGTTACAGTTTCACGTCCACCATCATTTAGAGCCTTCAAAAGTAAATTTTAATAGTATCTTTCCACAAAATAATGAGCCATAATTGAGAATGTATATAAAAACATCAGGAAAACAACACTTTTTAAAACCTTGAAATGTGTTTCATCATGATACTCAACCGAGGAGACGCTTATTGATAATAATTAATATACACATGCCTCATTCGTTCAATGAGACCATTGGAAATATGATTTGAGATCTTAAGCTTGGAGGGATTGTAAGACTTTCCGATGGTAACTCGAAACCTTGTATTTAATTCGTTCTCTTCCGCTTTTAGAAATAAGATTTGGTAACATAAAGTGAACAGAAAAGTACCTTAAAATTATAACTGGAGAACTGTTAGAAATAAAACTTATAGTAACGCAAAGACCATATGTAGTGGTGAACCCAGATATACCTTACAATGGAATCATCAAACACTGACATGCGGAACTGAAAGGATTACAAAAACACTTTCAGAACACTTTCAGGAACAACAGAGCTAACAAGAAACATCAGTGTATTTTCGGAATCTTGGTACTGGAAAGCAACATCTCTGACATCATTCCTCACGGAAAAAACAGCCTCATTTTTTTCATTTTGTGGGAAAGCTACGCGCTTCTCTCACGGCTTCAGACTCACACGAGCAAAACCTGAAACGGCAATCTCAAAACTGAATGAAAAAATTGACCCCGCATATCGATGGCTGAATATATACAGTACGCCTATGTATACAATACAAAAATGGAGTCTACGACCCAATGAACTCGTTCAATTTTTAACCACATAAAACATTCAACAACTTACTAGGTACCATGAACTGACGACTGAAAGATGATTTTGAACTACAATGAGTTTTGAAATTATCCAAGACGGCGAATGCGAGGAGAACCGTTCAGAGGTCCACTTATTTGTGTAAAGGTATACGTATGACACAGATTAGTTTGTTTATCCATACTATTTGAAGTTTGCATATGGAATATTATGCATAGAATAAAGATGCATACGCCTTAAAATAATATCGCTGCAAAAAATAAATACTTTATTCAGTAACAAGCCAATTTATCGTAGCGATTAATTCTAGGAAACGATCTTTGTTTAAAGTCTTAAAAAAGGAATACACATTTTTTTAACCCTGTATTTTGTAATTTTTTATGTTGTTATTCAACGCTTCGCATCCTACGCACAGCACTTGTAGTTGAATGGTAATAATGAAAATACAGAGATACCGAAAAAGTTCTTAAAAAATTGGAGATGAAGTTGGAAAGCGATAATTTTCGTCACTTTATTTTAGTATGTAATGAGTTCCATAAATTAACAGATCTCATAACATATCAACTCCATAGCAAAAAGGTTGCACAACCAGCCATAATTTATGTAAAACGCATCAATAAAACAATGTCACCAAGAGAGATGCAGTTGTTACGAAATGACGATAAAACTTCATTCATAACTTCGGCATTATGAAAGTTGCCGCCGGAGAGATGAAATGGGATTTAAAAAAACACACACATCCCGCCGACCATCAATCATTCATAAGTAAGATAAATTAGGCGTCGGCACCATTAATTACTGAACCGTCTTAATATTTAAATCGGCTCTTTTTTTCTGGAGGCCGTGAAAAATTGTCGTAAGGGAGCGGCCACGCGAAATTTATTGACGGGGTCAATGGCGAAACCAGCGAAATGAGGCGGGATGAATCACATTGAATTGAAAAAAAACTTGACTCTCGCCTCGAAAAAGTATGAATAAGAATGGCGTCTAAAAAGAATGCGGCGAAAGAATGTAGAAGTTTCTCTTCCACGAAATAGTTGAATGTCCTTCCCAAGACTCGTAGCAGCGACTGACTTAACAAGCCGCCTCGCCTGCCTTCGTTCGTTCATTACATGAAAAATAGCCAGTTGTGGTCAGTAATGTTACGCCCGTATCACAAGATATTTGTCCAGACAAAGTTCTAGCTCGCGAAATAGCTTTCCAGTATTGCTCAATTTAATAAGTTTCGAGATGGGTTGAGATTCATTTACATCGAGATATACGAGAAATATTGCACAAGTGAACTTATTAATGAGATATACAGATAAAAGCGAAAAAAATTGCACGCTATCGATTTGGTTTCTAGGCAATTTAATACTAGTTTAACACATAGCCTTACGGCACTTGAAATTCATTTCGAAATAATTCGAGTACATATTTGCTGATTTTCTTAAAATCGCGAAAAATACGTTCCATACTATTACAGTTGTTCCTCATAAATATTAAAGTCATGCTGAGTAAGAAACACGATTTAAATACGATTTTGGCCGAAATTAAAGTTCCACGTAGTAAAACAAAGTCTTAATAATGTGTTAAATGAGACAAAAATTTTAAAACATAATTCTTGCATCATTTATATTGCACCATGCATGGTTACTTCCAACGCAACAAATTGACGTATCTAATTAAGTGAAGTGAGGTCCAAGAATATTTTTCGGCTCACTTGAAAAGTCATTAAAATGTGCACTTGACACACGATTCGCGCTCCAAATGCCTTAATCTGCATTCAGACCAAAAAGCACGATCCCTGTCGTTTTCGATGATCTATTTGATTCCATAGTTGTAGCAGTAATAGATTGCTATACGCTTCCGGTATTGAAGCGGTCTACCGACGGCGCTGTGCAGTAATAGTGCGGTCTTACAATTTTCAATTCGGCGCCTTCTATTCCTCCTTCTGGACAAGACATCTTCTAACAGAGAATATCACAATAGGAGAAAATATCTCTTCATTTGAAGAGTGGAAAAAAACACGATACCCGCATTAGCATACTTTGACGAAAGGCACCATGAGATTCAGATTTTAACGAAAAGCTATGGTACGAAAGGAGCACTACAGTCGGGAAAATTGTTAAGCTTATTATAGTAAGCTGTAGCTTGGTATGTATGCAAGGTTCATAATGCTATGCAATCTTTTGTCTCTCTACATTATTACGCACATAACTAGGGTGTTTCTGTTGGCGTATTTTACATTGTGTTAACTATTTTTATCGTAATATTTCAGCAGCGAGGAGAGGAAAAGTCAGATTATAGTAATAATAACCTCTTAATCATTACGGATTTCCACTGGCGGTATTTTAGCGCTAGTGAAGTGGTAATCAGCGGGAATAGTTTTGCTCTTGTACCGTAGAGGACATAAAAAATTTTTCCGCGTTGAGAAAAAAAAGGAGAGAGATGAATAGGCGAGGCAGTAACTGGTGACCGATTGAGATCCTCAGAACGCGCTCGGACGTAGGATGCCTCTAGGCGAGAATTGCGGAGAAAGATCGGAATATATATGTAAGGGGTCCAAGGGCCCTGAAGGCGGGCGGGTAGGAGGCCCAAGCAAGTCAACTTGACGTCCCATCTAGGCCTGCAGGCGGGCATGTGGTGCACAGTAGAGCGTGACATTATCAGCGCTGGGAGACAGACAAAATTTCCGACATTTTAAGAAACACCCGCACGAGATCTTGCGTCTCCATCAGCTCTGTTCCACTTCTGTCCCACCCCACGCCCCACCCATCTCTTTTCGTTCATATTTCAAACCTTGGGCATTTAAATAAGTTCATCAAGTGACTGAATTCATGAATAACTTTTCATTGGATTGATGATCCTGAGAGAATTCTTGTTGCCTAACAATGAGACAATATATTCATTGAGTCCATATGGATGAGTGGACGAATATGGGATGATCTCTAAATTGTGGTAAATCAAACACCAAAGCGGACGTGACACCATCGTTTTTCTAAAGTTTCAGGCAATAAACATGCATCTTTTAGAGTTAACAATTAACATACCGAGAACGAAAAACACTTTTTTCCGGCTCAAAGCAAAGTCAATAAACAAAACATTACTACGAATTAATAACTTCACTTGCGCGCAAGAAAAAAATAGTCTCTGGTTTGTATAGGGGCTCGAAATATACTTTCAGTGGCAGAGTAATGTGGATGAAAAGTCAACGTTCGACTTGAGATAAAAGATACGATAGTAAGCTGATTCAGAATGAACAGCTAAAGCACGCTAAATTCTTCGCATCAGGCCAGGCTTCGCGGAAGCGAAAAATATCTAGTTTGAATCATGAAACTTACTACGTTGCCGGATAATGCCTTATCAAGTTGAAGCAGGTTGTTCTCTTAAATACAAGCACTAAGGTTGGTAATCAGAATGGTAAAATGACCGCGCTCTTCACCTGATTAGCGTCTGAAAGCGCCTAAAAAAAGGGAAATACGAGGTCTTGAGACGCTATTCAGGGAACTAGCGAGGCTGCCTCCCATTTAGCACAGCAGCAATTGTTCAAAATGGATAACAAACTTTAGTTACATCACTGTCATAAAATGATTAAGCATTATAATTCCAGGACGAAATAAAACGCTAACACGCATTTATTTTGGAGATGGCGCAGAAGAGGGTGGCATCATCACACATAAACGCCACGAGTTTATTCAATGCAATGACGTCATCGGTCGGATTGACACAGAAAAAAGTTTCTCAACACAAGCGGGACATCCGAAGGAGGAGCGGTACAAGACACGCATCATTTAACACGTTATCCTCCCTTTGGACATAGGCGCCTTACAATTTTTGTTCTCACACGAACGCATACTCTCGCCAAATTGGTATGTACGTCGTGAGAATGAGTAGAATTTAATCCAATAACAAAGAAGGGTGTAGGTACAGGGATGATCACCATTTAGCATACAAGTTAAACTCACTACTAAAATTACTAAAAAATACTAGAAAAATGCTCTCAAATGCTTTCCCGAAATCGATTTAAAGAGAAAAACGCCATTCTTACACTTTAGGTTTTTTAATCGTCATCGAAATCGCGTCACGATTAGCCTTAACCTTTCTGATCCCCAATACTCTTCGTCTTAACAGGTGTTTTCTCTCTTCTCCAGCCTTTCAATAACTCAGCACACCCTTTGACGCGAGTAAGGTTAAATTATTTCCCTTTAGTCTTCGCTTTGAAAAGGTTAAGGATTTTCATTTCAAAGGGGCGAGGATTAAAACTAAATCCACAATATTTACTAGCCCATCTCCTTTGTCTTATCTAATAAATTAGTTCCAGCTATCTCCGCTACCGCTGCTTTCCTAGACTTTTGATTAACGTTGACGGCATATTACGCTCTAATCCCAAAACCTTTCCAGCATTTTCTTTCCTCAACATATTGGAGGCTTGTAAAACACACTTGTATAAGCCACGCCTTCAGAAAGGAGTTGACTCACAAGGACAGTCTCACTCTTTTTAGCGATCGAACTTAAAAAAGGATAGTATAAACGTTCATTGTAGAAGAAACCCACATAAAAAGGCTAAGGCTATTATTCAAAATTACTCAAACCAACCATTTGCAAACATATAGCTCTCCATAACACTCATAAGGTGGCTCCATTCTATAATGTGTGACGACGTGCGAATGTGCTCGTCCCCCTCACCCCCCACCCCCCTCAACCTACGAATGAGAATGACATGGCAAGGGGCGTGGCTAGCGCGTGTCGCATTTATTCCACGCCACGACAAACGTCGCAGCGCGGAGCCAGATGTTCGAGCAAGAGAGCAGGTACGCACGCTCTCATATTTAATACCGTGGCATCTCTCTCGGGAGAAATTTCGCGAGCCACAGTGTATGTCAACGTCACTCGAATTCCAAGGCAGGGATTCTTTAGAGCGGGCTCTCCTAACGGAATTCCTCAGACGCGGGGAAAATGCAAATACTTTGTATTACATTCGGGAAAAGGAGGAAGTCCAAGAAATGTACAGTTAATGGTTTTCCCATGCTTGAAAACGACATAGATAAATTTCTGACGAAAAGAAACTCAGTCGCAATAAAAGGGTATCATTTTACGCTATACTATTTTCGTATAAATGGTATTACAGTAGAAGATTTTGAATACTTACGGTTTCAGGAGAGATTCCTAACGGCGACAAGCAAATTATAGGCAACAGCGAGCTGATTATTAAGAGTTCCATGCAACTATAAAAGTTATGTTTTGTGGTTTATAAGTTAAGTTGTTGATTTTATAAAACAACTTTTTCTATGCAACGGGTGCTCGTACAAGGAGGAACTATAAACTGTTTTTATCAGCCAATTGCATATTTCATTGCACTGGTTAATTATATAAGCCGTCGAGTTTTTATTTTACACAGATTTTTATTTGTTAGTGAAATGGTGCTCCATGCAGCAACGCAAACCGCTTTAAAAGTAAATAAAAATCGTTATAAAACAAAACCTTTACAGTAAAGTATTAATAACACATGTAATGATATTTGCAATATTAGCTGAAAGTACCGTTTCACCAGTTTCAAGTTCCACCTCGAACGAACAACTGTTGCTAGGAAAAATTTGTTTTGAAAAATCAACAATAAGTTTTTTCTAACACGGAAAGAAGTATTTTACTTGTAGGTAATGCTTTCAAGACCTTCACCAGCTTCATATACAAATTTACTGAGGATCATTTCTCGAGTTTAAAACAGTCAGACGGTTAGATTTAAATATATTTTTTGAAAGACTAAAAAAACTGACACTTCTTTGTTCGGGCACTCATATGAACATGAAAATTAAACGAGAAAAAATATTCAACCTAATCGATCAACGCATAATGAAACGAGAAAAAATTGTTTGTTTCATACAAATATTCCAGATGGTAAAATTTTTACAGGCGTTCAAATTCGAGCCTCCAAACTTACGGAGAGTAGTTGCTACAGGAACGTTCGACAAGCACAACAGTACGGAAGGTACACAGAAACACGCTGAGATTTGGTACAAATCAATTTCATTCAACACAATTGCATCACTTCGAATGGAAAATGTACGGGAGACCCTTCAGTTAAATATCCCTGCGAGACGTCTCGAATAATTCAATTCTCCAAAAACCGCGCGTTTGGGTCAACTTTGGTGGGGGAAAACAGCGCGGAACTGGAGGCGGACGCTCTGACTTACGATAACGTATCGCCTCGGGCCTAGCCGTCGCTGTATGTAGAGAGGAAGGCAAGCCCTTCGCCTCCGCTCCACAACGCACACAAGAGAACGAGGCGCCCACATTTGAATTGGCATCGGTTCTAGCAGTCGAGATTGAAACGATGATAACGGGGATAATTTGCAAAACTTTTCGTACTTCTTTTTTAAAGAAAAGGTCACAACAAATGCACATGCCATAACTTTGGAATATAAATATTTTGTAGCAATAGCTAAATATTTTTATATTTTATTGAGTAATTTTCACTTAAATTTTGTTCCATAGTAGGTAAAATTATTTTTCATATCGGTTCAAAGCATTCACTGAAGTACATAACTCATTATTACATTTTCATTCACGATAATATTTACTGGAAAATATGACATATCTGAGAGCCATTGACGACTGAATAGTAATTACATTGGGGGGACTCATGGTATAATTTGGAGAGAAAATTAACCAGAAACTAATTACGTACAATTCATAACTGGTTCCATCTATTTAAACATAGGACAATCGTAAACATAGTATCCTCTACCCTCCTCAGAAATGGAAATGAAAAATACTTGAATTGTGGAACAAAGGATTCTCTCATGATGCAAATAGTTGTTTCGTGAACAAATACCCAGCTTTCCAACGTGCAGTCAGGCAACTTTGGAGAATTTAATCCACGGAGTGGTCTATTTCTTTTAACAATGGACACCACGGATGATCAATTTCATTTAACAATAGCTTGTCTATTAGAATAAGCCGATTCAACTTTGAATTTGATGGCCGAATACGAGTGTAAAAGAGCAATATTAAATCTGCAGAATCAGGACAATGTCGGAATACATAATTGCGGCTGCACAGACATCATGGTGATCAGGACACGGAGCGCTAAGCGGACCCAAATTGCAAGAACGAAATGTTATGAATCAGATGATGGGCTATATTTCGTGCAGCCATTCGTGCAATCACGCAGCCATCCATGCGAATTTCCTCTTCGACACGACTAAATTTTGACAGACCGTCCATCCACGCAACATAATGCGCATGGTAGTGCCTCACGCGTAAAATGTCCTTAGGATTCTCTCCACGCACCCGTCCACACACTTGCATGCACGCATTCTCCCCCGCCTTTTCCTCAATTTCTTATTCTCGACACCACGTCCACTTTTTTTCACTTCCTCCACGCATTCCCTCTCCCCCCATCAACCACCCTTCACCAAATCCCCTCCAACCCAGACTTCTTCTCATAAGCGAGTCGCAACTTCCATGCTACAGCTACAACAGAGCCTCCCACGGACGGGTGGACGAGTGGGTGGGAGGACATGAGGAAGGGGAGGAGGAGGCAGTGTTAAGAGGCGCCACCATCAACAGCAGCGGCGGCGACTCGCGTTCCTGCCGAGCCGCCTTCCTTCCGTACACACAATATCCACCTCCCGCCTCTCTCTCTCTCTTCCTCCAGACCAGAGAGATGAGAAGCAGATGACGGATATTACGACATGGATTCACAGACCGTGCACTCATACATATATATACACTCGCGTTCTAACGTGCCGCAGGAGCTCCACAGCAGAGGAGCATGGCCAAAGACTTGAGGATTATAGTCTGGCCAATCCTGCGTTAACAGTCCTCTGGTATTATACGACGTGAGTAGAAGGAAATTGACCATTGCGATGGGTAGAAAAAAAAAGTTTGAGGAAATCAGAAAACAGGAATGCGATGTTAAAGGGTTTTCAAAGTGAAAAAAGTAAAACGGAAGTTAAATTCAAACCATGAGTATTTCAGTCCACAAATTATTGCGAAGCATTTAGAGGAACCAAGTATTTATTTTTAGGCATGTTATAGCATTTTTAAAGAGAAATTAGGGTAAAACCCAGTGGCTAGATTTTGGCGGCTTCCTGAAGCGAAGGTTTATTAGAGAAAACTATGAGAACTTCCATAATTAATCTTACAACTCTTTGGTTTTATAATATGGTCCTTAATAGCAATGGGGACATCTTTTAAAATAAAATTTAGTTTCCAAAGAAAGTCAAATTCCTCCGTTTTACCCCGAGTACTTCTATAGGGTAGAGACGGGTACACACGTTAAGCTAATGCAAAATAAGGAAGCATCATTTTATTTAGTAATTATACTTTGTTACTGAAATATGGTAGACATACTGGTTATATTTAGCCACAAAATACACATGTGAATATAGTTATGCACAAAATTACAACTATGGTAAACATGCACTCGAAAGTTCTTTTATTATAAAAAACAAAATCAACTATACTATTGCCTTTTGGACACTAAGGCTTGCATATATCATAAACGCAATCAGTGTCCTCCCCCTCCAAGCCGTAACATGCTCCGTGTCCCCACCCTTAGCACCCTGTGCACTGTATGCAACATTCTTTGGCTTTTGAACTGGAGTAATGGTCATGGCAGATAATACAACCTACATCTTCATACTCCCTGTTTGATAGTATTTAATCTTCCTGTTTAAGAACTTTTTGTGGAAGTATTGGCACTTATGTTTATTTTCTAAATGTTTTTCTTGTATTGAATCTTTTATTTTTTAACTATTTTGTTTTAACCAACTTTTTACTTTAGTCTATTTTCCTTCAGGCGCTGCCACTGGAAGTTAGAATAGTAGTTTGCTCTCCTATTTTTTCGCTGCTTCTAGTATTATTTTTACCGTAGGTAGTAAGGTGGTGGTATGATGTCACCCGGTGAAACACAGAAAATGGAATTTTCAGATATGTCTTGGCGTTGAGCAGGTTGAGGCACGGAAACAGGAAATTTCAAAATAAAAACTTTGCAGCTTACACAATGACTGTAAAGTTTTACTTCAAATTATAGCACTTATCGTACGCATTATCCACTACACAAATACTTTTCCCATTTTTTTTAGCAACCATTGTGCAGAGCCATATAGGTGGGGTAAAAACAGGCACCATCCCATCAGGCACCGGTGCTGACCTACGTGTGATACCCGGTTTCACTCTACTAGTGAAATCAGCAAAGAAAAACATGATCTGGCCAAACGCATACAAACTGAAACTAGAATGAAATCATATCACTAACCCAAATAAATAAACTACGCACCGTGCAGTAATCTTTACAGCCACCGCATGAGTGCTTCGGTTGTAATCGTGGCAGTCCCATGGAAAGTTGAAACGAGCAATCACTAAAATACAAAATTACTCGTCACAACTAAACGAATCATCACAGGGCTACCCTCTGATTTTACACCCACTACGGTTCTTAAAGTGACTTGAGCGAAATATCATTTCACATAGAAATCAATGAATTTGGGCCCATTTAAAAGAAAAATACCTCTCCCTTCCAAAAATACCAACATTCAGCCCCTTGTCCACCTACTTTCCGAGATTTTTGACAAAAATACCTGCCCTTTTACATGGGAAATGGTACGTGTATGGACCCAATTGATACCTAATTTAATAAAAGAGGAATTTATAACACCTAAGTCTCGTCAAAAAATTGTGAAGTTTGTAATTATTCTCCACCATATTTTAAAATAAATCATATTGCCGCCGCAGTAATTTTTAGAATCACTAAAAAAAACCTTCCGTTAAGGACCTTATAACGTAACGCGTTAAAAAATGAGTCAAGTTAAAGATTAATAAGGATATTATTATTTCATTTCTTCGAATTTCTTTCACATTAAGGTATATTATTGCAACATTAGCAATACAAAATTTAATTCATACTTCCTAGAGCTGTTGAAATTAAAACGTTTACTTCGAATATGATCTCCATTATGACTAGGGGACTATTTCGCTCAAACCACCTTGACACTGCCGTCGAATCTCAGTTTTGAGCACTAAATAGCCCGAAAAAGTGGTACCCGGTTTCGACCCGACCACCCGGTTATGCTGTACTCTCTCCTAACTTAATTAAAATTTTATGCATTTAATATTGCATAGTCAACCTATATCCGTGTTTCGAGCCCAGAACCAACTATACCCATGCATAAAAACGTATGACACTATTTCAAAACAGCAGGGCAGTCGGGTTGGCATGAGAAAACCAGCATTGACACTCACTTAACTCATCAATGAAATCAATAAATTGTAAATTCGCAAAACATTATTTCCCGACACTCTTTTGAAACACGGTCATTGCGAAAACCCGCGAATCCACACACATGGTTTAACGTCCATCGCAGCGGAAAAAATAAAAACGTCAACGTCCACCCACACGTACGGATCCCACGATTACTTTTTATCTCTTTGCAACGTCGCCACCGTCTCCCTCGCCGCAGTACACGAACGCAGAGACACAGGAAATGCGTCACTGAGCGTTCGGATTAAGATACGTTCAGACTGAGCCTAAGAAACAACTTTTATTTTAAAGGCAGGATACGGTATTGGAAGGGCGATGCAATTCGCCTCCGAGTCGAGTCGTATCTCAATTTCACAGGAACGCTCGAACACTCCCGACTGGATTTAACCTTATCACGTACGCAGCAGTTGTGCGACCTTCCGCGAGGAGTCAGAAATCGCTTTGGCATTTCCAGTTTCACGAAGCCTCCTTTCACTCCAGCGGAGGAAAAATCCACGGGAACGCTTAGAACATGAGAGGCTGTCTGTCAACGTCACCTTTCGTGATATTCTTGGTAGCTCGGATCTCTACCGCACCCAGGATTCTTTAATTTTTTTTTAGGATTTACGTATTTACGAGAGAAAATTCGAAGCGAGAAAACAGCCTATCACAATTGTCATTCGAGCATTATCTGACACACTAAGACCGATTTTCACAGAGCTTTTAAGGAGTGCTAACATACTGCAAGACGTCATATAGATACTTTGTTTTATCACTGTCATACATTCCACTACCGTCATCGTGTATTTTCCCGAAAAATGTGAAAATGTAAACCAATAAAATCACTTTTTCGCGCGAGTGCGCACTATTATGTGTACAGGATGATTTAATTTTCAATTTCGAGAACTACTTTCGATCACACACCAGAATCTTTTTACCGGGCCCAACCTGGTGATTAAATGAGCGGAAGACTTACACCTCTGTTTCTCGACCACAACTAAGTATCAATAATGTCATTCAACCCTGAGATTTTCACGTATGAACGCATCCAAGTGCTTGACCAGCGTTTATTTCGCAACACGATTTTTTTCGTCTAATTTCTTCAATTTCTTCAAAAAGTGCGCAAGAAAGTGTATTTTAATTCGGACGTCATACGCGAAAAATGTAAAGCCATAGTTTTTTCTCAATTTTATCAACTGATCATTTTTTTCTCCATTTTTTCAACCATAAAATAAGAGATTGATCGGAGAAAAATTATAGCATTCCACATAGTTAATCGGGGGATAAATGGCGATAGAAAAACGAGAAGAAGGGGAGGATATTGTCCAGGCGAGGATAAAGAGAAAGAAAACATTCTTAATGGAGGGGATGATGAGAGATACGTTGTACGTAGTGCTGAAGTAATACGAGCATTGTCTAAAAAGAGATGCTCCACATCCATTTTTTCACAAACTATTTACTCTATAAAATGAAATTTACACATATAAAAGAATGATGTGTTATCGAGTTCTACTGCCTTCCTCCACCGATTCACAAGGGATTCACAAGGGGGATTCTATTCCCTTTCGGTTCCAATCCTTGCTCTGTTTACGGAGCCAGTTTTCACAGCGCTAATCACCTCTTCGACGTCCAAAGTAGTAGAGTGGAAAAGTACTTTTAGCCATCATTAAAAATTGATTAGAAAAAAAAGGGAAATTACGCAGCAATTTACATTCGTTTACGTCTTTAGTTTGAGTTAGACTGTGGTTTGCGAACTCAAGCTTGCAGTCTGGCCTATGCAGATTCCACAAATTTGGGCAGAGAACTCTGGTATAAGACACGGTAGCGTCGAGATAACCAGGGGTCTGTTTCTCAGAGCTACAAGTTAAAGTCACGTGACCATTTTCATAAGACTGATGGGTTACTCAGATATACCAAACTTAAGACTTATACTAGTCCAAAAAAGTGGTGGGCCTAATCAAGACCATACATAACTCGCATTTTGAGATTACGATATATTTTGAGCGTGCACCTTGCAATATTTCCAATTCAAAAGTTAGTGCAAAGTTTTTCGCAGCAGTCGAGAGAAAATAATTAAATACCCTGATGTTCCACATTCTTTAACTTATTAGTTATAAACAACTTATCAATTCGTTTCTGTTGAGTAATACAATCATTAATAACTGCAAATACGAACTGTGAGATAAAATAAATATTATTAACGTCAACATCCGGTATGTTACCATGAAGTTTCGTTATAATATTAATTATAATATTACGTTGTAATGTAATAGTGGTTCAACAAAGATAAAACCAAATAAACATGATATCTTGAAATGTAAGGTTTATTAATAACAACCACATCCTTCAATAAATACGGCGAAATAAACAATTATATCTTATTATGTTAGGTTTACCCGAAAACTCGCATTCGCTTGTGATCTTTTAAGGTACGCTGGGACATTAAATTACTTTCCAGCACATATTCAATAATTGGTATTCACCTAAAAACATTGCACTAACTTTTGAATTGAAAATATTGCAAGGTGAACGCGCAAAATGTATCGCAATCATAAAAATACGAGTTATGTATGGTCTTGATTAGGCCCACCATTTTTTTGGATTGTAGATGTATAATACGGAAGTCTTCGGTTTGGTATACCTGAGTAATCCATCCGCCTTGTGAAAATAGTCACGTGACTTGTAACCTATAGACTTGTAGCTCTGAAAAACAGCCCCCAGATAATGTAACGACGGCGACCAACGGAGATGTGTCTCCCGTTGACCGTTTCAACGCACTGATTTCTGTTTTTAGGAAGTTAAAAAAACATGGGAAATAACTTTCTGGCCAACCCCCGTAAAAGGTACAACTAAGTAGGGTGAATTCGGTAGTAAAATGTTGGGATATACAATCTCATCTTAGCCTTAACTTCCCTTATCCATCAACTACCTTACAGAAAACTCATACGACACAATCAGTACGAACCCAATGTTATACCAGACCTTGATGAGAGGAAGATGATTATAGAGAGAGAAATTAAGCGCGATATATCGGGGGAAAAATATTCAACTCGCTGCCTACGATTGGGGATGTGTCTTCCACAAGCCATTTCCCCACCGATACTCGTTACTTGCTCGTACACGTCCATCTCTCAACTCCAGTCATTCACGAGAGACTCGATTTTCCCTCCTTCCGACGACTCATCCCCAGCTTCCGTCCACACCCCTCAAGACCTCCGACCGTATCTCTCGAGTCGACCCAAGGGTACACGGATGTCACACACGTAACACAAGCGCTATCAGTTACTTGCGAGCAGAGGTAAGTGGAATACGGAGGAGATAGGTGAACGCTATCCTGGGGAGCCGCAAAGTCGGGTTGCGTTCGAGTAGGTGCTTAGGAGCCAAAGGTCAATGAGAGTTTCACAGTTTTGTCTCATGTGACGGATGGAGCACAGCCTTGGAATCCCTCCCTACACGGTGTCCAAGTTGGGGTCGGGGCTCCGCTAAAAATATTCTTTACGGCATGGTTTGGAACCCAGAATCAATGAATGCGGAACCTGCTCACTATCCACATAACATCAGATTCTTAATGGAAAACGACGAAGGTCCTCGATAGAATGACGCTGTTATACTCAGTATTGACGCTAGTAATAACGGTAACGGATTTGGAAACGGTTTGGCACCAATCCCTTTCTTTATTTCTACTTTTGTTAATCTTCTCATTCACACGTACATGTCATAGTGACGTTTCTCAACTTCTATTCCAATCCATCATTCACCACGAGTGTCTCCTCATTTGGGTTGACTTTATAATTGCATTTGCAAATCATCACGAATAAAAATTCCCTTCCCATCTCCTCACCCTCATCTTGCTTAAGAGGCCTCTCCGACGGTTGTCTTCCTGAGTTTTTAGGTTTACTTGCTGCATCGCCACCAATTTAACATCGCATTCTCATTGCGAATGAATAAATTCTCTGCTTCTTTTCTTGCCAACCTTAAAACATCCAAAAAGATCATAGAAAACCCCATTAAAGTCTCTCTGAACCGTTTACTTTTACATTCGCTGAAATAACACGGCATAGGTGTACTCGCGGAAGGCTTCAACCTCGCCTGGGCCATTCTTACCTCCGAGGCGACTCTCTCATTAGAGCGGATATCAAAAGAGCATCAGCACACGACTTGTGCAGCGATAGTGGACCCGCCTCGTCGGAGGTAAAGCGTGTCTCACCCCCTCACCCGCACCACCTTAGCCACCTTCTCAACTCACGTCCACTGACTCTTTCGTGCTCAGCATTCTGCGGCCGCACACGCCCGACTGGGATTTGGAGCGAAGGAAGGAAGAAAAAACATGCATCGGCTCGGTAAACCCACGAGGAGGTGTATGCACCCCAAGCTCGCCCATTTTAAGAGGATCGTCCCCTCCCTTTGATCTTCGACGAGAGGAGAAGACGCGTCGCTGTCGCCGTGAGACGACTGCAAGGAAGAGGAGCCACAAAGACGGAGAAAGGTGGCGTAATCCTTGAAAGGGACGATCCTTATTTTTTATGTGAAAGTCTCTTCGGATTTTACCTTTCCTCGTTTTTTCCTCAAACTCTGCACCATTGTGATGAAATATCTCAACACAATTCGTAGGATGATAAGTTTTAACCACGGGTACAGCCGTGATCTTCTTGAAGGGAGTTCCTCTAATCACGGTAGGAGGGAAAGCGAATGAGAATCCTCATTAGAGGGTTATCATTAAAACAATTTTCAAAACAAATGAAAAAATCAATTGAGTACAGTTTTTAAAATAGAATTAAGGTGTTACTTCGCAAAAATACCAATTAGCGAAGAATACGAGGCATATAAATTAAGTAATGAACCTGTAGCGTAACGTTCAATTTAACATACCTGAAAACTTCCCATTCACATGAAAGGTGAACCAACATGTCTTCTACTACCAGGGCGAGTATGAACTCCGGTTTGAACTACTACCGTAGGGTCATTTAGGTGCCCATATGAATTTATACATAATAACCAAATAACTAAGCTTAAGAGATTTACATTTTTATGCTTCCACAAAACGCCCTCTGACATCATTTCATCCATGGTTCCATTCCCGACTGAGACGGATTATTTCTCAAAAGTAACGTCTAAAACTTTTTGCAGCATTTTCAACAAATGTGTACATCTTTACTGGCCTTTTTAATTGCGTCTTAAAATAGAATATGGAATTAAAATAGATATTTAGAAAAAATAAGGCTAAATTAGGGCACAAGGTACTACGTAGCATTTACTCAATATGAGTGATTCTAGCTACACGGTACATAACAGCTGTCTAACTAGAGGGTTTACAGATTCTTCCCACGTTTATTCATCCTAACGGATGACTGCTGGCGTTCTATTCGGAATATTCAGGTCCGATGTAATTCAGCAGAGTTTTTTGCTCGTTATGTGTAGGGCTCTTCAAAACCTGGTGCTGGAGGAGGGCGAAGATAAAATGGACGGATAATATAAGAAATGATGAAGTTTACAGAGGAATTGAAGAGTAAATGATGTAAAACACTGTACAGAAAAGAAGAACAAGATGGATTGGACACACCCTGAGACACAACGGGTTTGTGAAGAGCGTAATTGAAGATAAAATAGAAGCAAAAGCCCCCCGAGGAAGACCCAGGAATAAGTTCATAGACCAAATAATGAGGAAAGTACATAGGAAGAGCTGCCAGGAAGTAAGGCAACTAGCATTAGATAGGGAGGGATGGATGGCTGCAGTCAACAAATCTCAGGATTGAACGACGGATGATGATGGAGGGCCTGTGGGCATATCTGAGGCGCCCTGATTGGCCGAAGGGTTCGCTCTGCTGTGATGGTTCGTTCCGAGTAAAATTCTTTCCTATGTGGAGGAGAGGGAGCGGCCATTTTCCCGGCTGAAGTTACAAAAAGTAGAGGTGATTTTTATTTCCTCCGGTTATCAACCGAGGTAAGCACATGTTTTCCTTGGCGATGATCATGAATCTCTCCCTAAGTTAATGCTGTGAGGGAGGGTGAAGAGTCTCAACTGCAGACCAAACATGCACTCAAGCAGTAAATTTGACTGATTAGTCTTTTCTCCTTTCATTGTAATGCTACAACGTAACAAAAGTTGAAATATTAATTTATTTACTTTGTAACGACCGTTTCTGTATTATTACATTATGTAATTCGGTAATGACTATGGCCATCTGCCTTCACATATGGGAATGGAGAACTTCAACAGAACGTTTAATACTTATTGCTTCTTATTTTTAGTCAATGGATACACCGTGATTATACAGCAGCTCTTCAGCAATAAAGAGGTAATGAGAAATCAGTTTCGTTCATTAACTATTTTAACAAATATATGCATACATTTGCGAAGTAAAAATCCTTGAACTTACACAAATGGGAAAATAAATATGTATTTCATCAATTGCTTTTCATTTTATGTACGGACGTCTTTTTTTACAACTAGAGTAGTACACTTCCCAAGTGATTCATTGAGTAACGATGCTAAAATTCCTAGAGAATTGAAATGAGGTCGAAAGCCTAAGGATTTTTAGCGCCAACCCCTCAGGAAATTTCACGGCGAAGATGGCCGAAAAACAGCGGCACATGTCCTCCAAATCATCTGCCAAGTCCACACAAAAGACTCCGGACTGAAAGCTGAATGGAGACAATGTCGTCCAACGAAAGCAAATATTGCCGAAGGAGGATCCGATAAGGTTAGAGATGAGGGGAAGGAGAAGAAAAAATTGAAAGATTATTGACGTTCATCTCTCTTCTCGTGAATAACAGATTCCTTCATATGGCTGGTGGAATACCCAAACGCCCCACTTCTCCAATATTCCTCATCCCCGTCGAGGTATGCATATTGAAAAGATATTACTCAAAGACATACTGGAAGTTGAAATCGAAACCACAAAGGAGCTCATCTCCTGACTTATAGAAATAATTACTGTCAATCCATAGATAGTTGAAACAACTTAAAACTTAATAATTCACTTTCGGTCATAGTTCCCAACGTTACACATACATGGATGTAATATTGTTATAAAAACATAATACTATCAAGTATATACTCGACGGTCTCCGGCGTCATGTAGAGGAAGTATAAATAAATAAAAAAATAAAAAAGTCATCCCAATTGTTGGAATGAAACGGCACTTTCCCACGAAAAACCTAGGCGTCTCAATGCGTTTCGGATCATTCTGCAATCGCCAGGTAATTAAATGTCACAGTCTCCTGTTAAAGGATCAGAGTTACGCAATGTATTGTGACACTATTGTTTTGCGTGAAAACATACCATTTAATTAAATAGCACTACAAAGCAGCGCGCCCAAATCCCAGTTATTTATAATAAATAATTATTATTAATATTGATTCTTTATAAACAAAAAGAACTGAAACATGCTGATGCTGTATCTACAATACGAATATGGGTGCAATAAAATTCAAATTATTTGAAGCCAATATTACATCAATGCTTATCAACCGCCCGCAATCGCACAAGAAAAGTGAATGAAACACCAAATGAATGACAGATCTCTACAGACACTCTACAGATTGAGGCTTCACTTCGTGGAAGTTTATAATATCCATATTTAAAGAATAAAATTTCGCACTTTTCCACAGAATTTTTTTTTATGGTACGACGACATCAGGTACCTGATGATGCCGCAAGTCGGTAAAACGCGTCGAACCATCCAAAATAAAATTCTGGGGAAAAGCACAAAATTATATCCTTTAAGTATGGATCAAATGAATGGAATGCATGGAATACATTAACAATACAAAAAATTCACGAAAAAAAATCGTCCACATCACTGTAGGTATTTTACTGTCTGAATGGTGAATGTAGGTGCAGGAGCCTTGGAGGGTCGAGCAACAATTTCCTAAAGGGTAGGGGATCTCCTTATACGCTTACTTCCCCAAATTACCAACTTGTCCCACTTGCTCTAAAATTATTCCCCTCGTTCCTTTCTCTCTCCGAAACGTCAAACATTCTCACTCATGTCCTCCCTAATCGATAGTAAAAATCAGAATAAACATGGGAAAATGATTATCGATGTTTTCACGCCATCAGGCAACGGTTCTCGTCCCTTCTTCAATTTCCTCCAGTCCGCGGCAACCCCATACCCTTCTCCCCCGCTTCTCCCGCGTCCCCCCCCCCCCCACGGCACTCGAGATGTTCCCGGCCTCCGTCCGAGTATGTCGGTACACACAGCCGCTAACAAGGGAGCAGTCGCTAAAACAATCAATCAGCTACCATACCCCTCTGTCCCACTCCCCCCTCCACCTATATCCCCCTCTCCAATTCTCCGCCCCTCGCCTGCACCGACACTTAGGCCAGATGATCAATAAATCAGCCGCCGTGCAATCTCTCTCTCCCGCCTGAGAGAGGGGCAACCCCATTTCCCGATCTGAATCCGTCACGATGCCGGCGCCGGCGGCTGAGAAGACGACGAGGAAGGCAAAGGAGATGAAGGGACGGAGATAGGGCGTCAATGGTGAAAGGATAAGGACGGCAAGTGAACAGACACGTCCAAAAAAGTTACAAGACTATACAAAAGAAGCTGCAACGGCGCTTAGGATGCACTCGAAAAACTGAAGATGAATCCGCCACTAGAGCGCGCTATATAGTGCGCTATAGTGTTATAGATATATGAAAAGTCACATCGTTACAATATTGAGGATAATTTTAGAGGCTAACAATTAGTCCACCCCGATATCCAACCCCTGGTCCATAGACGAGAGGTATTGGCATGATTTTGCTTGTTAATTCCTGTCACTTCATCACTTTTGTCGTTTCATTAATTTAAGTAGAATATAGTGTAGTACATGCTAGTGAAAAAACACTCCCTACCACACTCTTGAGGTGCCTGACAGGGTATTAGGTAGACATAGCTGCATTAATTTTCATACATGCTTTTTAGGAACGATATCTAGACAAAGCTCCAAATAGACAAGTAGTCTGATGGGAATCTGCAAGAAATACAAAGAAATTACAGGCATAGAAAGCAAATTTTCATTTGACACCTAATTCCCGAAAAAATTGCCTTGGAAATTCTCAAAGAGGGAGTACAGTATGAAAAGAGCAGGTATATTGAGTTCTAAAAACTACAGAAATTTGAAACACAATCTTATCACAAAAATAATAAATAGAACGACTTAAGTCTCCCCACAGTTTCAGCAGAGGAACCGCCAACATTGAGGCCAGAAGATGTTCGAAGCCATGCATGTGTATTTAACAACTTCGTTCCCTGATACGAAAAACATCAATTGGAACCGTTTGATCACTGCGGGGACTCTTGAGGACCATAGACCAAAAATAACACAAGAATTTGGTATGCATGCATTTTACTTGTAACTTATACCTGGTCAAGTCCTACTTGCATAAGCGTACATACCAGTGAGTAGAATTTATTTGCGAGGAATTTAAAAATGAATCATTGATGAAAGAGTGGCACAAAACATGTTCAAATTTCCAGATGATTTCCAAATGATGAAAGAGTGGCAAAGTTCTTGCCACATACGAGGCGTAATAACTTGAACTTCGACAACACTAGCAAATGTCACAAATGAATGTTAATAATAAGAAGAAAAAATGCAGATTGGATAAAATTAACATGGTAACTGTAAAGATTTTTGCTAGGTCGCAGTTAATTTGTGTGAGATTCTCTGCGGTCCACTTGTGGCCAGTAACACTCGTTAGAAAATAAAACGTAAAATTTTAGGCACTCAATTATATACAAAGAATTCTTCATTTTTGTAATTAATTTAAATGTATTTCACGTACACAAAATGGTACCTGAATGTTTATAATTTTTTTTCATCATTTTAACTTCATATATTTATTACTTTTCAGATCACTTAGGCGTTTTGTGTAATGGAAAAATCATCGTAGCAATGCATAACGAATATCTCAGGGTTTGAAAAGGCCTGGGATGGAAGACCTATATCCATTACTATTATTACCTTCTATTTGTAGAGATGCGCGGGTTAGATTGGGGATGAAGGAGCATGGAGGGACCCGGATAGGTAGAGAGGAGCATAAGAGAAGGCGGGTGAGGGCATATATCCTCACCAAACGTTTACCAATCGACTGACACAGACCCGCACCACCGACAACACCACTCGGCCGCGTCCCACATTCCCCAGGCAGAGTTTCCTCGCGAGCACCCTGCTAATCTATGGCTAAATTTATTTTCACGAGGAACGGGGTAAAACCGCGCGAGATGCGCAAACAGAGACGGAATACAATTGGAGCGAAAGACTTTCGGAAACCAATTACAAGCTGAGAAGGTGAGAGCTCCAAGTTTGATGCATATCACCAAATGGTATGCTCGAGTTCTGACAAACAATTTAAGTACCGCTATGCCTAAAAATATTCCGAAACTTATAATTTTAGCAAGTAAGCACAAAAGCAATCGTAGTGATTGTTAATTTACTTTAAATTGCAAGTATTCCGAAAAGATACGCCGGAACCGCATATGTACCCAAATGCAAAATCTTGAACTCAAACGTGACTACAATAAATATCCTCCTATTGGAACGAATGGTTAATCACTCCTCCACATTACGGTTGATGAATATACTAAGTGATGGCCATAACGTCGCTTTAAGTAGAGCATTCAAAAAATTAGTCATAGACTTAAATTCTCATTCTTCAGGGGACAATTTATAGCAAGAACTGCAGAGGAAATTTATTCATAGGCAATTTTAAATGCATAAAATCTCTTTTTTGCCTTGCCTTTTCCAATCAGCGTTTTTCAGAAAAGAACTGCGTGAGTCGTAAGAATGTATGTCACTGCACCCGTACGATTAAAAATGCGATGAAGACAACAAGATTACATTGCATCTATTTCGTCTACATTTACAATGACAGCCAACTAAAGTTACTAAAACCACAAATATAAAATGCAAGAGATTGAAAACGCTGAACAGCTAGAAAACACCGCGAAGTAAGGAATATCTACAACAAGATGAAGGCAGCATTTTCCCAACTTCCTAAGGAAGAAACTCAGAAGAAAAAGATGCACTCTCATTCTGATAACCTCTTGAAAAATAATAACTCACTATTCTTTCGGGCACGATGCCACCTGCTTCGCCATGCAAAATTCTTCGCCGGTCACGGAATACGCCAGAGATATCCTGTTTTGAATTAAGAGGATGAAACGAAGAAAAGAACAAAAGGCACAGTGGATTGCGACGCGCAAACAAGTGTAGCGATAAGAATCTGAGCGGCCGGCGACTACCGACCCGAAATCCTCACCTATTACGTGATTTGTTATCACTGGACGGAATCTCACGACAGTCCTCAAATGCGGGTGTAGATGAGAAGAAGGGCACGGGAGGGGAGATGGGCCCAACGTCCTCTTTGTCCTCCGCAGGTCCAAAGAAGGAGGCTTTCATCGTACGTATATAAATTCCCTTTATCTCTTAAGGTGGTTGGAGCGACTTTCGTTTATGTACAACAGAGTTGCCTCAGACTTTGCATACGTTTACCTATTAGAAATGTGTATCAATAAAATTAAAAGTATTGTTACCGATTTGATTTCTTGACAATTCAACACTGTCTCAGCACGCAGCATTAAGCCACTCAATATACATTTCAAACTAATTCCATTACACACATACAAAGTTTCTATTAAAAGAGAAAAAATTCATTTCATACCATTACTCACAATAGTTGTTGGTATAGGCATGTCAAGGAACGTATAATACCGAGTAAAACGCGCGTATTTCTCAATGATTTTCGCAATAAGCAATTAAACAATGGATATCATTGAGTTGTGATTTGTTTAAATGTCTTCATTACGGTATCTCTATTCGTCACATCGTAGATGCTAAGAAAAAACATGACTAGAGCACGGAGGAGACTATTCATAGGTTCATCAGCAAATTCTAACGTTTGCCGCAAACAGAGTTAAGAACAATTAACGAACATTCAATCCCCTTTCAAGCTCTTTCAAGTTGTAAGAGATGCCTGAGATTAAAAACAAAACCTTGTTCTCTATAACTTATTAAATAGCCTTTTCTCTCCTATTCCCAATTGTTTATAAAAAATATAGCCTATGCGCAAAATCTAGACAGCAACTTAGGTCTCCTGGCCTCAGAAATCATTGTGGATAGAACTCAAACCCAGTAAGAACTCACAACTATCTTTATCACAGTAATGCGGACATTTACTGATAAACTGAGTGGCAAAAGACCAAAAGGGGGATAAAGTCGGTGGCGGGAGTTTCACTGGGCACCTTTTACTAAGAGCAGGCTAATATCGTCGCCGGGCTTCTCTCCACCCTTCCTCCATTCTCAAAATAATCCTTATGTTAGAACCCAAACAACAAGTCCTAAATGACGCCCATGTTCTTGGTTATCGGACACCAAACCTAAATAGTCACATCATCAACATCCAGAAACACAAGCGTATACTGAGTTCCCTAAAAGCCTTAAAGAAGGCATGACACGTAAATGATAGAGGGAGCCAGTACTGAGGTCCACTGATCTCCTCTTGGTCCGCTGGACTCCTTCAAGTCTTCGAGGATCACACCAGACACACTTCTCATGCTTATAAAATCATTGACGTGAGGGGTGATCTGCTTTGATATCACTTTCACCCTTCGACCCCGGAACAAGACCACTCCCACTCGTAATTACTTCTTCCGGGCAATGGGTGGAAACATCCCTGTCCCTCGAGATCCATGACCTCTCACCCACCTTCCCAGAGTAAGACAACTAAGACCGATTAAAACCCTCCTTGTTTGCGTGGGCTGGAGGCTCCCCTAGCGCTCAAGGGCCCAGCAGAGCACATGGCATTCTCACCCCTCAAGAAGGGATTGGCGACCAGCTTTCTCCAAATTACTATCATCTCGAGCGTAACGGGATTCTCACCGGATGAGAAGGGGCTCGCTCTCAAGAGGTGGGTAGACACGGTGGGGGTAGGGGGTACGATGCCCCGCCCATGCGGATGCTGAGGGAAGATGCTTGAGGGGAAGGTGAAAGACTGCACGCAAATTATAGAAAGTGAGGAAGAGGACACTAGCTGGGATAGTAGATTCAGCTGAAGGGAAACATTACCAAACGCGTGGGATGCCATCGGGGCAAGCAACTGTTTTCGTTCGTCTACCGCTCCATTTCATTATTTTGAATGGCAATCTCGAAGTGATCAAGTCCCAGCGTAGGTCGAAGTATGAAGTCGATGCATGAATACACAGGTAAATAAGCTAATTGCATGAAGGCGTATACTCTTCCAGTACCTAGTCCGAAAGATTTTCGGGCCGCCATGTTTCTACAACAGCCCTAAATATTAAAAAAATTAACGAGTTATCACGTGAAGTCAAGTACCAAGTTCCAACAGCTTTGGAACTCGTATCGATAATGAATTTGCAAGTTCAAGAATGAAGCAAACGGACTTAGATACTCAACTAAAGATACTGAACCACTTTTAGCCAATTACTTTGAATATTTCGTCAATAAGTAGTCACACACGCATCCGTAAGATCTAATTTTCTCAGCTTTCTAGCTGTTTCTCCACACGCAACCTTCATAGTTAGAGCTATGACAGTATATATGATTACAATATACAATAAATATTTGGTACACAGCATAAAAGTTACTTCTTTCACATACAAAAACATCCAATGAGTCTTCCACAATTCACCTTACTTTACAGATAATTAACCAAGGCCCTATAAACCCAGAAGAACACGATGCTACTTGGCAAAGAGCTCACTAAGTAACGATTTTTGACAGCAGAAAGACATTCTGCGAAATGTTTGTAGTTTATCCTGAATTTTCCGGAAAATCACCTTGTTACGAAAATAGAATCCATCACCAAGAGAGCGTACGACATATTTCCCGTAAATTACCCACGAACGCAAAGTTTTCTACAGCTTCCCTTCCACTTGGCTGTAATAAGCAAGCGCTCCAATAAATAAATGCCCTTAAGAATCTCACAAGCCATTTAGTAACTACTTCCGTCATCACAACATTTGTTCCAGAGCATCATTTGAAACTTTTCTTCGATAATGTGGTCTGCATTCTTATGAAACAAGAATTATGACATAAATAATTCATGGATGCCCATAATAGATGTTTGTAACATACATTCCCCGGACAATTTTCTCCTTGAGAAAGAAATATTTCAATGCACTCGCAAGTTAACCCCAAAGAGAAGTAGTCCAGATAGGTTTTACACCACTCGCACGTTGGTTTCTACGAAAAAACTCAATGTCAAGAAGGGAAAGCGTCTCCACAAAAGCAACAGTGTCGTAGAAAGTATATATTGCATTTAGGAGAGATAAATATCATAAGAAAAGACCACGCAAGGACAACTAAGATGAGTTATCGTGCTAGTGAAAGTACAAAGCTTGTAAACTCCATTGAAAAGGCACACTCGCACGAAAATAAATATAAATAACAGAGAAAAAGTCACATCACACTCGAAGTATCTTATTCATGCCTTCGATTAGATTCCAGACTCTTCCCTTTTTCAAAAGGACACATCACGAGGCCGAAAGTCGGAAACCATACGTGGCTTAGAGATCGAGAGAAATGAACTGATAAGGCATTCAAGAGAGACCAGCCTAGGAGGAAAAAAGGAGACAATCGCCTTCCCCATGGAACACGCAGGAACGCACATTGCATGGGCATCACCCTTTTACCAAACCACGAGGCGAAAGCGAGGGGGATTTTCTAACCTCTATCCTTTGGAACTTCGATATCCCACTTCCTCCTTCCCGCCTTCACTGCTTCTAACCCATTCCTCCCTTGCCTCGTAAGCTAACAAGTCCTGCTCACTGAAAGAATACCGCAGATCGACTACGAAACACGGCCCACCATAAGGCCACTTCAAATTGAACGCAAGAGCACCAATTATAAGACACGACGAAACAAAATTTCAGACTGCAATCGATCGAGTGTTCAAGACAAACCAACCAATTGGAATACTTTCCTCTTTCCTCGACGAACAGGAATTCTGTTTGTTTAATGTCCGATTTCCAAAAATCATCATCTACGACCATGTTATTACGCCCGATTAAAAAGCCGCCTTTGGACTCGATAGAGTCAACTACGAAACATGACACACTTTACACATGTGAAATTTCTCACTCCTTCACCAAGTAATTTGTTCGGATGCTAAAATAAATATGGTCATATCACAATATTCCTAATGCTTAGGACACGATGATTTCCATTCCGCCGTATTAGGGTATTCGAAATGTGCGAAAATTTCCAAGATAAAATCGCCTAGTTCCATTCAATCTTCAAACATTGCCGCACGAATCAATACCGTAGTGGTCTGAGCATTGATCTAGCAGGCCAAAATTCCGCGGATCGAGTCCCGGTCCAGGCCAATTTTCGTTTTGGAAATTTCATATGCCTAGGATATTGAGGACGAAGTAGTAATCCGTGAAATTCCTACAAATGCCACACACCTAAATTGAAAATAATATCACACTCGATCACGACAATATTTCGTTCATAAAATTAGAACGAGACATCATAAACCAAGAATTGTGCACAAGAACTACATACAAACTCGAGGGTTAGAGGAGGTATTTAAAACATATTCAACAAGTTTTACAAAGAACAATATCCATTTATATGCATAAAAAACAAGCATGCGTGGCATAATTTTGTTTCCAATTAAAGCACAACATACATAGAAATCAACACTTAAAACGATATCCTTTAAAAAAATTTTCGCGGCACATTACATATGTTACAATAAAAATGCTTGAAAATTTTAATGCCATTTTTTACCCTCTAGCTGATAAGGGAAGGAGTGTTCTGGGACAACAAGAAATTTTATCCTTACGTGCATATATCTTATTTCATATTCTGGAGATAACTACCAACGAGGAACACACGGCGGCGTCACGTCCCGTCGCTAGAGGGTCACATCCCACAAAACTTCCGTCAACACACACAATCCAAGCCGGCAGTTGGTTATCACGCGGGGAAATCAAATGGATGCGCTACAAAGATGCTGAATCTGTTTTCCCAGGTAACAGAAATTAGGGAATCAAAATGAAATAATACGGAAGAATAAAATCTCGCATCACATTCACGACGGGAGATCAAAAGAACAGCCGACACGAAAGATAGTTCAGCAAGAAGAAAATGCAAGATAAGGCTGCGGATACATTAAAGAGTTTTGAAAAAAAATATTAATTCGCTGATAAAAAGTTTCTCTACCGGATGAGATACAGATCCTCTTCCTTTGAGGAAGGAAACGCCGGTTTTCTCACACTCATTACACTACTTGAAATTATTTTAAAACAAACGTAATTATGGATTCGTATGCTAACAACGGGTTCGTGCCACCTTATCTATTGAACGATCGTATCTCGCTCTGGACGAACTATCATCTCAAATTCAAACTTAAGAGTCTCACGAAACAGTGCCTCACTCTGGGAAAAAGGAACTAAATACATGATTAGGGGTACCAGAGAGTATTGTATTGAGTATTGGGTAGAAGAGTAGAGTTTGCACCGAAATATTACCGGAATCGCAAAAGTTCGATCCACCTGGAAAGACTGTACCTTAGCCACTGTAATATACCTGCGACAGAAATGAGTCATGCGAGAGAGTAGTGCGAAAAGAGAGATCGGTTCGTACTACAAGGAAGATATGAGAACGCACGGAGAGCCTGAATGAATTCTTTTACACATACTCTGCATGTGTTCAATGTGAAAACCTCATATTATCCACGTTTAGTAGCATTCGCCAAATACCGAGAAGATGAGCACGATTGTCCCTGTGACATCATCCCTCTCCGCTATGCCCCGTTGGGTCCACCCCCGAGCTGACACGCAACTCAATTTCTTAAAATTTAAATTAATGCAACAATATGAACACGCATCTCTTTTTTAAATAACAAGCACTTCTCTAAGTAACTACGAGTTGCGAACAACTAGTTATACTTCGGTGAAGTAATAGATACACACTTTAATGCATTAGAGCAACAGCGGAATTTTACCGAGCAGCGAAAATGGTTATAACGAAAGCTTTCTATAAAAATTCCCTATGTAGACACAAAAATAATCCTTGCTCCAAGTACTGGCTGTGCCTATGTGGGTGTAATTTATGATCGTCTCTGCCCTAAATTAGACGGGGGAATCTCCAGCGTTGTATTTTTTCCTCCTCTTAAATAGCATAGAATTAAACATACCGATAAGATTTCCTACAGCAACTCAGCAACTGTCAGTCAACGAGCACAAAGAAAATCATTTATAGTAGTTTATATATTTCATGGTTCAAACCTCAATAGAGTAAATAGGCAATAGCATCATAAAAAAGTTACATAAAACAAAAGGGAGATACGCTGAGAGAGATATTAAACACAGTTCCAGATTACAATACCGCCTTAAATTATATCATCCTCAGTAGAAAGCTATCTGGATGGGCTACATAAAAAATGGACGTCCAGCCGAGGAACTACGATTTTGTTAACTCACCCAATAATCATTCAAGAGTCAATCATTTCGAAGAACTTTCTCCAGTACTTCTTGTACTCACTCAGACGCATCTTCAGACCACACTCGAGCAGCACAGAAGTCGCCCACTTAGCTGGGACGGAGGAATACACGCGAACGAAAGAGGGCATTTAGTCCAATTAAGAACCATTTATCACACCACTCTTTCACCCTCCACAGTCATTCCGAGAAACACGCCGCACGAGATGCCGGCAGAAGCAGCCACCATTGTCGAGCACGTGATGAAAGATGGGATCTCGGAGAGACACAAAATCCCTCACGACCGAAACACAAGCGTGGAGTCTCCCGGAAAATCAAACGCGACGCCTTTCAAAAGTTGAAAACCCCACGACACGGCGATGCACGAGAGGCGCGTGCGGGACGATTCCAGATTCCGGCCCGCCGTGTTAGCGGGGGACTTCGCCGACGTCTCCGCGGCCGTATCTTCCCCAGCGATCTCCTCTTTACGAAGAGCACAAGAGCGGAGGAGGCGGAAGAGGAGGACTCTTTACGCCGCCGACACTCTCCTTTCTCTCGTCTAGGAATCAAAGTGGAACACTTGTGCGGGTAAGTCGCACACATAACGGTTGGACGGAGGGAGAGGAGTTAAGGCTGGGTGGCGGGCCGAATGGTTGCAGCGCGACGAATCGAGAATGGACGAGTCTCTCGTCGAGGATGATCTCCGACCTAAAACACCACAGTCATCCCTCAACAACCCTTTACCCCAAACGAAACTATGAACGTATCATCACGGTGACTACAGGCACAAGGAATACAATTTTCATTAAAATTTCCTGGTTTTGTGATATATTTTCTCCCAATAATAATGATGTAACAATAGTTTTTCTAGGTTTTGATGGATCGTCTCTACTCTTCATTAACATCTTGAAACGTCTCTTTTCTCTCACTTTCACAGTATTTCGAGAGATAGGGTTGGAGTCCCTAGAGACTCGGGAGGTTAAACGCTAGGTTTAGATTCCTGAAAAATTCAGAACAAGTGTGTTTAAGTGAGATACAGATGGTTTCAATTTGGCGCCGCATTACAATTCTAGCTTCGACGAAAGCGATTAAATATGAGAGATACTTTACCAAACAGATAGGATCAAAAATTCGTTCTTTCCAAGCACAACAAGCGACAAACATTAAAACTGAGCTACACTCATAAAACTCACTTAACACACCACCTATAAACCTCCCTAAAACCTTCGCACCTTTAAACGGCAGGTATCCTAACACACCCTGCCACACGCCTACGCGGAGGATCGCAGGGTGGAATGTAGATATAGTCTGAACTCAGACCTCGGGCTCCTAATCCCTACTTAAATAATATTCCACCTTAAATAGCTTCCTACAACTTCACATCACCACTGACGACTTGTTACTTCCACCCGTTCCTTCTAATCTCCATCAAGTTCGTTTCCTCCCCGCAAAGTACACGCCGCGTACCTGCGCCGTTCGCATTCCTTACCGCCCACCAAACCTACGCACTTCATTTCCCTTCTCGCTTTTCACACGCCTTTTCTCATTCTTTCTCCACGAAACCCATGCTTAATACCAACGTCTCTTTCAATGTAACCCTTTATTATTTCCTTCTATGTGCCCATACATTTCTCCAGGCCTTGGACAGGATTGAAATTAAACAAGCGTATTCATTAATTATAATTATTTTTGTATGTTAACTATTAATTATTATTAACACCTTCAATTGACAGCGGCCAATAATAATGACCACTCGGCGATCACCAGAAAATTTCGACTGCAGTGATATCCTTACTTTGAAATTCCTTAAAACTTGTTTAATATCAACAACACACTATTACAACACTTTTCTTGAGATATTCCCATTAAAAATCACTGGTTTTAATTCCATTGGCCATTATTTCCAATCATGAGTTTCTTTATAATTTTTAATATTTAACGGTGATTTATTCACGCATATTAACTCTAATTATCCTAAATTGCAAACGAGACTTTTCGGTCACGTCCAACTAACACTGAGGCAAGAACCTAAGCTTTAGACAAATCACTGTTTTCAAAGATTGAAGATATAAACGTAAAGAAATGACACGAGGAATGGCTCTACTGCTATAAGCTGATCTCAATTCTCAATTTTCAACAGGTCGGAAACTCCCTAATTTCTCGGTGCAGTCCCCACCCCATTCAAGGAGAAGAGGAACATTGTTTCCATTGTCCGCTCTCACGCTTCATTGTCCCATATTCCTCCTGAGGCGGGACGAGCGATAGGACAACTGAAGGGCGAAGGAGCGAGCGTTGCGAGGCGATCCCGTAAGAAAAGGAGAGAAGAAAAAAGAGGGCCAAAGCAAGCGAAGGAAGAGACGAGGACGACGCTGAAGGGTGCGTTATTATCTCATAAAGAGCGGTCCATATGAGGGGGTGGGGCGGCTGAGCGGGCTCCATAGGACAAAAGGTCCACCACCCCCTTAATTTCACGCTCCTCGGACCAATTAGGGAATTGAAAGAGAACGGGAAGGAGGAGAGTCGCTGGTTCGGCGGGGCATATGAGAGGAGTGCCGGGTTGACTCTCACAACCCCTTTAACTCCCGGCTATTCCCATTCCCCCGACCCGCCCACGCAACGCGGCCGAACACGTGCTCGGCCGAAAAGTAACGGAGCCCAGCTCGAGGGCTCTTATGTGTGTATGTATGCTACGACGTGGATTAGCCTCATCCGCCCAACAAACGCCCACTCGGCAGAGGGACGGCACCCACGCCTCTTTTCCGCCCCACATTCCCCATTCCCCAGTCCCATATACCACCTTGTACATAACTGTAGGTTAAAGAAAATAATAGATGCAATGAAACGACCGAAACGACAGCACAGGAAACCATATAAAAACGGTCGTGGTATACGGAGGATTTGCTTAAATACGCGAGGCTACACCGAAGATAACGGAATAATATGGCGTTTTACGCTACGGTGGGCAGGATTCTTCATGAAATAGTAAAAATTTTCCAAACTACAGAGGGATTTTTTAAAGACCTAGTGAGGTGGTGGAGGTCAGGCAAGGTGAGCCCACTGAAAACGAAGCATGGCATCCGTCTGGGTTATCATGATTCGAAATATTTCATGTAGCCTCTATTATCGATAAATGACAGTACGCAAAGTTTTCGGATCATTGCATAGCGCACATATTAGTTTTCATGAAACTCCACTCCCGAGCAGAGCTTCGTTGAAAATGGACTGTTTATCAAAGTTTGCAATTTTTTTCGGTCCGATAAGGTTATAAATTAATAAACAAACGCCAAATAAACATAGCATAGACTCCATTTTGCAATGTCAAATGGCGAATACGAGAATTTCATCTACCACCATAAAGGCGTTTAAAACCGCTGCGTTCAGAGAACACCTTTCACATTGTGGTATTCAACCCAAGTCTACATATATGGTCAGATTTCATGTATGTGTTAAGACGACAGTTTTTCCAAAAAAAACAGGCTTCAACTTGCGCGCCAAGGCAAGACCTGTTATTTTTATTGATCTATGACCTCAACTCACAAACAAAACCACAGTCACACTCACACGACTACAAGCATGCGCGAGCTTCATGTGAGAGTGGCCCACTTGAGCCCATCATCAAATGCTCTCCCGGCGTGGATTCTCAAACCGCGCCTGGCTTTCCACCACAAACGCCCTCTCATATACCCGAGGCATGCCGTAAAACCAAATGGGAAAATGGTGGCCAAAATACACAGACAATTTTAAATCGGCTGAAAATTTCAGCTCTGAGTAAACTTGACCACATCATTCACGGGAGAAGGTAAACGAGCTGAAAAACTACCTTTGAACCATTAGATAACTTTATATTTCCTTTGAATTATAGAAAATAGCACGTTCTCAAGAAAATATCACGAAAAAATAGCTCCAGTGAGAACTCCTCATACCTTAGGAATAGAGAGCCCCGATCACGCTAACCTTTCTAGATATGCGAATCATACAGCATCATCTAAAATTTAAAGTTGACAGTTACAGCGAGGATACAGAGAGCGCAAGTCTTTAAGTTTCTTTTCTTTTGGCCTGTTGCCTACCGATATTGAAATTTTCACGGTAGTAATTTCCCAAACTTTTCTGGAGGGGACCGAAGGGTTGAGGAAAACCTGGGGTCGGAATTACTCACAGGAAAAGGGCAAAGTGGACCATTATTGTACATTCCATCCCACGTTAGGAGTACTGCCCTTGAAGTACACTCCACATTAAGCATAAATAGGGATCAGAATTCCACTGCAAAATTGTTTCCATTTCCAGGATTCGAATACAGACATTCGGAATCGGAAGCCATGACTATACTCAATCTTCAGCGAAAATGCCGCGAGTCACCGACGCATCGCACCGGTTCTATTTTATTCTCTGTATACGGTAGGGAATACGGAAACGGGCTTCACAAGCCTTCTTCACTACTACGTTAGCCAATCATCAAATTCAATCATAGCTCTTATAAAGACGAATTCCCCACTTCTCGCGCGTATTTTGGAATGTGGAACAAATGTATTCGCCCCATGCCGGCCCCGCGGGAGAATGTCGGCCCGAGAGAATGGGCGTCGGCGCACGGAGAGGGGAAGGAGGTTACATGTACGCACTACGTGGGAGGAGCACACCAGCGAAGCGCGCGGGACAAGTCGGAAAAAGGAGAGACGGTCGTGTGACGGATTGTGCTGGACGCATGAGAGGCTAGGCAGCGAGAACGCTATCGCACACGAAGCTTTCGATGCGGACTGATCCAATCACTTTCCCCAATAGCGTGAAAATTTCACGAGAAAAAAACGTCATTTCTAGCAATAGGAAAACTTGGTGGAACGCACGAGTACAGAGGTTGTCACTGAGGGAGAATTACTTAGATTAGCAGAAAGAGATGACAGTACATTTGCGAGGACTTCTGGCGGAATCTTCAGTTCCCTCGGGCCCCACATCTTGTATGCTGCACTCTCCTTAAAGTCATACTCTTCACCAACGAATGACATCAATTTAGCCCAATAGCTGCGAGATAAATCAGATTATTGACCTTATATGTGCGTTAAAAAGTTGATTCCTCGTCTTTTAATCTGGTCTCCACATGCATTTCTTAAGGCTACTGATAGAAGCAATAGACTATTGATAAGTAGCAACAGATAAAAAGAACTTAACAGCACCAGCACTAACATTTGGAAACTTTCAAGATGGTACTGTTCCTGGTGTCGTTTTTAAATCGCCAATAGCCCAAAGGAGAACATGTAAGATTGACCAACTGTAAGTATATAAAGTTAAAATCGATTAGGAGAAGATATAGGGTGGGCAAATAGGGAGTAGAATCTAGGGTAAAACTATTAGGAGTAGATATGGAGTTGACCAAGGATTGTTATAAGGTTGGAAAACCATGCCATCACCTCAGTTACTTCGGCAGGACTTTGCGTTCACCTTTTCCGATCAGGATACTATGAGAAAATAGGCTCACTCCAAAACTACCAATTAAAAATATAAAAGGAAACTTCTTCTCTCGTTCCAAAAATATGTCGGGTCCGAAGCAACGCCATAAGGTCTCCCGAAATGCCGCCACGCCAATGATACGAACAACAACCTCAATCTAACTATCGAGCATTTTACAACCTGACATTTCCATGTGCGTTTCTTGGTAAGAAAATCAGTTGTAATGACTAAAAATAAGCCCCACACATCTCCCTCAAATCTCAGAGTGAAAGATATGGAGCTCACAGTGAACCGTAAACTTCTTAAATTATCTTAAATCAAACAAATCATCTTAAATTTGTATAGAATTTCGTACATGGATACAAATGACAATGCCAAGTTACCACACAATAGCTTATTAAATACAGTAATGGAAGTAAAAATGGAAAGACAGAACTAAATATGAAGGCAAAGGATGGAACAAGTGCATCAGGAAAAATATGAAGGACGAAAAATAAGTGAGAAGGAACGAAGCGGTTAGCTAAAAAAGAGAACGGAGTAGAGAGCTGCAGCAAACCAATCTTGAGATTGATGACAGCTGATGATAATTGAAAAATCATATCAGAAGCTGGTAAAAGCTGTGAGCAACTTGGCAAGCATAAGACCATATAACTTAAGCATTAACGAATTATCCACGAAAAGCAATATAAATGGGAGTCGAGGAATAGCCACCAAGGCCTGAGAAGTGGATAAGCCAGAAACAATAGACGCTTGACATATGACAAAACAATTGAGTTTCCTTGGAATGATATAACGGCGAAGGAATGGGAGGCCTCCGGGGCGAAAACGCGAAACGCTTATAACTCAATCCGAGATTCCGCGACTTGTGCCGCATTTCGAAAGACAAAAGCCTCTCGGCAACCGAATGACAAAGACACCCAGTATTTTCCGAGACGGTAAACCAGAAAATACATGTAAGATTTAAGGCTTTCCCGGCAAATGCTTCGGATGAAGAGTTCTCGGGTTTCCAACCGGGTGGTGGTGATTTGTAGCACCGACGTTTCGACGACGTAGTCTGCCTGAGGACGATGGCAGACTACGCCATCGAAACGTCGGTGCTACAACTCACCACCACCCGGTTGGAAACCCGAGAACTCTTCATCATCAGATAATTCATTCAAAATTCTCTCTCTTTCTTGAAAATTCAACGCCTACACTATTATCGCATAGTTAGTTCTCTTTGAAAAGAAAGCAACATAATTAGCATTTAACCCATTTATGCCCAAAGGGCATTTTGATGCCCACCCGATTACAATGTAGCCTCGCTCACCTGTTTGGCGCCACGCGTGTGTTTTTGTATCGTTTGCAACAAAGAAGGTCTGCTTGACATGTTCAGACAAGACTCAGTCAAGCATTGCACCCACCGGCGGCACAGTCGAGCACTGAAATCATCATGGTTTCGCGATCATCGCACGCTCATCATAGAGGGTATGTATTTCTTAATCCTAGTCAGTATAGTTATTAATCTTTTATGGATTATTTTCGGTAAGCACCTATGTCAATTCATGTGCCATTAGTCTTTGATGACATATGCTTATTATTTTTTTATTACGAGGGAAACTGAAAGTGGGCATCAAAATGCCCTTTGGGCACATGCCTATACTAAAGATTTTGATTATCCATCGACTGAGTTTATCCGTACCATTGTGCCTACTTTGTCTCCACAAAGTCATATGATATTAGTTAATCTAAGCTAATTAGGCACGGTTTTATACGCAGTTGGACATTGATTAAGTGTCATTCATGGAATATTTTCCTTCCGTCATTTATTTATATTTTACCCAATGTAATGAAAAATGGTAACTTTAGTCATCAATCACATATCAGCACATGCATTGAAACATTACTACAGGGGTGCATATGGACATTTATTTGACTGAATAATACGTGATATGTTATACTTTATAATTTTTTATTGATATTCTATTTTCATAACCCTTCATTCGTTACAGTACAAAATACCTATCCCTGGCAGAGGTGATAAAGTATCTGGAGAATGCCTTGGATGAGGATGTTGGCGGTGATTCTGCTGATATATATATAGAGCCACCTGACAATAATGCATCGGATGAGGACTCAGGAGATGAAATGTGCAACAATCCAGATTCCCTGCCTTCCTGTCAGCTTCGCGCCACAGCCGAGTTTCGATCAGGGAACTTCGAAAAAAATGCTGAAAGTCCTGAATCATCTCACCCAGATGTGCAACCTGCGAAAAGGAAAAGAGGACCGCATAAAGTGCCCTTAGACTTGAGCTGGAGAAAAGGTGACTTGTGCGTTCCCATCCAACAGGCAAACAGCACCAGTGTAAATCATCCAGATGCCTCTAATCTTACCAATGAAAATCACCCCTTAGAGTTTCTTCAAATATTTTTGAATGAAGAAATTATTTCTGAAATTGTTAAATTTTCTGTAATGTATGCCACTCAATCAAATCATCCAAACTTCCACCTATCATTGGAGGAAATGTACACTTTTCTAGGAATCTTGTTCCATAGCGGTTACGTCCCTTTGCCCCGTAGGCGTATGTTTTGGGAAAGTGCCGAGGATGTTCATAATGTACTTGTGTCTAAGGCAATGCGTCGAAACCGCTTCGAGGAAATTCTGAGGTTTATACGTGTTTGCAACAATGAGAATCTGCCATCAGGTGATAAAATGGGAAAAGTAAGGCCATTGCTAGACATGCTGAACAAGCGCTTCATAGTCAATGCTCCTGATGACAAAAACCTATCAGTAGATGAATCAATGATTCCCTACTTTGGCAGACATGGATGTAAGCAGTTTCTTAGACTTAAACCTGTGCGTTTTGGATTCAAAGCGTGGGTAATGGCACAAACCAATGGTTACTGTGTTGAGGTAGAACTGTACCAAGGCCGTGAAGAAAATAGAGAGCGTCCTTCTGATCAGGGTGTTGGGGAATCAGTGGTGATGAATTTCTGTGACTCTATAATGGCTTCATTCCCGGGAGTCAAATTTTCATTCTACTTCGATAATTTTTTCACTAATACCAAACTCCTTTGCTCCTTGTCTGCTAAAGGAATGAGTGGGACCGGCACGGTAAGAATAAATAGATTGGCAAAATGCCCAATTTCTAGTAAAAACGTAATGCGGAAAAGAGAGAGAGGATCAGTTGAGTCGTATGTAGAAAGTAACAAGGGAATTGTTGCTGTTGCTTGGGTAGACAACAATGTTGTGTATGCATTGTCTAATGAATATGGGGTACAACCTGAGCGCCAGGCTCAGCGTTACTCCATCAGAGAGAGGAAATAGATACTCATTACTCAGCCATATGTAATATACAAATACAACAAGAACATGGGGGGAGTTGACTTGTTGGACAACAATATCGCTAATTACAGGATAGGTGTGCGTGGTAAGAAATGGTACGTACCAATAATTATGTGGTTGTTTGATGTATGCATGAGTAATGCCTGGGTGCTTGCCAGGAAAAACGGGCTGAGTGCAATGGACCAGTTAGCCTTCCGGCGTGCATGCGTCCAGGCACTTCTGCAAAAGTATGGTACCGCAGGTATTGTTCCTGGACCCATTCGCTACTGTGATAAGATAGCCAAGCCCGCACGAATGACGCACGGTGGGCATATTCTTGTGACTGGTAAGCCCCGGCGAAGATGTGCATTCTGCAAAAAGAACAAAACCCCAATCGCCTGCCAAAAATGTGAAATTCCTCTTCATACCCATTGTTTTGCTAAATTTCATGCTTTGTGAACTTAAACATGAATAACATTGATACTTTTATGAATAAAGCTTTATACATAAGGGGAATGTTTTTATATTTCACTCACCAATTCTTATTTGCATTCCATGAGTCAAAAAATATAGATTGTGATAAATTTTTGATTAATTCCGGCGAGAACATTGTGAATCTGAAAAAATGTTATTAAAGGTGAAAAATTATAAATGCATAGGTAATCTCATTCAATTAAGATAATTATGCAATATTTAAAAAAATAAAATGAAAAAATGAAAAAGCTTACCATTTGGTACTTACCACGGGTTCATGCCCAAAGGGCATTTTGATGCCCACCCCATTGCTACGCAACCAGATGTCGTATCGTAAAAAAAATCATATCAGGCATGTTCAGAAGACCTGCTTTCCAAGATCCGTGAGTTTAAACAGAAAATTAGGAAAAAAAAGTTCTGGGCATAAATGGGTTAACAGTGATTTGTGGTAGAGTTTCAGGATGAACTTAAGGCACAAAAATAAAGACAATTTGAAAAGAGCTAATATTTACTACCTACACACTGTAAAGCACTTTATGCTAGAAATATATCAGCGGCAATTTGACCATGAAAAGGTGGAGGAAGGAAAGGAAACCGAATTTTTAAGGCGTATCTCTTCCATAAGAAAGAGGATTGAATTGCATGGGACAGGTAAAAAGATCTTCCAAGTTACCAGCATGGGAAGGCACAGTTTTAGGACCTAAAGGTCAGAAGGTTTAGGACCTAAAGGTCACTATGTTCATGTTCATATTGCATAGACCTATGTTTTGAATGTAAATGAGTTCGAATTTTGCCTATGGCAGAGATTATTAAGCGTAATTCTGATCCATACTTGAGTGCTTTGGGGAGATCATTTCAAGGGTAGTCCTCCGTCGGTCGCCACGGATAGGGTACCATACTTGAAACCAACTCTGGACCCATTTGATAAGTGTCTCCTGATAAGGAGGACAAATTCAAGAAAAATAAGTTCACGAAATAACCCCATCTATTCAGATGATGCATACAAAATCATTTATAGTTCGTATCCCAGAATAAGCAATAAAATATAGAATTGAAAGCAATCCTTGGTGTTAGGCAACACAAGATAAAATTATACCCGGCGTCAATTTACAGCAATTATTGATCTAACATCCTATCATCACAACAAGACACACAAATAAACGGAAATATTTCCCCCAGAATATATCCTACGGCAAACATACTGCCTTCAACCCTACGTACAAAACTTGGAAGACCACAGTTACCGCTGGCGGCTAAGCGCGCGGACCAACTATTGGTAAAATGATGGAAGGTAGGTGCACATGGAGCAGTACAAGAACAGATCTAACGTAATAAAACATGACACTGACAAGTAGATTCGCAAAAATGAGACCCCCTACTCAGATCTGCCCGACGGGTAGCGAATTACGACGGAATTTTAAGAGAGTGATCGAGGGCATTGGCAGGAATCCGAACGGGAGGGGCCCCACCTCATCGGGGGGATTTAATTGGCACGGCGCCGCCGCGACCGAAGCCTCCCTTATCCACTTTTGGCGATCTCTCATCACACACACGCTCTGGGATTTTATTTCCCGCTTCGGGTGGGATGAGAGGATAGCCCGCGTCGGTCCTTCCATCGCCGGGGTTCTCTCCCGACCCGGAGGGGCGACAGCGCGGTCCACTACGAATCCGTCGCATCGCGACCCACCCCTTGGAGAGTTTAATTGGCAGATTTCTCGCACGGATCCCGATCTGCCACACACACACCCCCGTTCCCATTAACTGAATCTGCTAATCAAATCCGAAGCTGGCCCATCCCCTACACCACCCCTTCCCCTGCTCCCCTCTCCGGCCTTCAAATTGACGAATCCAATCGGATAAGTGGCACATGTAGCAGGAGAAAACGTTCCAGGCCCGTTTCAGTGATGCAGTTTCAAAGGTTCCCTAACGTTTGATTACATCAGTCCCTTGAATTTGAAGAACAGTTACGATTTTGAGGAGAAGTTCCCTCATCTACCAAGCCTAGGAACCTCGATTGTAAACGCAGATACTCGTATTAAACCGTACGATCCGTCCTTTGCATACCACTACCACGCCCGCTCTCAAAATATTGGATGAAATGCAATCACTTACCTCGGAGAGTGCACTCCAATCCCGCACAAGTGAATGGCAATTATCAATAATGTGGTTGACTAAAATCAATCTCCCTCGATTTTCATCTAATAAAAAAAGAGTATATTTTTAGGAGAAGTTAAATTCATCTATCCCACATCCTAACGATCAGTGCCAAAGCCCCCACTTGACTCAAATATAACCAGCAAACCGGGTCCAGCAAATAACGCAACAGAGGACAGCCTTCTCCAAACAATCGACAGACTAAATTTTATTTTCGCATAAATGGATGAAATTTCCCGTTTCTCGGCAAGCTAAAAGAATTTAGCCGTGAAGTGATTCCGCTCAAAAGCGAGTGTTTTTAAGGAGAGTACCCATGATATTCAGGTTAGGGGAGCTGCAAATATAATTCTATAAATTTCCCAACATTATGCTACAATCCTTAATCGATTACGATAACGAATGGGAAAAGTGAATCCAGACAACCGAGAGAGGCATTAGAGTCTCAAAAGAGAAATGTGACACGAGGCGGAACAAAATATCCATGTTCATAAATAAAACACTCCGTCCTATCCACTAGTGATTCCTTAATGTCCTCTCGTTACCAGTGGACAGGCAAAGTGACCGACCAACAAGTACGCCCAATTTTACGACGTAAACTATTTCCCCATCTATGATCAGTGATACGGCTTCCAGCACTGACTTCAATCATATACCAATATATATTTAGTTGAAGAGGAGTACATACATAATAACCAGTAAGCAGTGGATAATTATAATTTTTAACCGGTACTGCCACGGTTTCTTTGTAACCAAGTGGGAGTCACAGCACCATAGGACGAAACCAACAAAACGGTCAATACGATTGATATAGGGCTAATACTTAAATTTTTAAAATTAAAGTAAAAATTAAAAACGGTAATACTCAATCCTAGTCACCTAAGTTATACACAATCGTCGTAACGGACTTAAGCACGAGGTGAGAAAAAACAGGAAACTTAATCATCAACCTTACAAGCCGTCATTATAAGCAGTAAGCGCATAGAAGAATAGGTGGCAGAATTTCTGCGCCCTTATCTGTTTTCAAACAAGCGATTCATTATTCACAGGTTTTTATTAAACAACCCTCATAATTTTCCTGATAAATTCCATTATTGGTGATCCCTGGAAACTATTCCCATTAATTTACCCTCTCAAACATCGTTTCCGAGGCGGCCATAATGTTCCGGAAAATATCCAATAAGTTTGCTCCTTCCAAAAGAAAAACACCAACCTTCCGCGAAGGGAATCAAAACTGTCTCGGTTCACCTGCTCGAAAGACTTAATCCTCGGCTTGGGAAAGCAAACGAGAAGGAGATCGGTGAACTAGCCTTCCTCCTCCTGAGAGAGAGAGAGAGAGCAGTATATTTAAACCCTTCCATACAATCCATCAAAATAACCTGCGCGGAAGTTGGAACGGGTGAAGGCACACCGCTCGCGGGGCGCTCACTATTATTCACCGCTCTCGCGCCCGTCCTCCACCCACAACTCAGTCAGCCGGTCATAAAAGGAGGAAAGTGTGCGTGAAATGGGACGCGGGGCGGCGGAGAGGGGTTAATGGAATATCCGGCGCGCCTCTAGCCACCCACCCGCGCGAGGAATAGATGGGAGAAGAGGGGAAGACCATCGAGTTCCCAAGTTATGATGTATATACTAGGACGGCAGTTGCAAACCTCTTACGATCTACGTATCCTAGGTAGCCAATTTCATACAACTGCATCCCTTGTATTAAAAAAGTTATCATAATTTAGAATCTAACTGTATCTCTTTATTGAAACAAATACTTGGAGCATGCTCTGATATGATAGTGAAGCCTGGACAACGACAGCAGCAGAGGCAAAGAGATTGAAATTATTGGAAGAGCGATGTAATGGAAATATAATCCAATGACCAAGGAGGCTCAGTGGTAGCTTTTATCGGTTTTCTATCGAGGGTAGCGAGAACGAGAATATGTCGGGAGAACAGAAATGTCGGCACACACTTGGTAGGAATCCTTAAATGCCTCGTTATGCTGGGATATTACTGGTTAACTACCTTTTTGTTAGTGTATTTACGCAAGCGTCTTTTTGTTTGTTATTTGCACCAATACAAAAAGGTTTTACGTTGCACGTGGTCTTTTTTCATACAAAAATAATAATGAAGGTCAAATGGATGGACACACTTTGAAGGGTCAGCTATCATACAAAAGAGCATATTTTGGATTAACACGTAAGATAGACAAAAGATGAGAACGTATTGTATAAAATCCAAAGAGTATCACACATAAATATTGAACATATTGAGTAATTAAGTGATTGAATGCGATGAATTACTTTCCGGGTAATTAAGGAGAAGTCACGAGCAATACGTAGCATCATAGAAAAATCTACTAATATGTGTTTAACATAAAAATAAAGCTATTCAATAATTAACAACATTATTTTCCCTCCGTAAAACGTTTATTACTAACAGACAACGGAGAAAGTGGAGCAACCTAATTTACATTGGTAGTGAGAATGAAATAGACGGCATTAAGTAGAAATTCACCCTTCGGTGATTTTCTATCATTAACCAAAGAACAAGATTTAGAGAAGTCAGACATGGAATGAACAGTTAGAAAAACGTAAAATTTCAATAAGATACCGCATAACCTTACTTGAGCCTTTCGGTACAGCCGTAAACAACACAGAACACAAATATCGCGAAGATAGAGATGAATTTCTGAATACTCGAAGAAACGCAGCCGACAAAATATCGTGACAATTCCAAACCATGACCACATCGCCTAACAGTAAAATGGAGGGTACGCGTCTATTTGTGACGGGATCGCAGAGCACGTTAAACCTCTACTGAAGCGGTAGCATACCTCTTTTAATTCGCGCCCCGCTCGGAACATCCGTTTCACAAAACCGTACCACTTATTCAAGAAAAATGTTTTTATTTACATTTGTACAGCTATCCCATACGAAATTCAGCCCATATTAAACTTTTTTCACGAATCCCTTGACCGCCAAGCGCGTACTCCTAGGAGGGTTGACGGAGGTAGTTAGAAACCGCTCGCCTACGAGCGTAGAACTATGAACAGTAACATCATGGGGAAAACCCTCCCTCGACGTCGCTATGAATTCTCTCTCCCGAGCGAATACGACGACCGACACGATAATACTTCCTCCTACTCCCTCGGATGACGGATAGCTCACGCGAACGCCCCGGGCGATGCTCGGGTGTTAAGCCCCCACACAAAGGGGTGAGGGGAGCACTGCAGCACGAGTCACGCCGAATCGACCGGTCAACCGTTCGCCAAAGGAAGGAATCACACTACAGAGTCGCCAGCTTGTTTGCCGACCAATCGGGACGTTTCACGTCATGACACTGTTCACATATACCATCCGAGTGATTAAAACGGTAATGCTTGATCAGATAATTGGAAAAGAGAGCAGTGGGTAACTAAACATACATCTACTACGATAACTTTAAAAACTCAAAGGTTGTAAGTTTCGGTTTGAAACGGAGGGTAGTGCTTTAACCAAGCACCACATCTCTATAACAGATTGAATTTCCAGAATGGAGAGATGCACTGCCGAACTTAGACAGGCTTTATGCTTCTCTTAGTCTTCGCTGAATTATTCTGATACTCGGTGTTTTCAAAGCATGGTCAAGATGCCAGAAACCAATTACGTAAAAATCCGTAACTAACTCAAGGGGAAATTCACGAAGCCCAACCATCCGAATTCATGCTCATTTCTTTTAAACTACCAGAACTGAATGCCTTAAAACTCTACCGCAAAATAACTAAAATTTCAACTGCTTTCACTAATAAGGCTGATTCTATAAGTAAATAAGAGTGGAATTAGAATGTTTCCCCGAACAAAGGAGGGATACTTGCATATTTCTCTTTTGAAAATCTTCCAAAGAAAAAACAAGTGGAATCAGAAATATGAATCGTGGGCACTTTTGCCCGGAAAGGACTGACATAACGATTTATTCCACATCCATTGTAAAGGAAATTGCATTAAACACAGTGCAGCATTGAATTTATATTCGCAGATTTTTTAATTTCTTTTCATTTAAAACACCCTGAAGTAAGTACATTAAATACCATTACTACTAATGTTTTCCTAGGCATATTATTTCTTAAACGCCATATTTATTACACCATGGACCCTCAACAATGAGTGCTTTTGCTAAAGAAAAGAAGTTATAATCAAAGCAAGACTTAAAAATGTACGACAGTGACCTTAGCATTGGAGCAATACTACACGGAAATCTCGAAAAACTCTCAGAATGTACGTAAACAAATGAGTCATGGCAACCAATGGAAATAAGTGACGAAATATCAAGCTGTACGAACCAAATGTCGTGAATGATTCAAAACCAAGTGACGAACCAGGAAAGCGAAGAGTAACCCAAGGGCATTTTCCATTCTCAACTTTCCTGGAGAAATTCGATGCCGCGGTCGCATGAATGAGGGCAAACCGTTGCTTGATGCATGTTTGATAATCATTAAACCAAGACAATTTAATTTTTGTCGGCGCTACTGATCCCCTTAGCAGAACAATAACGAATTTATAGGGATAGTATCTACGGTTGCGATCAAAAGACGCAACAATCGGCTACACAGAGAAGTACAAGGCTCCCCATATTCCACTGGTGACAACAGAGACACGTAAAGAAAGATTATTTACTAAATCTTACTCTCCACTGTTTCACGATTCACTTCGTGGAAGTTTATCGTATCCAAACTTGAAGCATACAACAAGTACTTTTCCAGACATTAACCAAAATCTGAGGAAAAGTACAAGTATCGATAAACTTTATAAGTAGAGGATATTACAAATACAAGAAAGACGGTTATTTCTACGTTTTATTCGGTCATCGTAGCCCAGAAAGTTCAAGGAAACAGATAAAATGAACTGTTCGATCGTAAGTAATCAGGTGATGTGATGCCCAACATATTTCGTAAACAACGCGCCAATTTTATTTCGTAAACAACGCGCACCTCCTCGAGCCCCACTCAGTGAATTGCGAAATGTGACACCAGTGAGCCGAAAAGGAATGGACACAAAGTTGCACAGAAAACTGCTCAGCGTAAATTAAACTTGAATTCACAAAGGAAATGGTTCCAGGCTTGACTTTGTGGAAGTAATTCATAGTAACATAAATAAAACTTTGTATACTCCACTATAGATTCAATAACCCGTCCCGGGTTTCGACACTTCGTGTCATCTTCGCGTCACCTGAAGATGACACGAAGTGTCGAAACCCGAGTCGTGTTATTAAATCTATAGTGGAGTATACAAAGTTTTATTTAAGTTACTACTAAACTTGAATTGTTCGTAGGCACATCGTGGATTTGAACCCGTTATCCTTCTACATGTATTGGTAAGCCCTGTGTAACAAGCAGCCATGCCAGTTATGCCCGCGAAAGACAACAAAAAGGCGCACGATGTCTGAGCGTTTTAATCACATGGGTCATCGACGCTTTTCCTCTCCTCCGATTCCTGTTCGTGGTGACCACAGGAATGAAAACGGCGTGTCGCACGTCACTGCGGCGACGCGAGGAGGAATCGCGTGCACACGGAAAACGTGGCATCGACAGTGAAGAGGATCCCCGCCTCTCCTTTATCCCAGCACCCTCCGTCCGCCCACTCGAAAGGAGGAGGCGGGGGTTCACGCACGCAGCGGCACGCAGGGTCGATACTCGGCGAGGGCAAAAAATAAGCACCCCCATCGCCCTGTCTCCAACACACACACACTCTCTCTCTCAAATCCCTCCGCGCTTTGAGAAGAGGTGGATTTCAAGCGGAAAGAGTGAGGGAGGATGAGGCGTTCGGAGAATGAAAGCGTGGGCGAGTCGAAGGAGAAAAGATGAAGCCAAACGGAATGAAATTTAAAGGTCTTTGCAGCAAAAAATCATTTCACCTGGAAATCAATGAATTTAAACTCATTTTAAATAAAAATATCTCACCTTTCCAAATATACCAAAATATCAACCCCTTACCGAACTACTTTACGAGACATGTGACTAATAATAGCTGTCCTTATACATGGGCAATGGTGCGGGTGTGGACTCTAGAGAGTCCTAATTTGAAAGATGAAGAATTTATAACATCTAGATCTCGTGAAAACATTAACAGCTATTAGCTTTTATGTTTTCTCAACTCTCGTTGAAAACAAATCATATAGTCGTCGCGGTACTTATTTTCAGGATCGCAAAAAACTTTCCGCTGTCTCAAACGTGCCGCGCGAGAAATATAAGTCAAGTTATAGACCCATATTGATATTTTCCTTTAATTAATTAGGTTTTCAGTCATATATAACTACATAATTTCACCATTAATACTTCAATAAATAATTCATGCGTCCAACGGCTGGTGATATTAATACGTACAATTAGAATACGGTCGCCATTATGACCAGGAACTATCTCGCTCAAGGTACTGAGGGTGTTTGGAGCGAGATTTTTCTCCGAACGCCTTAGAACACATTCGAATTTCATTATAAAATAAACCAGTAAGCAGTTTCAGCATGCGTAAAAGTAAATAAAAAGCAAATCAAAAGAGATGAATAAATAACGCAAAAACCTTGCGTTATATGACTAACCAGCAATGTACCTAATTAAATACAGATAATACTTGAGGTTTAAATTAGACTTGCTTGCTTCGTACCGTATGCGAAAAACACGACAAAAACAGAAGATTATTTCACAAGTTCATAAAATGAAACACGGAGATTATTATAATTACTTTTCCAACAGAAAAAAGGTAACTACACAACTGTTTTCTAATTACACCTGTGCGACAGATAATCCTCAATCATTCAATAATGCCTATCTGAAAACGGTAGCACCTTACTCATGACAAACGGCCGAATTTTTTCGAATAAAAATCAATATTAGTTGAGCAATGAGTGGCGGACATTTGAAAATCATTAGAAAGATTAGATAGTATCTTTAAAACGAGGCCAAATTATCTGAATTTGTTGCTACGCGGTACTCACCTGAAACTACCTCAACTATATCACATTGTTTCGCTCCTTTTTTCCTGCATCTAAAAGGAGTTTTAACATAGGATGACTCATTTTGAGCATAAATTTAAAATAATCACCAAAACAGGAATGTATTGTATTGGTCTTTGCTCTATTCAACACATCTATGAATGTATAAAACAAATGACTCAAAATATAGTACATTAAACATTGATCCGCGATAAAATATCAGGATCACAAGCGTCAGTAATTGAAATAACAAGCAATTAAAGCAAGATTCTTAGCCCAACCGCCATCCCAAACCTCCCCCCTCCTACCTTCCCCTAAACCCCTCATGATATATATACATCTGAAATTTTTGTTGAGTTTGTACCTGATGATGACACTGCTGGGTCGAAACATGTTGTACCAAGAAAATAAATCTGTGGAAGAAAACCAAGTTACTCTTTCATTTGTGAAATTCAACTTCCACATAGTTGAGCCTCAAACTATGGAACGTAGCAATAAAAGGCTTAACCGATCCGATGCAGCACTTACCAGTAGACAGAGCTTCTAGATTAGGTCAACATACACGAATAAAATGCCCAAAGGGCAAAATGGGAATTTTGAGACGAATAATTAGGAAAGCAGACCAATTCGGCCATTTGAAAGCCCATTATTTCATTAAAATGAATGATGTCCCCTCATAAAGTTCACTTCCTTTTTAAAAAGAAATGAGACGGTAAAAATTCACGTAAATTGAAAAAAAAAGTGCTCCCAATTGTCATAAAAGCGAGGCTGGAGCGAGTCAAGGAGAAGAAAGGGGGATTCTAATAGGAACAAGAGAGAGAGAGAAGAAAAGACAAAAGAAAAGGCGATTTAACGTGTCGGTCACCGGCGATTTAAGCCCACGCTACGGCGGTCCCGGCTATCTTGACTACAAAACCCTGAGGGACTATTTCTGCTCAGTTTATCTCGGCGGGATTTAAGAAAAGCCGTCGCGCAGCACAAACATAAAATACAAACAAAAAGCGCTCGGGTGTTAGCAAGGGCTTCTCACGGTCAAGTGATACCGCAGCTGACTTAAATACATTCTTGAGGAAATCGGATATGCAAGATTGTGCTTCAAGTGCGTAAATAACAATTAAACTTGCCCGCGAACAATCACTCCATGAATAAAACCGCATTTGCCAAGAGGGATGAATTTAAAACCGGCATACTAGTTACAAATTTTAGTGCTACCTAGTACAAGTACAAACTAGTTACAAATTTTCAGTCCTTGTACAGCGCATTAAACCCTGGGATAAGTCGAGAACTTTTGCCGACGCGAATTAGTAGAGTATTGCATGCATCGCCTTCCTCGCACCATAATTAAGCCTTTGAGCCAAGAGAAAATAAAAAAGAACATCTCCACCTAAATACACCACAGGGCCATACTATCAAATGAATGCTGAGATAAACGAAAATTTTAGCCAAATCGAACTTTCACAATTTAATAAAGAAAAAATATTTATCAAAAGATCAAATATAGTGGACATACTAACAAATATGATCATCCGATGACTTCAGCGGGTTCAAAAATGACGATTCGTAGGGAAAAGTAGTATTCCCTTCAGTCAAGCGGACCCTGGCGTTGAAAATGAATGTGAACTTTCTAGAAATATGTTTGCACAAAATTGCCCTTTAGTTAATCATCCGCTAAAAAGGCGGGAAGGGAGCTAATTATCTTATGGCATGAAGACATTACAAAAGAAGCTGCACCAAAAACTCGTCATCGACAGTGATTAGATGGAAAAATGCCCTAATTCAAGAAGTGCATCGTGGAATAATGAAGATTCGGTGCACTTTTTACATAAAATTCGTGGAGACGAACCCTAGATTAGAAAAATATCGCCCCAATCTTCGATTACCGAGACCTGGTATCCTTTACACTTCTCACGGACCCACCATAGCTAGAATCGTCTTCAGCCAATCCCATCCCTCATCCTAGCAAAAATTTAATACCTTCCTAACATAACCGTACAAAATGGCCATCCCAAACGTCAAAATCATGAAAAGAGACAATTTCGCATTGTGCTAGCCGATGACAACATTAAAAGATGAAATAAGACATAACATAGCGCTCATTACCTCGTAAAAATTTAAAAATTGAACTCCCGCCGCAACTGAGTCCCTTCTCAATGACGAACGACTATTTTGTACAACCTGAGTCACGACATGAAATGGAATAATTAATATGTCACAACATTTCATTCGGTTCAGTAGGGTGTTGCTTACCCAAGAGGCCAACGCCTCGCTACTAATGATAATGGGTATGAAAGTTATCGCTCCTAGGTACAATTAGCCGATTACTTTATAAGTCCACACGAGCAGGTTAATTACACTGGGGGCATTTTAGGCACAAATGAATGTATTCATTCTCCATCTTGGACACGATCGATGAGTGATGCATTGAATCTTACCGCATCCTCAAAACGAAGGGATTCAGCAGAAGGGATAACGACCGTCTGTAGCGTTTTCACGAAGGCGAATGACCCATTGACACAACCCAATACTCCCCTAGGCCCCCTAAGTCCACCCCAAAACAACCGACCGCGACCTGCACCCATTACGTGTTCATGGTCGGGGGTCATCTCAGGGACTCCAGAGCCGTCTTTCCCGCCCGATCAATTTGAATTTCGGGCAGAGGGAACGCGGGTGCGGCCCGGGCACGAGGGGCAGCAGCACCGCCCAGCGCGGCAACAAACCGATCGAAGCAGCGGAGAGAGGAACGGAAGCCGAGTGGACCAGGGTATAAACATCACCACGTAATTCGAGACCTTCCCGCAAGGAACCGGCGCCTCAGACCGGGATGAAATGCATTGGGAAAGGAAGAGTGGAAGGAAGAAACCCGTTACTATCCACCTTTAAATACCTTTCTAACGCGTGAACCGTACTTACAATGGGAATGAATAGCGTAATACCTTGATCACTACTGCCGGACTTGCCCATCACCCCTCATTTTACCAAATGAATACACCCACTACCGATTTTTTCAAATTTTAGGCATACCTTCACGTATTTTTACAAGACAAATAATAAACAGTCCATAAACTATCGGCAGTGGATCATCCCCATTAAAAAAAGCCCAAGACGTTTACGAAACGTCCGAAAAGTTTAGTCAAGCGTTACGAAGCTCCTAACCCAGTAATAATAATATCATGTAGTGATGTACAAACATCAGCAGTAAAATTATGAGCCACGAAAACTTCAACTGCGGAATGGATTGGCGCGTGTAGATAAACTGATGATACTTTAATCTGTATCGAGTAAACTAGGTAACGGGAGCCAATGAGCGAATGTCCATTAAGTAGCCCCAGTCCCAGAAGAAATAAGCGCTTCACACCAGGATGACTAATGACTAAACTAAACGCATAGGAACAAGTTTTCCAAGAATACACTAAGAATATAAATAAGACGAAGACTAAAGTATGTCCTAGTATGCGGAAGAGAGAAGCTGAATGTAGAAATCATCCTGAGAGGAGAGAAATTCGAGCAAGTGGATTCCTTCACCTATATCGGAAGCACCATCACGTAGGACGGAATAAGTTCAACGGAAATCAAGCGGAGAATAGCCCAAGGTAAGAAGGCGCTAATGGGGAAAAGACAACTACTCTGCTCAAAGAAGATAGGACTACACACCAAGAAACAATATATGAAAAAATTCGTGTGGAACGTGGCACTCTATAGATCAGAAGCATGAACCGTTGGAAAAGCTGACCAGAAAATACTAGAAGCCTTCGAAACCTGGTGCTGGAGGAGGATGCTGAAGATAAATTTGACGGACAAAATAAGATATGATGAAGAGTACAGAGCGGTAGAAGAGGAGAGGACCATATGGAACACAATACAGAAAAGAACAACAAGATGGATTGGACACACCCTGAGACACAATGGGTTTGTGAAGAACATAACTTACGGCAAAATGGAGGGCAAAGTCCCCAGAGGAAGACCCAGGATTAAGTTCATGGACCAAATAAAGATGAAGGTACATAGGAGAGATACTAGGAGGTAAGGGGACTAGTATTAGTCAGGGATGGGTGGAGGGCTGCAATCAACCAATCTTAGGATTGAACAACCAATGAATTACCAGGCGGCAAGATGTGTTAGAAAAAGGGAGAGGTTTGATTGTATGGAAGGAGAAAACTCCGACATACCTATTTACCTGTTTATACCTTAAGTCCGTAAAATGACAATGTATCAATAGATGTTCCTTCATACTCGCATCAATTAATCTACGTGAATGTGCAAACAATGTCCATAGAATACCTCCGATCATTTTTACTTTATTTATATTGTTCCAGAAGAGATGAATGGAGAATGTTTTGAAAAGAGAGAGAATACTTGACGATGGTAACAGAGGGGAAACATCGAGGAGTAGGAAGGAAGGCATGAATTATGATTTCGTCGGAGGAGATCTATGGGACTCCGGAATCATCTTTCGCACCCAATCAAGTTGAATTTCTGGGAACCGAAAAATAAGAAGAGGAACACAATTTAAGGATTTTTATATGGTCTAATGTTGGACGTATAGGAGGGAAAGCAGAACGATATGCCAGAAATTAGGGTGTTAGAATAAGTACAGTCCAAAAACCTTCCGAGTCAGCTTGTAGAATACTGAAATAAAAACGAATACTAGTTACGTTCATTCTACCGCGAATTTGTTCCCTCACGTCTCCGCATACGAGTAGATGCATTAGCTCATCCATGTCCTCACGCAACTACATCCTCCGCGTAAAGAACCCTCAAGATTAATACCAAATGCGGCTAAGTTTTCGGTCTAATCCGACGGAAAAAATATTGGATGAGAAAGAATAGTTTGGAGAATTATGGATGGGTGAAGGAAAACCCAGTGTTTGCTTCTGCCTATTTTCTATACGGAATTAGAGAGAGTCCCACAGCTTAGCTTACGAACGGAGCAAAACGATACGAGTGTTCTCCTTTTGACACCAAAATATATAGGTGTCGGATTGTAACATGAAAATTTTTCGCCTCCGCTAGGTCTCGAGACCGGACCTCAACGAGGAAATATAACATGTCGAACGGACCCCTCGGACCAGAACTCCGGACCGGCACGAGGGACTCGTTCAAGGCGTGCTCACACTAAGGGAACGTACGCTCCAGCCATCTCTCGGCGGGTGCGGCGAACCACCCCGGCTGGAAGGAGCTGGAAGCACACCCCCCTGGAGAGGAGAGGTGGTAGTGGGCGTGCCGCGCCCGCGCCCTGCACGGCCGAGCGGCTGACGGGGAGCGCGGCTGCGAAGAATGCCGTCGAAGAGGTGCCGGGCGAGGTGTGTGCGAAAGCGAAGAAGGCCCAGAGGGAAGGAGAGGACTTGAAAGTAGCAGAAGAGAAGAAGAGAGGAGGGCGGCAGATAAACGACGTCCGAGTGGGGGCAGCAGCTCCCGGACGTAATCGGCGCTTGATTGAGTGCGAACTCGGAAGAGAGAATGAGAGGGCGCCAACCACAGGGTGGGCTGGAGAGGATTCCGATGAAAACGTTTCTTGAGAGAAGAGAAGCGAACCGAGATTGGCGACGAGGATTGGCATTAAAGCTCTGTCCCACAAATGCAGCCGCAAACCCTTGAATAGCTTCCGATCTATCTGACAGATGAATGTCGCCGCATTCGGGATTTTAGAAAGGCGTATGGGACGCAGGTTTGTCTCCGACACCGAGAAGATTAATAGGATTCCTCACCGAAGCGGTAGTGTCGTTCACTCAGATAAAAAGAGAAGATAGACAATGGGGAGTCGCAAGCACAATCCAGTACTAACGGCCTCCGTCCGCCCCCGATTTGAAGAGACGATAATTTCGACAGTAGGAGGCTCAACTTCCAGGGATGTCATAATAGACGATAAAAAACAAATAAGATTCGACGTAGTACATACATTGAGATACCCCGTATTTATTCACCTAAGTTGCATCCTCAGGAGCAAAATGCCAAGAGGAGAATCATTCTTTAGTTCCTATTCACAGCTGTTTTTCAGATAGATTGTAATAAGATCTACATCGACTGGAGTAACGAGGCGAGTGTGAGGTGATTGTGAATGCCGGAGAATCGATTTCTCACACCGGAAAAAGACAATCAGAACATAATAACGCATTCAAAGAACCACAGTAAACACATTCTAGTCAAACCGTTAAATTTCTCCACAAAAACTTCACTTTCTCCTCACTACAGCCATCTCTAGCTCTAAGAATTTATTTAACTCTCCTACTACATTTCCATTCCTCGCTTCACAGGAGAAGTGGTATGAAATGTGATGCGTCTAAAACATTTGATTATGATGATTTATCATCCCTCCATACAGAAATATCAGTCTCCCTCCAGAAAGGTTCCAGCGACTTGTTGCCACCGAATGAGACAGTGAATCTGGAAGTATAAGACGACTCTACAGAAACTTTGCCAGATGTAGCGCCACAGATAAAAAAGAGGAAAATCATGGCTCCGAATGCAGTAAATGGTCACCGTCCCTTCACAGGGAAATAGGATGCAGGGAGGAATGGACCAGTTTTCAGCGGCAGCAGCACGATCGAGATCTATTCCGATTAAGCTTAGAAGAGCAGAGTTATATGGTTTGGTTGGCAATGGAAAAACTTGGGCTGCATCGAAAAGAGGGGGGAAGGAAAATGTTGGCGTTTGAGGAAGAGTATAAGAGGAAAAAAATTACTTTTGTTGAGGAGGAGAAAAGGAAGAAAGAAGGTTTTGATGCTGAAGAGAGGAGGAAAGAAGAATTACATGCTCTCCAGCTTTCGAGAATAAAATAAACACAACAACTAATCTCACGCACTTAATTATCATATTTTTTAAAGTGATTACATTTTGACTAATTATAATGATACATAATTCAACCTAAATGATGATAAAATGTACCAATTTACAATGGGACCATTAAACTATATTCATTTTCCTTATTAAAAATGCCTTTGAATGGACTGCGGAAAATTATATCCATTAATAAATGATGAAATTTCAATCAACGATATCTATATATATAATTCACCCAAAATGTTGATAATATTTACAAATTAATAACTGGATCACTAAAGTATAATTATATTCCCAATTAAAAATGCCATTGATTGGACACCAGCAAATAATATTTACATGTGGGATGTTGACATGGCTTTAGGAACTGGCAAACGTTTGAGTCCATCTAAAACCAATTCAAGGACATTTTAGCGCCCAAACGTTAAGCTTCGAGTTCGAAACGCTGAGCTTTGTAAATGAGTATGGGAAATCATTAATGACGATTAAATTCATATTGGTCAGAACCTCCTTTCTTGGATAGTTAATATATATGTTTTAGATCTGCACCGGCTCTCTCAAAAATTAAGCTCAACTTTTTACTCTTAAAATTGTACATTCATCACGATAAAAATAGTAGGATTCATTATATCAGCGCATAATGAAGCACTAAGTCATAACACCATGTTCATTAACTTTTCTCAATTATGTTCCTCATCTCTACACTCAAATGCAATAAACGAAAAGCCTTGAATTCATCAAGTACTAACCTTTTTCTACCGGACCAAATTACGATCTAAAAACCGTTACATCCACATTCACAAATTGAGTTCCAAACCATAACTGCGTCCGGGGGTACCCGATAGGAATCAAAAGTAAGCGAGGTACTGCTTGAAACACGAGAGAGATTTTTCCATTTTTTCTCATGGATCCCCAAAAAAACAAGACGGGCTCAGTGGGTTCAACAGTTTTCCCAAGGTCGAGACCTCCGCAACTTTCACCGTCGATCCCCCGCAATGGCGAATAATTCCGACGCCAGAGGATGACAATGGCGCCGCCGAGGAGTAAATGCCGCAAGATAATTTACGGTCCTGAACGAAGCAATAACACCAAGAAAATCCCTAGGATTCTCAATACCGGGGAAGGTCCCTCAAATAAATTTCGTAATTCCTAGACGCGGAGGAAACAGCCCCTCCGGCCTTTTCAATTTGGTGAATATAAAAATTCCGCAATCAAGAGAGGACAGTTAAAAGGATAGGAATGTCAGCGATCAGAATAGAATAGCAGCGAATAAAACTCAATAGGTATTGTTTTCTGTAGGTTTTAGGCAAGAGCAAAAGTTACACCACATTTATAACCCCACTGTTGGAAGAAGACACCCAAAACGATTATTAGAATCCTGAAATAGAGAAAGAACGAGAGAAAAGAAGAGAAAAATGTATTGGACACATCGTGAGACACAATGAGTTTGTGAAGAACATAACTGAAGGTAATAGAGGGAAAAGTTAGCAGAGAAAGGCACAGGAATAAGTTTAAGTGCCTAATAAAGAGGTATATAGGAAGTATATAGGAAGAGATACCAGGGGGTAAAGGAACTAGCATTAGAAGGGAAGGGTGGAGGGCTGCAGTCAAACAATCTTAGGATTGAACAACCAATGATGAGAATTATTTACAGCTCGCCCGCCATTGGTATATAGCAATGAACTACAATAGCTAACCACTAACTCATACAGGTAGTTATATACGAATGATTATTCATATGATATATTAAAGCAATAAAACAATGTCTATACATACGTAAGGAGCAATTATAGCCAACCAATTGCATAAAAATTAATTTTCAGAAAGGAATTAAACAATTATAACAATCTCTAAAGCGCTACTTTTCCGGATAACACAGAAACAGCTGCATTCAAATGTGGAATTCACCCCACTGTTAGTTCATTTGCGTCACACTCGCGTAAAATGTTTTACCAGATGAGCGTTGTATTTAAGAATTCGCAGACAAACTTTATCAGACTTAAGCTTCGATCCCTTTTCCTAAGGCAGGCCCGAAACTCTGCAGTGATAAGCTACGTACGCACGCCCCGACCCAATAGGCACGCATTGCATGCTAAGCCGTCGCCTGATTGATTTCATTACGAGTAAGGCCGTTCAAATATTCATCAACGAGGCAGAAATTGATCGCGATTGCCTGGCAGCGAGTGAGAGGCAGAGGGAGAATAGTAAGGGAGTGAACGGAGTGACAGCAAAGCAGAAAACGGGATATGAAGTTGACGCAAGGGGGGGGGAGAGGTTGAGCGAATGAAAGGAAAGAGAAGGATTGGCACTTGGGCAGATTCAGCCGCTGGAACGTCGAAAATAAAAATGCCCTTCCACACAAAACCCGAAACGCTGAGCATTTTCCACGATGACGAGGCGGAGAATGAAAGGATTCCAAGCGTACGTTCTTCCCAAAACTCCACCAAAACATTAAAATTCATGAAGAAAGAAGTGCCTAAATAGTAGGGCAGAGTCTCTATAATGCTCATTCAACGAGCATTCAGAAGTCTGCATACTTATTTTCGCATTACATATGACTACTGTGCGCTTCTCAGACCACGATATTTTAATTTTAGTGAAAGAGGAAAAAATTTCTCCCTTGACGAGAACACATCACCATAAAGAGCGTCAAAAATGTAAAAGTGATGGCGACGTAAGCACTTAAAAGCAATAACATCCAAAACTTAAAGACCATAACGTCCAAAAGTAGCGTTAACATTAATTAAGTATTAATTTAGGAGGGCCAGAAAACAAACATTAGAATGTAATTCTAATTATTTAGAAGATGAATAAAGAAATTTCCGCGCAGCCTCACAAATCATCGCTTTAACACGACCAATGATCTGGAATATTCATTAACAGCTGCCCTCATTTACTTTAGATTACTTGCGGATTTTTATGACCGTTTTTATTCGCCTCCACGCTACAAGAGGACTAATTACCATCGGAATTTAGACCAACCCTTGTCTGTACTAGAATGGCAATGGAGTGTAACATCAATGCACGAAAACTGATTCCAAAGACTAACAAGGAGCTGCCAATTTTTGAGTAATTAGATGATGATGCCGATACTCAAAGTAGCTTGGGCAGGAGGGTAGGTAAAAAGGTAACCGCAAAAAATATTCTAACGTTGAATACCATAATAATTTGCAATGATTTTCAAAAATCTACGCTACGAAAAGTTTAGGAGACAGGCGGTTTTTGGATACCGGTTGCTTCGAGTGAACAATTTCACGGTGAATTTCCGAGCATAATTCTCACGCATTTTCCCAACTGCGTGCCATATTTTTTTTTAAACGGCACTTCCCTTGCAATGTTGAAAATTAACTTGTATGCAAATTAAACCGTAATACGAGGTAGAAATGAGCTCTAAAATGCAATTAGCTTGATGTTTCACGGCAGCAAAACGACCGAGGTCGTTAGTATTTGAAACGAGAGAGAGAAAAAGGCAATGCTCGAAAGATCCAATTTAAAAAAGGCCCTAGATAGACGGTGAAAAAAAAGGAGAAGAATTCTTCACGTAAACTCTTCGCGCCAAAATGACGAGCATTTCTGGGAAATCGGCGCAGTAATTACGAAATAATTCCTTTCCCAAATGAGGGAACTGCATGAAGGAGACGCTCATAAAAAAATTAGACGCATTAGCCTCCCTGAAGGGCACTACATAAAGATGGAAATTCGGATGGATTCTGAATAAATTACGCCGTGGAAAAAGGATTCATTCGACAGGAACAAAGAGAGAAAGATATTTGTTTTCAGTTCCTTGAATGGCCTCAATATACATACTTTCGGCAAGAGGGCGAGAAAGAAAAAAACTTTTTCGCCACCGCCTACAGAGCGGTCGACTCTCTCGCTTGGCCAACATTTATGAGCAAAGAGGATCAAAAATATAAAAGTAGAAACAACAAAAAAACTTCATTTTTATCCTATTTGGGGGATTACGTGAGTTTTATGAAAAAATATATATTCGACGCAGACAGAGGACTCCCTTTCAGGACAGGGTAGTCGGAAAGGATACCTGAAGTGGCTGAGGGGAACACACGCACAAACCAAGGATAAAAGAAGGGAGACACGGATGAGAGAAAAAAGGAATATCAACGGGGAAGACGGGTTGGAAGAAGGAGGAAAAGTGAGCTTTGAGATCAGAGAGAGAGAAAGGGGAGGGGTAGAGGAGGAGAAGTGGTTGGAGCTGAGGGAAAGGAAGAGGTGTCAAAGATAAAGAGTCATGGGTCGATGGAAAAGGGAGGATGGGTGAGGGAGAGGGAAAGGTGAAAGCTTCGTGCCAAGCCGGGAGTGTTTGAATAAGGGACTAAGGGCTGGAAGGGCAAGGGCGAATGGAAGGGCCGGGAGGGAGGGAGACCCCTGGAGACATCTCTGGTCGCAAAGAGATGGAAGGGTCCGGGTTTGGAGGAGAGACACTCGATGCATCGATGTTTATGCGACATCGTGCGGCAATGCCGTGTATCGAAGCATATCCAAGCAGTGGTCGCAATACATTGCAGTAAAGCTGAGATTATTTGTCACATAATGCCAACTAACCAATGATTCCGGGCAAAGAATTATTGCGCCATGTTATTACTATTAAGAAATACACCGGTTGAAGTAGGTTCGAATAGTAATGAGTACAAATTCTCGAGGTTTATTCATGAGCCTATCAACTAAAAATTTTTCTTGCCTCGTCTCAGCAAACTTTCTTCCTTTCTAAAAACCCACCTATAAAACATATATTCTTCCTTACATTCGCCGCTCACCCAAAATCCTCCCTCATCACAGCCTAAACAGCCCTTCACCCCTCATTACATCTGCACCAACCTTAACGAACATTAAAACCGCCTTAATATCTAGCGTAGCGTTTGTCGTGATGCAGAGAATCTCCTCCCTAACATGCCACACACAAAAATGACTGGGAGAATCCATTTATTTGGATTATTTTTTGTTGGCTCCAATACTTCGGATCGGATTTGAAAAATATCAGCGCGGAAGAGCGAAATTCACCGAATGCGACTGGCATAATACGAACGTAAAAAAATTGCGAGGTAACTTCTATCTAGAATTTTACACGTGAAATTCTTGATGCTCGGAGGGAATGATTTATTCATATGGAATTGCTTGAGTCCGTCGATAATAATAGTAAAAAAAAGTTACGTAAACAATTTTTTCACGATCGTAATATTTAAGCAAAAGCCAACCTTTGTGGATTCTTCGGTGACATGATTACCTTCCCAAAACGGCATTGGACGCGTATAAAGACTGGCTGAATTTCTGTCAACTGCGTTGTTATTTTGGACGCAATCCATACAGAAAATTACGATTGAAAAAGCCATGAGTTCCTATCTCCATCTCCTACATTACATCCAGAGGTTATGATACGCGTATACGTAGAGTTTTGACCGTAACATCGACATAAGAAGTTGACCAGAGTGCCTCATACTAAGTCTCCTCGAGGCGAGTCTTAGCCTGCTACCATTGTGACCGTAGGGGCTTCTTTTCTCGTTTCTCAGTCTCTTACAACGCCGAAGCTCTTTCCGTGTAAATATTTCATTCACTTCGGGGACCACCGCAGGGGAGTGACAAGGAGGTCGAGTCCCCTTCGCACAATGAAATAAGACGACCGAGCACAAAGACGAGCTCTGGGGAAGACGCTTCAAGAAAATTCGCCACCATGCGACATCAATAGGGCGCTTGGAAGGTTTATACTAACCCCGCTGAAAGGCCCACCTTATTAGTATCCGCAAGTTTAGCTTCATAATGTGACAGTAATTAAAAATAAATGGTAAAATGAAAGACGTAGAGAGACCATTAGCAAAGAGAGGGGTACACCTAGTACTTGCATATTAAATAAAACTGCCAGATGAACCAAACAGTGCTTATTCCAAAAATTGTAAGAGGCCTAATAGACCAAATTGAGAAGGTAAAGATCAACAGCATAAGGAAACATATCGCAATTGGCACGTTAAGTATCATATAATGCCTTCATTACATCTTGTTAAGAGAGAAATTAAGTTATGCACAATTATCCTTGGAAATTAATCTATTGTAGATGTAAAGATAAACTCTTACCGACACAGTTCCCCAGTAAACGGAGTCTCCTCAGCATTGAAAAAAATAACGCCGAACATCGAAAACTAAATAAACCTCCGCAAAATCAATCTACGAGTGCAGTTAGGCTCATGCTGTGATTCATACGCAGTCAGGTGTACTCTCCTATGGATTCGAATTTTCAAGGTATTCACAACTCGACGTCGACGAGTCGAAGTTTTCGGCGATTCTCGACGAGCGGGAGCGGTGCCTCAATGCGAACATCGCTCGAAGCGGTCCCAGAGGGAGTTGGTCCACGCGGGAACAGGGAGAGGGGCGGGGCGGAGTCGGCGATGAGTGGGGTAGGGGGCGTGGGTGAAGGAGTGAGGAAAGAGGGGAAGGCGAATTCGCGTCGATAGCGCGAGGGTGCGCTGACGAGCGAGTGGGGAAGAGGGGGAGTTGGGGGGGAGGTAGGGGAGCCGGGGAGAACGAAGAGCGGCAGGGTGCGGGAGAACGTTGTGTGCATTGACCCAACACTCTCCCGTTGTGTGTGCTGCTGCTCTCTTGTGAAGGGGGTGGATCCTCTCTTTCTGTCGGCGTTGGTGGTGTGTTACGGCGCGACTGAAATAGCGCGCGGGCCAAGCACTCAACCAGCGCCTTCGCAGGAAAACACCTCCGTGCAGCACCCACCACCCCCCAAGCAGCGATCGAAATTTATTTTCTCTCCAAATATTATCATTCTTGGGTGGCTTGCTTCAACCCCCTCCCTCCCACGATTCCCGAAGCGTTCGGGATGGAACCAAAATTTCACCGACGGTTACCATTTGCTCACCATCATGGGTATCCTATAAAATTCTTCTGGCTTCGGTGCGGTGGAGGCGTGCTTTTGCAATCCTGTGATCCCGAGTTCGAGTACCGCCCGAGTTTTTTTAATTGCTCGGAGCCTGAGGGCTAGTATGGAGGGTAAGTCAACTTCATACTAGTAAATCTAATTCATACACAAGTAAGATACTTCGTATTTAAGTCAACTGATAGAGAGGTTCACGTAGACCTTGGCTCGCAGCAACAACGACTCTTATACTTCTATAGCCATTTTTACCAATTGCACTTGGTCACGCCAACACGCTGTCTTATTTCTGTTGGTCTTTTTGTCGTCTGCAGTAATTCAATCTTGAGTTTTAAAAGGCGACGTGGAGGGAACTAAGAAATTCTCTGAAGAGGGAAGAATTTCAACCACGCAAGCCTAAAGTGTAAGCCATTCCATTAAACCCGAGTCGGCTATTGAAAACGTCCGCGGGAGCAACGGGAGGCATTTTCATATCAAAGGTAATATCTTTTCGCCGCATCTTTCGGCTACTGGAGGTTTTTTTAAGTTACAAAATTAACTATTTATTGATTGCCACTGTATCCCCAGGTTTCATATCAATAAAAAGTCAAGCCAATACTGTTATTTTATACTCAGTTGGTGGTATGATAGCAATTTGCATAAGGTGAGGAGAAGGAAGGGGAAAATAAACTGAACATAAGAGTAAAAATAGTTGGCTGTGGTAGGGGACAAGAGTAAGTCTCGGAGGGATATTCGAGGAAATATATTAATTAGATGTAGGAAAAATTGCAAGAATGTTGATTGCAATAATAGGACGGAGAACTTCAGCACGACGGAGAAGGATTCCGGCATGCTCGCTTGGATTCATGAATAGATACAATAAGTGGCTCTAAATACATCAATATTGCAAGAGATAAATAAGAGTAGGCTATAAAACTGAGCAATTGAAATCATAATGCTTGTTCCGAATCGTAAAGATCCAGAGAATTAAAGGAACTTCATGGCTATCACTCATCAATAATCGACTTGCAAGGTTAATGTTTTTTTAACTCGATCAAAAAATTTTACTTAACACTTTATTTAATAAAAGACTTTCGAATGGAGTTGATTTAAAATATCATTAGACGAGAACGTATCCCACATCCCGTTAGGTATCACCACGTATATCACATAAATACAGCCAACCTAAATACGTAAGCCGAAATACGTATTAACCTAAATACGCAAGTCGAAATAATGACAAAAATGCAGATAAATTGGTCGAAAATCGTAGAAATAGGTAAAACTACGGCACTAAACAATAAATCTGCATTATTTCACCATAACAGTTATCATTATCACTTTCCTCTTGTTCGATGACACTTACCGAATGCATGCATTTCTAGCGAATATCCTCAGCATACCAATATTATCGTTTAATTTGACGGTAAAGAAAAACATTCTTTTACAAAGAAATATTAACTTCAGGCAATCTCCGAGGAGTTTCCATAAAAAGTTGGATCCAGAGAAAACCCTACGGCTCAGAAGAGAGGACCCGTCCGACGCATCAGGGCGAAGCAGATCAAACGGAATGAATAAAAATGCGCAAGAGTAAATCGTTTTGGCGAGGCTTTGAAAAGAAACCCCTTTGCCAGATGTCAGGGAGTTGAAAATTTTCCAAAACGACCGCGTTTGAACGGCTTCACGAGAGGCTTACAACTATTCTAGACTCATAATAGAGTCCCCAAGGAGACTACCAATGCAGTTTGGCGAAAGTATAACGATACAATCGAAGGTATGAGAAAAATAACATCCCACCAAGTATTCATATTGAGTCTTTCATCGCTGACATAACAAAAAAAGGCGATAACTTACACACCGCTTCTCCAAACGGATGCGGAGGATCGATAAACATTCAAAGAGATGCTATATTTTGCTGACGAAAGCATGCGATATTAAAGAGATGCCATGAAAATGTGAATGCGATATCAGCATGTAAAAGAGTAGGCATCCCCATCAATATATTCCAATGGATAGAATCAAAGATGGCGAAAGCTGTTGCCAGAACCATTGAATACAGTCCTTAAAGTTGAAGGCGATTAATTCTCGAAAGACAAAAATAATGCAAATTGACTTTCACCGTCTTACAGTACCTAATATGCCATAAGATCCAATTCTTCCAATTTCCAGGAGTGAAATCAATCAGACCTCGTGAGAGAGAAGGCTTTGACATACTTTAGGTAAAGCCAATTAGCTATACATATATGATATTTTCCTCAGTTATTCTACAACACAATCTACACGACAAATTAACAGCTAATATCTGCTGTTTCTCTTCCAGCACACTTATGAATCAAGGAAATTTTGAGAAAATCTTTTCCACTCCTTAATCACATCCCGTGATAATAGGCGCAATCAGAACGTGTCGACAAATTGCCTCATTCCGCTTAAACCCGGCGGCAGAAGCCAGGTTCGGATCCCACCTCTGGCTCGGATATTGGGTCTGACTGTGGTTTATGGTCTTGGGTTAGTCTCTATGATACCCTATTAGCATTTGGAGCATCCAAAATCCCTAGTCTACCATCACCTACAGATTCCATCTCCATTACAAAAAACTTCACCTCCACTACAAATTATTGTTAAATGGAACCATAAATGCATCCAAAGAAGGGACCCAACAAAAGCTGAATCAATCGTCGGATGAAAACACAGGATCAAGAGATGTCGGCTATTTCAGTGCGAATATACCTCCACGGTTGGCAGCGCCGATCACGGGGGTTTTAACCGGCGCGTGAACTGGTAGCACGGAAAGGGGGAACGGTGGCGCAGGCCAGCCAGCACGGAGAGCGGCTGAGATGAAAGGAAACTCTCCCAGGGCCTCACTAGCGTGTGCTGTACTGCAACGGTGGACGCGACGCGATTAGACCGTATGGGGCGATCACAAGAGGGGGATGTGGGGAGGCTCACGGATGGCGAGATGGATGGTCGCCACACCAGTCTGGGAGCTGTGAAGCTACCCGAGCTGTGAGACCGAGGAAAAACCTCCTCGACACCATCTACATCTACATCTACATCTACGTCATACCCTGCAAGCCACCCAAAGGGTGTGTGGCAGGGGGTGCTTTCGCACCAGGCATGCATGAATGATATGGTAGAACACCGACATTACATTAAAAACCCGCGTACCACACATGCAAAGCGCCAATTACAAATCTAATACCCAAGAAACATTGTATCTCCAATCGTTCTAACATGCAAGGGATACAAAGACTACTACTACAGATTCAAAATATCATGCATAAATAAGAACATCATTATTTACATCATGCATAAATAAGAAAGAGGAGAATATAATGAGAAAGATTAACTGCCTGCCTATTGTCAATACTCGAACTATTCATGACGACGATCACAGCTGTTATGGTCCCGAATGGTACGCGGAAAAAATGACATTTTATACCTATCGGTTCTACAATCTAGCTCTCTAATTTTATTGGCGCGATCTAATCTGCCGTAGTACGAAGGGGTTAATAGTATGTTTTTTACGTCGTCAGTAAAATGATTTTCCTGAAATTTATTTAGGAGGTTAAGCCTATAATTTAATCTACGCTGTGATAGCGATTCCCATCCTAATTCATCTAACAGTCCAGACACACTAGCCAACTTATCGTAGCATCGTTTCACAAACCTAGCTCCTCTTCGCTGGACGCGATCTAACTCTGATATCAACCCCGTTTCGTATGGATCCCATACACTAACAGCATATTCCAGATGAGGCCTAACGATTGAAAAATAACAACGTTCTTTCACTTTCTCATCACATTTTCCGAGTACTCTCTTGATAAAGCCTAGCTTCCTATATGCTTGACCGCATATTTCCCTAATATGTTTTCCCCAAGATAGGTCGTGACTAATTGTGACTCCTAAGTACTTAACAGACTCGGCGTGAATAATTTCTGTATTTTCAATTCTGTATGCCCTAAATGGCCAATTTTTCTTTTTCCAAAAGCTGACTGCTACGCACTTTTTTATGTTTAGTTCCATCTGCCACTTTTCGCACCAAGCATGAATAGCAAGTAGGTCGATTGTTAACGAGTCGCTATCTTCGGAATTGTTAATATCCCTATACACAACCGCGTCGTCTGCGAAGAGTCTAAGCTTACTTTTAACGACGTTACTAATATCATTAATGTACAAGAGAAATAAAAGTGGACCAATTACACTTCCCTGAGGAACACCCGATGTAACGCTAACTGTGTTTGACATGATACCGTCTATGACAACCCTTTGTTCCCGCCCATGTAAGAATTGATTAATCCAACTAATAATGTTTTTATCTATTCCATATGCTTCTAGTTTTGAGAGCAACTTAACGCCATGTTCTGACGCGAGCCGCCAAACGACGAGCAATGGGTGAATACAGAAGATCCCTTGCAGACTGCCGAGACCTTGGGTTAAAGCGGTTGGAAAAATATTTGTTTATGAACAATGTTGCGTAAAAATTTGCATACAAGAACTAATTGGTAACATCCATACATAAAAGTGGAAAAAACAGCAACAAAACTATTTGATTTTTGGCAATCTAAAGCTTTTTTTAAACGCCATTAGCAGAATACTTATGGCATAGGACATACATTTCGTAATAATTCGGCCACATATGTAAAAGCTTTCTCCTAAATGAGAAATGCATCGTAATTTTATAATTGTCGCTACTGACAATCAAAGGGCCACGCTAGGTTTAGCATATGAAAACGACATATTTTTGCATAATTTCGTCTAAATTACGAAAATCGCGCCGACAACAAAGTCGTAAAATGCTTTAGTTATGGAAAATTAGTTTATACATGGTTCTTTTACTCTTTTCATTACTGCAAGTATAGTATTGTATTTTCCAACCCATAGACAGATACACTTTAGAGGGATGCGGTCCAAGAAATGTTTTTGTCGGGGAATTTTTTAAATTTAAAGTTATTAAAATGTGCATTTAATGACCCACAACTGCCGCTCCAGCCACCTTCATCGAGTCCTCAGCGAGGAGGATTCGACGCCTTACCCACGTGCCATATTTACGCCATACAAAGGGTTAGGTGGAACAGGGGTCTCCATGTCGCCACGCTTGATACGAGTAATTGCCCATCCATTAAGAGTTCGGGTTGACGTGGAGGCGAGTGTACTTTCTTCCGATATAAATGGTCTCAGATTCAAACCCCGGGCCTGTCAAAACCTTTTCTGAGGATGCGAACTTAGACGCTCAGTGGAGGGAATTTAAAAAACCGTACACCGTCCATCGAATGGAGCACTAAAACTATAGTCTCCAAGGCGCTTATCATTAAGAGTAGGCTGGAGTTGACACCGGGTTTCTCTTCACCTATTCTCCATCCACAAACAATTCTGCATCAACTAACATACACACTTATCCGAGGTTGGAATAGCTTCTCAGTTGTCGGTCGCTTGCCCAAATAACCAATCAACCATCGATCAATCACCATCCCTCCCATAGTAAGCGTACTTAAGAAGCAGATACGGCAAATACAAAGACAAATAAAATTCCAAATTAAAAAAAATAAAATTAATTAAAAAAGGATTTTTCTGATAAAATGAGAACTTTTTCCAGAATTTTTCATAGCTTTGCACGTTCTTATTTCTCGCAATTGAAGAAATAAAGGAGAAAAGGACACAATTGGGATTTTAGACACCGTGCAGAATGATATGAGTGACGAGAAACTAATGAAGGGAAATAAATAAGGTTTTAAAAGTCGACATCTTTACAGACATCAACAACCCAAATACTTATGACCCTGATTCGTTGGACCATCTATGAAAATTAATTACTGCAATTCAGCCCTTCATTAAATACTTGTTATGCCAACTGTTGAATATACATTCTCTCACTTAAATAACACGAGGGTTAACATAAAATTGTTCCACATATGAAAAGAATGATCCATCACTAATTTTAGCTCTTAAAACGGTAATTTAGTGTTTTAGTTAGCTCTTAATTCAAAAGTCTCACTCTGTAGCTCTCACTCACAAAAGCTCACTTGTGTATTTATAGGAGTACTATAGCTATTCTTTCACCCTAAAATACTTCACTACACATAGCAAAATTAGTGTTAATCCAAAACAAGTGTTAGTGTTAATAATTTCAACTAACATTAAAATTTTCCCAATTATGAATAACTAAAATGGTGGCGTTTATTAAAAAAACAAGCAAGAATACATGAAGGAAACAAAAAATTTCCCTCCGTTTCACAATACAACGACCCTAGGTTTTCCACGTCCATAGAATTTCATTACTACCTTCGGGTAAATATAAAAATTATAGGTAGCCTCATCCAACGGCAAACATAAGGTAAATAAAGGAGACAAACTATGAACTTTCTCTCTGATACATCAGTAGTTTCTCTTAAAGGCTACGAGTTAAGCGAATGCCCACAGAATCCGGAAAAGGTGGTTCCTCAGCCCTGGTTATGAACGGAACATCATCATGAGCCTCACTTAATCAGATGTCAACAACACCTCTTGTCCGACGGTGTCATCCCACTTTCACATTTCCCATTTCAAACGGCATTCCTGGTACTAGCTATGACGCAGTTGACTCACGAACTGAACCGCGTTTCGTGCATAATGTGGTTTCAGTCACGACAAAGCCTCTAAAGCCTTTGCGCGATTCGTGTGTAGTGCGTAGCGCAACTACCAGAGGTAATCTATTGGTAATCACATCTTGACTTATTTAAGATGCTATTTAATGAAAGGTTAGAGGAGTAAAGTAGATTGGCGAGAATAAGGCGATCCCTCACCGATACTATTTTATGTTTTCGGCAAAGGTTAAATTAGTAAGAGTAAAATAGCAATGCAAGGCAAAACTCTAAAACGATATCAGGGATGGAAGGATTAACTTTGGTTTTAACTTAACTTCTATCCCTGATATCAAGGAATTCCACCAAGTGAGGTTGAAACCATCGTTTACTCTAAAACGAATTTGTCAAATGAACACCCTTGCAGTTTCCAGGGTGCATTGAATGCATTCTTACCAAGTATTGGTGAAAATTTAAAGAAACTTCAAAATGGCAAATAGTCACGTTCATCGCAAGCCTTGTAGACGCTCCAAGCATATGTAAGTTGCCATAGAAAACGACTATTCAAAACAACTCACGGGTGGATAATAAATGATATAACAAAAATGTAAGTTTCATTGGTTCCACCGAAAAGTAGTAAGACTAACCATTAAAAAATACCCTAATAACTGCTACTACAAACTGATTGAGCAATAACTATGCCGATGATTACTTTTTTCTATTCAGGATTTAATTTAAATTGCATCAGTGCTAACGAATAAGATTCCAAATAGTTGTAAATAAGGAACGAAACAATTTTGAGGCATTACTAATACATAAATGACATTATAGAAGGAAATTGAAAGCGACACACACATTCACGAAACTATTTATGGCACGAAATTCCCAAGACATAATGGAAATGTAATTTCACGCAATATACACAATTGGGAGCGCATAATGTGCCACTTGTTACTAAATACATTGGAATGGGCTCATTTCTTTTCCCACGACGGCTTCCGGGGACGTGTAGGGAGGGAAGAGATCATCAAATTCCCAAGAGGACTAGATGGAAAAAATTTCGAAAAATAAAGAGAAGAGACAAGTGTGTCGGGACACGAGACAAGTGCCAATGTGTGGACGAAGGGTGAGCAGCGAATAGAATGGGCGCCTTTTTCTTCTTCTGGGAAACCACATGGTGGGACGTCGATTCGGCGAAAGAGCAGAGTGGGCAGAGAGCGCGCGGCCCGTCCTCCCGAAGGCGCCTCGCGACATGAATGCCAACGCGATGATGAAGCCTCCCTCTTCCGCCCCCAAAATGACACGCACCCTCCTCCCCATTGACGCGATTCCCACACCCAGCAGGAGAAAGAGCTCTCGCGCCAAAAGTGATGATGGAGAGGGCACGGCTCACGTCCGAATGACCTGCGCCAAGGGGAAATGGATTTGCCAGCCGCGGCAACTGGCGTGAAAAGCAACGAGCACTCTCGAGTAAAAGTAATGGTCAGGTACAGCGAGGTCCAAATTCGGTTGACATTATGGGGTCTCCTATGGAGATTTGTTTCCTCAGTAAATTTCCATAAAGCTGAAGGTGCAATGTCGCAAATAGCAGTAAGAATATAAACATAAAGTTTCGAAGAGCACAAATTACACATTTAGGAGTCTGCTAATTTCCAAATATAACCTACTTCCAAAGATAGCTTGTTTAAATTGAGCGTGGAGTTGGAAATGTTTGCCAACGAGGTCTGGATGTGAGCACGCGGATCGCAAGATTGGCCACAAGAACTTAATAATTTCAACTAAATGCGCAACGCTCCTAGTGTAATACGGCAGGGCGAATGTAAGTAATTCCACAGATTCCCGTACGCTTGCTTTGTATTTTTGTTCAACACAATCGCCTACACACACACATTTCTAAAACGGAATACGAGCGATAAGAGACACCGCCGTTGGCGATATTTTAAGAAATAATATCGTCCAAAGAACAATTTACCAGAACTTCTACAAATATAACTTAGCACTCTACTTCATCCTTATTTTCACAGACCACTTTTTCATTCGTTTACAAGTCACTATGTAAGTAACTCTGATAATTCGCCACGTACAGTGCATCCTTAGACTTCATTGGCCATTCTTCCCATTTTTTCATCCTTCCAATACCGTTTTCAAGAGTCTGTTGAGTCCGAAGAGGTGACCGATGAGTTTGGACTATGAAAAACCAAATGCGTAGGTTTAATATAACATAGTGTTGATTTGAATTAGCAACACTTTCAAACGAGCTCACACTTAGCTTATCACGACGCAAATAATTGCTGATAGTTACAGTTGTTCCCCCACTATCAAAGCCATCAGGTGACCGATAGTTTCATGGTTTTACCCGTCCTTTAAATGAACTCAGGAGGAAAAAAAGCAGAGCATAAATAACGAAATTCGTGCTGGGAATGGAACCCTTTGTATCGCAGACGTGGCAAAAATCAAAAACAGGCCAGAGAAGAAGAGAAGCCTAAGAGTTACAAATGGAGCAAAAAACTGAGGTCCATATGGACAAATGAGAAGAGACGCGAAGAAACTTAGACGAGAGCGGATAGGTCCATAAAACGCGGATTAATGTAAAAAAAAGAATCCTATTGGACAGCAAATAATTTTATCACGATAAAATGCACCCTGAGGCTATAAGTTAGGAACAGAAAACGGGGAAAATTGGCGAAATATTTTTAAAAACTTATGTTCATTGTTTTCCATTCTAGCAAAGCTCTGTAAAAGCTTAGAAATAAAATACTGTTACATTTACAGTTCACAATATTTCACCATAGTTATCCTAAAAACGTCAAGGGAGAATAGCTTATGCTAATTACTTCAACTCTGGTGGACTCAATTATTGATGAAATTTTTCAGAAAAACCGCTTAACGTTTTTCACCAGGGGTAAATAACGACACTTCTCAACGTAAATTCATCTTACAGTTAGCAGTGCCCTCTGGTTACACAACACGTTTGAGGCAAGTTCTACTAAAATTCCAAGTCTATACGAACAAATCCCATCTGGATCGACCGGAGAGTGATGTACCGCTAGGAACGAGATGTGATTAGCTTTTAATAACTTTAAAATCACCGAGTCGTGGAATCGGTACGCCGTGCCCGACGGTATCGACGCAAGCCGAGCACGAAGGATGCAGCGAATGGCAGCAATCAAAACATAACGACGGCGGAATCGTCATGAGGGTAACGGTACGGAGACGCGCAACAGCATCCTCTTCACAGGCTATCGCTTCCGAGAAAATGGAATTGATTTTTAAGTCATCTTCCCAGAAATATGTGGAGCCGTTAGAAGCCTGCGAGAGGTAACGGAGAAGAGGATAGTGGAAGGTACATACAAATCGTCTGCCACAATCGGAGCTCCTCAACGGAAGTTGCCGTTTTCGAATTCATTCATAGTAAACAGCTTGGGCTACGGAGCGAATCTTGCGACCCGCAAAGTTGAAGTGTGGGCGTGAAGCCGGTACGGTAAATCAGCAAAGAAAGAGCAGCAATTTGGAGATCGATATGGCATGGCGGGCAGAGAGCTCGATTATCCCGAGGTTACCATCACATGGATTTTTGCCAACCCGACAGTTTGGGAAATATACTTTGACATTTGTATCATCATTTGACAATTTGGAAAGAAGTGAATACATTTAGAGTAGGGGGATCCTACATACCACTCTAAATGAGGCCGAAGCTCAGTTATCGGTCGTCAACTCTAAGTAAGCAACACAACGACAGTAACATTAGGATACCTCAACACAAATCGGAGAATTACAGGGAATAAAAAAGCACTTCAGGAATAGAATGACGAAATTTCAAAAAATGAGGAGCATGTCCGCTAAGAATTCTAGGAAAAAACTCGACGCTCGACTAGTCACGATAATCTCGGAAGGATCGAAATTCGTGAAACGGCTACAACTAATGCTCAACAGACACCTACCGTTTGAACTAAGACTCGGGATTCCCGAGGGATCAAAAGAAAAAATCTTACGTAAATAAATAAAATTCAGAGGTAACAAATAGCAAGAGAATGATTAGAAAGAAAACAAATCAAGCGTCTAAAGTTGTAAAATGATCACAGACGAACATATATACAACATTTAAATTCTTCTCAAAACTTATGCAGAAAAAATGTTGACAGACTTCAAAAAGGAAAGGCCTATTGCGGCTGTATCTTTTTTAAATTATGAATGTCTCACATTGGACGCTTAAAGGTCGTTGGAGTCAAAGAGGAAACTTGAAGCGAGTGAAAAAACAAACTTTGAAGTACCACAGTAGCAGCCAAAGACAATGCATTCCATTAGGATTCCAAACTGCGGTTTCTAATTTATGAAACTTGTTAATTCCCAACTTCTATTCATCTCCGTGCTCGCCTCGGAAAGACAAAAGGTTTAAAGCCGAGATCATCCTTCGAAAGCCAATTCCTTATCTCGTCACTGCAGCACTGGGTCCATTCACTCTATCCAGTGACCTCGAACGACCCGGAGGATGTCGTAGCTTAAAGCCAATCCGGGAGAGAGAGGCAGACCGTCTCTTGTGCCACTAAACACTATGGGGCGCTAATTCGCTGGAAAAATTGAAGAGACGGCCGAAGTGATAGCTCGGGTGAACGAGAAGAAAGGACGAAAAGAGCGGAGAGAGAAAGAAAGAGTTTTCAAAAGGATGACTAGATGGGAAGAGTGAAGATATGGGCAGATAACGAGAATTCTAAAGAAAGTTTTCAAGAAGTTTTTAAGATTTTAATACGGGTCTGAAGTGTTGAGTGGAGGAGGGCGCTGTGAGGCGGGAGAGAGCGATGAGAATCTGGGGTAGAGATCGCGATGATTTCAAAGATTGTGACGAGGGTGAGGTGAGGAGGGTTAGGGGATTGGGAGAGGTGGAGATGAAGGAAGGGAAACACGGCGAGGGAAGACTGATAAAACGAGGGATTGAGAGGGAGAGAGCCGGACAGCGACCACGACGCCTACGAACTTGGGCGAGTGCCCGGGACATCATTATTTTTAGATTCGCCGGAACTATTCCGTTATTTTGAAACCACTTTCGGTGAATTCCGCGTGACTCACTCCGTGTCATTACATGAGCGGCGTTTAGGAAGGAAAAACGAGAGGTGACTTATGTCTATGAGTTCCAAGCTTCTTTTTTACATTTTCTTTCATCACTCCACGAAACATCTACGGTTCACCACTCCGCTTGTGACAGAAAATTCAAAATGACATCACGCCTTTCAGCGAATTCAGTCCACATTTTCCTCGACAATGAATGACATGCGTGGGTTCTTAAAATACAGCAATACACTGAGCACTCAGTCACTGAGTGATACTACTAAGATTGGTCAAAATTTAGTTCGGTGCAGTAAAATTTATTTTACAATATGACGGAAATGTCTTCTACGTAAATTATTACTTTACTAAGTAAAATTTAATCAAATCGGCCAATTCGAACGGTGGATTCAAAATTTAACATGCAGCCGATCAAACTGCTATGCAGGCACCTATGAAGAATTTCTCAGAATCATTAAGAGAAACTAAGTAGGATGACGTACGCTAAACAGTAGACGGGCGTATTACGCACCATTTTCTAAATGATATCACTATATATTCATTGTAAAGAATCAGAGCAGGTAGTCCAACTGCATTTGGCGGAAGCTGTGACTGAATTTCTTGGAGAATGACAACTTTTAAACCAACTTAAATCAAGGTATCCCAATGAAGCCACGTGGTATTAATCCCTTGGAACCAAGGCATGTTATTTATCACTTAAATAGCCTTGGGTTTTACTTAACATTTGTTTCGTTTGCTGATCATTCAACTTCACTGTAAATCTTTTACCACGGACATCAAACACACCCAGCCATGGCATTTATATGCTTCTATTTTAAAAAACGGACCTACTTTCAAAGCTTCCCAGAAACCAGTGACACGAGCCAAAAGGCGACGGACTGGGAATGGATGAGAGAGAGAAAAAGGGAGGCTCTCCTCAAGAGACGAGGGAGGAACACATCAGATGGTTGTGGGAAGAGCTGCAGGGAATAAAGTGGACCTTAATCGACGGAGCACTGAGTCACCACGGAGGAGAGCGTAGGAGTTTAAGAGCGGGGGATGAGGGAAAGATCGGGCAGAGTGGAACGGAGGGAAGAGAGCTGGGGAAGAGAGACAAGAGCGCCGATGGAGGGCAAAGGAGGTTACGAGGAGTGCAGTCGACATACACTGGCGTCATCGCGAAGGGGAGGCAGCGGCGAGGAAGATCTGGAAGACGGGTGAAATTTTATGGATGAGAATGGAAACCCAAGGAGGAATCCTTGAATCCGCGTCCCGATCGAATCAATCGGTGGCGATATTACTCTGTAGATTTTCCCCCAAACGCAGACAAAAAAGTACATAGAAGTTCTTCACACCGCTTTATCATTCGTACCCCAACTTGTTTTGACGCTTAATCATTACGAAAAGGTTCTAGATTTGATCGGTACTACCTTTGAAAAACACAAAAAAGATATAAACCAGTCAGTTATCAATGATAAAACATTGCAGAATATTACTAAGTATTCTTCATCGTTGTCCTCATAAAAAATCGTAAAGTAAACCTCCAACAATTGACAATATCCTTCGAGTTAGCATGTCTAAAAGGATTATTACAGTAAACGCGTTTAGATCATTTGTTAAAATAAAACAGCAAAGGCTTCTGGAGATTTTCTCTGTTTCATTTTAATTGTCTAGCCGTAAGAAGCTCACCCCATCCTTGTGATGGCTTTCTAGACCATTTGTGTCTTAATAATGTGTGTATGAATAATTCAAAATAATTCTAGGTTTCCAGGCATGGTTTTTTGAAGGAACAGACTTTTAGAAGTTGGCCAACAAATGACTAAGTTATACTAATAGATAGCCTTAGCCTCCTACTCACACGATTTATTTCACCAGTTCGGAGTACTTCCACACTACATTCATCTCATCCAAAAGGCGTTTTCACTTTCGCCCTCCTCGCATTCCATATAAAAATCCCCTTCATTAATGCCCTCAAAATATTCTCGCCCCTCATTACCTTTGTTCCATCAATTAACTCTGCCTCCATATTTCCAGTAAATACCACTCCTCATTCACCGCGACTTGTAGCACATCTTACAGCAAAGATCATGACAGATTCCGCTACCACCACTTCAGCCAGATTACCCAAGAAGCAAGGTACCATTAGCCTTAAAGATATGAGACCAACAGCTCTCAAGGTCTGATGTAGTGATGATAAATCACCAAAGGGAAAATAATGGCTGTATTGGTCACTGCTCGCCAAGGCCCGAGCTCAAATACGGGTGATGTCTCTGACAACCCAATTCTCATCTTTTACTCCAAGTCAGAATATCCTGTGAGCGCTAGAAGTATTAGAAATGACAACATATCATTGCGAAACTGCACTGAAGAGTATTAAAAAGAAGCAATGGACATGTACAATTGATGCAATGGGCATTCTGGAAATCACACTAAATTAAACATTCGTGTGAATAGTCTCTCGCACCGCATAAAAAATTCGCCATCCACGAAATACGTTCAACAGCGCAAACACTTCAGAAGGGATGTAATCAGCAGCAAGCAGAGACACTCAATATCTAAACACAACAGAACTCCGCTCAATCAATGCAAGAATCTCCCACAGTAAGTCAAAAGGAGACTTGCACCTGAGCCTCTTACCCGTATTCATTTGAGACTTAGGTAAAGCGGCTTTGGGACTTAGCAACAATATCTTGCGGTCTGCGGAATGAGAGGGAATAGCGGTGTCAGGCGGCGTTCAACTTCGGCATGCTCACCCTCCACAACGATAAGGGGCCATCGTTAACTTCTGAAGGCTTAGCGGGTTACGCGACCACAAAACAAAGAACTGGGAATTGATGAAGACTAATGACATCAATGGGATCGATAACATTTTTAAAAGGAAATTACGGAAGGAAAAGCTTCACCGCACAGATTGAACCACGGAGAGGTACCTCTCCGACCGCACATAATTTAAACATGCACAGCTATTAAGAAATCACAGGAAAACGAGTACGCAAATAGACAAACAAAGTTCTCTTTAGCAATTATTTCACAGAAATAAAAGCTCAATTAATTTTATATACGCCAGCATAAACGATAATACTATAATTTAGGGAAATACCACATTAACGCGGCAAATAACGGGAAAAAGTAGCAAATTTATTTACATATATATAACATTGGAATATATTCCGCACAATTCCATAAATTACAGCAACGAAAATTCAGGAATACCTTCACTATTACCTATTTTCCCAAAGATCAGCAGGAGTGAATAACATTTCAAAGATGAGTATTTATTTTTGTTTTTGGCATTATTTTAGGCCTGCAATAATTCTTCAAGGCACCAAACCCCATGAACACTGTATTTGAGGAGAGAGGGACGTCGGCCGAACCACTCGCAGCTCAATGAAAGGGGGAGGATGGAGGGAGCAGAAGGAGGGAAGGTAAGGGTGTGGGTGGAGGTCGGTGTAGGGTTAAAGGGGAAAGAGGTTGACTGGAGGGACACAAATGTCCTTCAAGGCGAAAGCAATTGCTCTTCCCAGGGTGGACCTCGCCATTCCCCCCCGTGACGGCCACTCCCTCCCTCCGCACGATGTACGTGAACTCCGGGAGGGAAAAAAAATTCTCCCTCCAGGACCTCCCATCATCAACTTCCCAAACGTCCCTCTCCTTCTGGCTTTCCGGGCAGAATTACTGCTTTGCGGCATTAAAGGGTGAGAGACTATGCCAAACGCAGAGAGGACGCTGGGAAGTCAAACGGTTTTACGCTGGAGCAGCATGAATCTCAAATTAAAAATGCTTTAGTATTGGGTCTGAATCTCGAAACTTCGGAATTTCAAAAACAAACACGGCTGCCAAAATTCAAGAATGAAACTAATTTTATTCCACAAGGAAATAAATACTAAGGCCTACGGCAGTAGAAATTCTACGCCAAAATCAAGGGTTTGCACTAGTGATATAAGATGTTCCACATGTAGTAGACTGTATGGGCTCTCGTGGTAATTTTTTCGAAATAATTTTGAGATTCAACGTTCCAAACAGCTGGATGAAAATTACATCTTGATATGCGGCTCACTAGCAGATATTATAGAAGCCTTCCGATTGGCATATATTAATCCCTAGAGCAACTTACTCTAATTTATCGCGGGATTGGAAACGGTTGCCTACACGGCATTGAGGTGAGTTTGGAGGAGGTCGAGAAATCTATGGAAAACTACGGAATTCTAAAATGTTTCTCACGTAAGTGATTCATGGTACTTTACATTCAATTTCACACATTTTGTTCGTGTTCTACCGAAGTATTGGCATGTTTTTAGATGGTCTTCACCACTCCCATGAAGGGGTATCTTAAGGTTACCCCTGAACCAATTTCCCCACATCACTTGATACCACAGCTCTTCATTCCTTCTACCTCCTATAACGCTATCCAATACTTTTAATCATTTTCCCTCCTGTGATTCTCCTCCAGCATGATAACCTCCATCACACTACCTCCTTCGAATATTCACCCCCAACTTCCTTTCCACCGTCACCAAAGCAAATGGTTGTGTTGGTCTTCTGCGCAACCCAGCTGACTTAGTCATATTCCGTAGCTGATGAGATGATTTGCTCCCAATTGCGAAGGTACTAAAGCCAAGCTTCATATTTTATTAGTTAAAACAAAAACCATTGTGGACTATTGTACGAAGTCAATTTAAGTCTGTTATAATAATATAAAAGTCCGGTGGCGGAAATAATATGTATGATTAAAAATCTACCAGTTCAATCAACAATTCCCCATACAGAGGGGCAAAAGATTACTTCGCAAATTCGCAATGAATTCACACACACCTATGACACCAGAATCCAGCGCTCAAGACTGAGGAATTCTCCCCAGAGCTCTCACGTAATGAACTAGGGACTTCATGAGGTTTCCATTCGAAACTGAAGGAATACATATCGCAGTGGCACAAGGACAAGGCCGATGAAATGCCAACGCATTCATCCGCTACGATACCATCGAAGTAGAGCGACCTCGAGCGCTATACCATCTTCCACAAACCATTCCAACACCCACCCTCTCTACCCAATGCACTCCACCAATCTGCATACCAACCTTAACAGCCCCTCTAGCCCCGTACTAATCCTCTCCCTCTCGCCCGCAGCTAGTCCATTCAGATCGTCACGAAGGGAGGCTGCGGAGTATGAGGAGGCGGACAAAAGCAAGAAGAGAAGCCGAGTGGACGGAGGCCCTCCGCATTGCAGGACGGGTGACATCGGTGAACTCCGGCACCGTTACCGTGGCTACTTTCCCCTCGTTAGGGCTGCCATTGTGGGTGTCGCATTGTCGTTGCTGAGTTACATGAGAAAGAGTTGGCGAGAAAAGAAGAAGAAATCTTCGATCGGCTCAAACTGGGAAAAGTTATCCCGATAGTCCGTAGGGGCCCCACCTAACAACTTTCATTCCGGAAAAGTTAGGGCCAACGGAGTTGAGTCCTCTCATCCAAAAGGGCTCATGGCACGCGGGAAAAGATAAGGATCGGATTGGATGGCCGTTCGGTGGTCACGAATTACATTTTCGTAGAATAATAACGTATATATTGAAAATAATACCATGGGAATCTTGTATGGTATGGCGGAAGACAAAGGATAGGGATGGTTCTACTTGGATTTCCAGTTAGCACATAGCTCATGGGTGTAACGAAGGAAATTAACAGAAAATCACCCGCAGTTGAGTAAAACATACGCAGGGCCATCCATCCATCAAAATTGGCAGAATAACGACGACGGTGGATAAAATACTGAGGTACTGCGTCACCAGGAAAAGGTTAATTTCAAATCTAACATTTAAAAAAATGGTTTCAGAATTTTTCCTCCAGCATATTCCTGGTTTTCCTGACTATTTAGTGAGCTTTAATTGCAATAATTACAATAGGTTTATCTACCAACAAATATTATCAAATGGTATGAGTTCACAAGGAGTAACCTAACCATAGCATTGAATTAAAAATTGGAAAAGTCGTAGCATGAGAAATATAAGGAGTTGGCTTTGGTTAAAACCATTGATCGAGCGAAAGCAACGGTGACAAAATGTGGATAGAAAATATATCGACTTCCCACCAGGAACTATAGAACGCTGCTATGTTTATCGAAATTGTTACGATAAACATAGCAGTGCTACTAAATTATTGAGGGAATTAGGATGGGAACCTCTATCAGATCGAAGAGAAAGATGTACATTAAATCTTGGCTAGGATAGGATTCTAGGATACTGGCTAGGTTAAACAGGTTTTCCTATCAGAGTTAAATATCCTGACATCATTATTAGTTACTAATCTCGCATGCAATTTCCGGCATGATATAGCTCTCACATGATTAAGTACCAATTTATCTGACGCAGTAATTATAACCAGTAGCTGTATCATAAGTAGCGTACTGCATGGTAGCATGTCCTTGTACATAATACTCTCCTAGTTTCTGGTCTGACCGCGTACAGCCTTCCTGACTGCTTTTAGCCAGCGCCTGGCATTCCGTGGATAGTGCGCAGTTCGGATTTCAGCTGGGATGAGGGCTTCATGCCTGGTGTGGAATCACCCCGTGCCACACACCCTAGTGTACGGTATTTCGTAGACGTATCGATATTTCCAGACCCTGCATTTTCAAATGAGAGAGCGCAAGTAGGCACAATCCAGCCAGCGCAAGGTCGTTCTCTTCCGACGCGCAGTATAACCTAGGTGACGAATGCGAGGAATTCGGGAGAGGTTTTGGAATAATGCGGCGGAGAGCGAGCCGGAATGAGTTTGGCGGAGAGACAAAACTGAGTGACGACACAAGCAAGATCCCTCCGCTGCGACGCACTCACATCACATGGCGAGGCGGGCGCATGGGCGAGAAATGAGAAAAAAGAGACTGGGAGCACGCAACGGTGGGCCCTCCGACACGAATCTCGGCCATTTTAAAGTTACGCAAGCGACACTATGAAATCCGGGCACCAGAAAGCAACCAAACCACATTCACGCAAGAAAATCATCAACGATACCCATTAAGGACCGCTAGTCGGATACCTTTCCAGAATCATTTACATCTTCAAATGTGGCATGACTGACGTTTGAACACCAGCCTTCCCTTATATGATTCGGGGTACAACGTTAGCATTTTAAGAGAAATGTATGCTGACATAAACTTTTCCCACTTTAAAATTTTTGAATTTAAGGCCGTTATTTGGATTCTGTGAAGATGAATATAAATGTAATATAATGTCAAAAAACGATCAAACAAAAAGAATAGAAGTCACATGTAATCAAAAGGTACGTGGAGGTGGTCAATTTAAATGCAATAAGGTGGTATTATCTTCAAGAGCGAATATACTTCACCTCGATTTGGGCTCCACTCTCATTGACATCGAGTGTTACTGTCAGGCATAAAAGAGCATATAAAAGAAGTGCCTTTCAGGCGAATCACAAACATTGAAGAGTTGACGTCTAACAGGTGAGTTCAACCTAAAAATCACATGAAAAAACAAAAAAATTGAACTATAACATACTCACCATGACTGAACTATAACATACAACTAAGCAACTATAACATGCAACATACTCAACATGACATGAACTATAAGAACCACTAAGCGACTATAACATACAACATACTCAACATGACATGAACTATAAGATACAACCAAGGCATCTTACTCACCAGAAGACACGTATTTATATTTACGAATATTGCCGCATACCTGACACGATGTGTGTTCATTTGTGGGGCATCTGTCCAACTTAATTTCGCATACTATTTTTCCGATCGATACGCACCAATATACTGGAAATGTTATACTAAATTTAGAACTAGGTCACATACGATAGCTTCTGAGTGGATACACCACGTTCTTTATTGTCATTTCGTAAGTTATGCGCCAAGCGTATTCGTGGTCACTTCATGTCATTAAGTATGCACTCCAACAGATGTGTAGGCAAACATTCTTAAATTTTTTCATAAAAACACTACATTCGACGCTTTTTATTCAACTCACCAATTACCATGACTTCAGCACGTATGTATATACCATTATCAAGGTGTTTATCGTTTTACGGGGCGGGCCTAAATATACCATATTGGAAAGAAAGTGTGGGAAGGGGAAAGGGCATGGAAGCGGAGGTGGGGTGGTTTCAAGTACGTCTGTGTCACTACGAGCTTTAAGCACAGGTTGTTGAAGTAAGCGTTGAGGTTTAGCTAAAGAAATAATTTCACCTTAACTCCGAAACAAGCATTGCGAATGTTTGTAAAAGTCTCAGGCGTAATTTGGTGGAATACTATAACGTCAAACCTTCTTAAATAAAAACAAAGTTACACTCCATACTTTGAATTCAACTGACCACTCACCAGCATGGTGATTGGTGGAACATAAGGTTGCTTTTATTTGACAATTTTTGACGTGAGAGTGTTCCAACAAGTTGCGCCTGATACTTTTACCAGCGTTCGCAATGCCAGCTTTGTTGACACAAAAAATTCGATAGGCTGAGGTCCATAAAGACCGTCAAAAAGCATGAGGCATGGGCGAAGCCGGAGATGTATTGCATTGTTAAGGATGAGTTCTTTCATGACGCAAATGTGTCATGTCTACATACCACAAATTATGTTTTAACATCAGTTCCACAAACGTAAGACAAGATCAAAAAGGCTGGTGTCCATCTCTAAGTTTTTTTTACCTTTAAACGGAGGCACGGTCGTGATTAACTGGTAACCAGGCGATTGTGATAAACTAGATATTATATTTAATTTATTTTATAAAGTTCGGATGACAATTTACGACTTTCGTGCTTCTTTTGGCACACATTTTTTTCGATTAAATATCTTTTTGCAAGGGATTCTAAAAACGGCGCCGATGACTAATCCAAACACATGTATGTGCGCTGAAATTTGTAGATGGGATAGAACACTTGGATATGATCATTGACTCCCTTCATGAATTATGTAACCAACGAAACGATGTGACGAAAGAGTGCTTTGACCACTTAATCGCTTAAATGGCACATTTAAGTAATTACGCTCTTCAACTACGCATTCGAAAAAACAAGCAGCGTTTTCATAAATGCGCAACCGCGAAATCGGCCATAACGTTGACTCAAGCTATTTACTTTGGAGCCAATTAAGGATTCTTAATGGGCCTCCGCAGTGCTTCGAAACCCACGTTATTTCTTCCATTGTGGTACTACTCATTAAATAAACGCTTTTAAATCATATTACATAAAAACAATGCCACCTAAAATATTATTTTTTTCAAATCAAACTAAGATTATCATGAAGTATAAAAAAATGAGGGCTCCTCAGTGAAACTGAAGGCAGGCAGCATTTTTTTTTTCATTAAAAAATGTCGCTCTTTGAGAAAAACCTAACAAATGAAGCGAATTTTTCCATGAAACTAAGGAATAAAAATAAAAGCACACCGATACATATGCGATTTTAGCTGATTGCAACTTATTGAAACAGGCAAAATATGTTTAAGGCAAAATATGCAACTGTGATCGAATTATCAACGCGACTACCTCCTCGACCATAAAATATATTTATTTAAAATAAACTCGACTGCTGAAATGTAACCTTATCATAGCATTAATATCCACTGGAGATGCGATTGATCTCCATTGAGTGAGGTAGAGATAAATAAATTAAATATAAGTAATAAATAAATATAGTAAGTAATTCTGTAGATTTTAATGACAAGGGCCTCCCAAGAACGATTTCAGTAATAAATAAATGTGAAAAAGTGGGATGACTTCTTTATTTGGACGAACGTATTCATAAACGAAACTCCTTACGTTAATAGGCAAAAGAAGAAGAGTCGCGATTAGTATTTTGAGAGAACTGGTCCTTGAAATGGCCATGCACTAGAGAATTCGGAAACAGAACGCGGTCCCAGCGATCGAGATCCGACCAGCTGCCAATGACCAGACTCAGGGCTAGCGCAAAATAAATTAAAAATTCCTCCGATAGTCAGTTTCAATGTATGGAAGAAACTTGGGGTCACGGAGTCAATGACACTTGCATGAGGAAACCCCCATAAAATTTTCTATGCCACGGGCAAAAATAAAAGATGATCGAATGGCAGATTCTTCAAGAAGAAATCTTTGTCTCAGTCTTCTAATTAAAATGTCCTCGCTTTAATTCGCTCTCACGGTTCAGCAAGGCAGTACGAGAGGTTGGAACCAAGTGAACGCTAGCCGGTGGCCTGTCACGAAGGACTTAATGCATGTAATTTTAAAAACTACGCACATTGGGTGTAAGGTGAAATCATTTCTGGCAGCAGAAGGAAAAGAACCATGTGTGAACAGTTGCTATAGAGCCGAGTTAAAATATTTTTTACCATCGTTCGATGCCTCTTTAATTCATTGACGATGACGTACAAGTGCGAAATAATTTCTGGAAATATTGCTCCAAGTCGAAATTTCTCAACATCTGTCGCCGCTCATTGCAATTCCCTTCCAAATAAGGAAACAAATAAAATAAAAATATCAACTGAATTTTTTTTTACTTTATACGCATAAATATCATACATGACGCAAACCAAACTTCAAACTGTGAATTTTAACTTTTTATTGAATAATCAATCTTTTAAATTTTACCTCCTATGGATTTTAAAAATATCACTTACACAACTTTCTAGCAAAGATTCACACTCAAGCAGTCGTTTTAATGGTCCTTGGAGAGCTATTTAATAAACGCTTCCGCAGGCAATCAACACTCGGAACACTCAACCAGAAGGATCAGAAGCTTAAACACTATCTTATCTCGCAGAGTAGGTGCTTGAGGCCCCAATCCACCCAAGTATCCATCACTTCAGCAGAGTTTATCATACATATATAATTCCAATCGGAATGCTACTAACCATACTTATCGAGAGCTGAAGAAGGTAAATTGTCGTGGATCTTAGAAAATAAATTGTAACCACAACACAAAGAGCCAAATAAATGAGCCACATTTGCAACAAAATTACTACATATATATTACCACAAAAGTGCTACTAGGGATGACAATATTCATACTGAAAACCTTCGTTGCATTAAATATAATGTACGCTACAGGGGCTTCCAGCCGGGTGCGAACGCCAGGCTAAAACTACATGATAGGCTCCATATTGCAAAGAATAATTTGTGTATATTTTTATACCATTCTAAGTTGGTTCTAAGGTTCTTGACGCCTGACGTCATCTAGTTTACATGATAGGAGTTGCAATGCGATGGGCCAATTATATTATCTAGCTCAAACCAAGAAATGATAGGTAAGTTTAAAGAAAATAGGATAATAAGGAAGGAGGAAGAACGGTAAACATCTACGAGTAAAGTTACGCTCTACGTATAAGAAATATGAATATACGGAAAAAATGGATCAGAAGAGAATCGTTGTGTCGTAGGGGGAAACTGTAGATGAAATAGGCGTGAGTTTCCAGTAATGCGTTATACGAGGGATAGATACGTGTACCAATTACAAGGGCCTTTAAAATGATCCGATAGGGAATAAAGATATTAGCACGGGAAAGAGAAGGGAAGAGGGTTGCAGTGAAACAAACTTTCGATGGAATGGATTACGATAACCAACAATATTTAATAAACACAACATTACACACAGGAAATACCTAAATGGGGCTAAACCCCCGTGCTGACCGTTCATCAGAATATAAAATGCGTGACATAAATTTGGAAATTCAGGAAATATTTTCTCCGATAATTTAGCGAATTCTAAAAAAGGTCACTTTAATTTCGGATGAGTAAAAAATAAAACGACCAAAAATGACGCCATGGCTAACGGATGCGATGATTTACGCTCACGAACGTGCGAACTCGATCACGGAAATTCTGCGAATGCGAAGCTGTGTACCGCGGTTCTCATGTGGCACGGCACATGGAGGGCCATTAATCTAAATTTATCGCATGGCGCTTATACATAGCCCGGGCGAGAGGGATTTTGCAGACGCGCATGAAGCGAGGAGTGAGAGAGTGAGAGTGCGAAAGGCACAGCCACGGACCGCAGAAGCACTCTTTCGCGCGCAGCCTTGAAAAATCGGTTAAAGAGCCAGCCAACTAACAGAGGTCGCTTCATAATTACGCAACTCTAGAACGTAACTTACGACGGCCGAACTTAAGTCCGCGAGTCAAGAAACGTACACGATGTGCCGTACGGGAATGACGTAGAATATGGCTCTCGTTCAACCTCAGATTATGTCGTCAAGTCGGCCACTAACGAAAAAGAGTGATATCATGAGTTAATCCATTCGGAAGCTACCTTCAGTTATAATAGAAACAACAATTGCACTTTTCCACAGGATATTTTAATGAGTACGACGAGTTTCAGCTCACAGAGCTATCATCAGGTACAAGACGGTACAGGTCTTGAATCTGATGATGTCTCTGTGAGCTAAAACTCGTCGTTCTCATTAAAATATCCTGTGGAGAAAAGCAATTGTTGTCTCTGTTATAAAACGACGAACTTACAAGATATCTCGCCTGAATCTGTTGAAATCATTTAGAATGCTACCTTAAGTGTTTAGACATGTGCCAAAGTCAATAAAAAGTGAAGTGAAGACGTATAAAAGTTATTCCAGATGGTCTCTTCACTCGTGGATACGGAGCCATCACATTGGTTTCATGAAATATACTGCAAGTTTTAAACATTGGAACCATTGGCTTTTTATTTTTTAGTGTTTGAACTGCATTTCTTAGTCACTAAAGAGGAGGAAAGACGGTTGCAACAAACCAAACTTAGATGGAATGAATTATGATAACACATTTTGTTTCAAATACACAGTATTGAAAATAACTAAATCGGGCTAAAACGTCGCACTGATCTTTCATCAGAATAACAAATACGTGATATTCGTTTGGAAATTCAGGAAATATTTGCTCCGATAATTTAATTTGCACTTCCACGTGATAGGCCCACATAACGGCATAACTGCATTTAGATGAATGAGAGTCATCTTCTGTTTTCTCCGAGTCAAACAGCAGCTAGTGAATGTCACCCGACTCGCATAACAATTTACGTCATATTCAACATGGAATAAGCCAGAATTTACGTCATTAGGCTCAAGATTAACCTGTTATGAGTTGCGTGGTGCTCTTAAGTTACGTTATAACGTTCAAAACGATCTGGACGTATATTCTGATTGCGCCTAGAGAACGCCTAACGGCGGCTACTGTACGCCATATGACTCGCATAGCAATAAACGTCAAATTCAACATGGAATGAGCCTTAATTTACGTAATTAAGTTCAATAGTAACCTGTTCTAAGTTGCGTAGTTGCCTTAAGTTACGTTATTAAGTCCAAAACGAACTGGCTGTTAATTCAGACGGATGCAACCTCAGTGTCTCCCGCCCCTAACACCCCTCCGTATATCCCCGCGTCTCTCTCTCTCTCCCGCTTTCTGGGGCTTGCCCATGACCTCAACCTCATTCATCGATCTCCACGGCCTGCCTCCGAAATAAGTGCCGCGCGCAAAAAAAATGCTTAATATCCCAGAATTTCAGAGGGAAGGAACTTGCCATGGAATGTTGTCCCTTCCTTTTTTTTATTTTTAAAGGAGAGGGAAGAACTTTCGCCGACAAGAACCTTTCAGTCCGTTTTTATCCGAGAGTGGAATATAAATATTTAAGGTGAATCAAACTTTCTCCCCACAGCTGCACGGGACGAAAATTGCGTGACACAGATACCAACCGCCGAGCGATGAAGAAAAATAAAATGATGAAGATTCATCCATCTTTCAACTGGTCTTAAAAACGACGACATACTGTCCGACGGGAATAAAGATGCGTGCCGCGTTAAGTAATAATGGTACTATGCGTATTAATTGCGGGATGTATGAGACGGAGAGGGCAAAAACAATTGGTCCGATCTCACTGACATCAAAAGAAGATGCCCAAAATGCAACCCTCGAGAGCATATCTAAAGAATATTATATACAGAAAAGCAATTGTAACCTATTCCCTTCACAAAATTACAGGACTTGAGCAGGGGAGAAAGAATATATATATAAATTCTAGGAACGCCTTGATATATAGAACATAAACAGCGAGAAAAACTACGAAATTACTTTTCGTATATTAATATAAAATCTATTATGATCAATTGAAAAATTAGTTCTGCCATTATTTACTAAACTTAAAAGCAACAGAAAATTACAAAATATTACACTTCATTTCGCAGAAGATATTGAAAATATTTGAGTTCCCTACCACACGACAAGGACTGAGTTTTTTTAAATGTTGTACCACAAATGATCAGATTTCGCTTTGCTGGGCATGGATAATTCCATGGGATTAAAGTATTCCAATTGAAGGGTAATTGTGAGATGTGACCGCCGAACGCGTGACCATTCGCGTTGAAAATAGAAGTATTACACCAAAAGAAGGCATTTAGTCAGGGTTCGTCATCAACAAGGTCCATTGAAAACTACACGGCAAGCTATTTTGCACAAACTAATTACTATATGAATGCTTACAAAGCTGTTATTTGAATTGAATACCAAAAGCTCAATTTAATAATTTATAAAAAAAGTTTGAGAGATTAATACATGAGCACATTAATTATGGCTAGGGAAAATATCAGCATCGTAAAATTGGCGTCTCATCAGAATCGTCGTAAAACCAAAGACTTCGGCTCACATATCTCGTTTGTGTTAACGATAGGCTAGGAGACACAATAGAACGTATTTACCCTGCGGCGAGATTGAAACAAAGAGCCCCTCTCATCCCTGAGCGAGCGACATAAAGAGTCAAGCAAACAATTTCACTGATAATCAATGAGGAGCCAGTCGCGATAATGCGATAACTCGAGCCAGAGAGCAAATAAAAGATAGAGGTCGGCAATGAATTGAGAGTGAAACGTTGGGGAGGAGGCTATAGATTAAACACGATACACACACAAACACTCGGCCAGAGAATGAATGAAAGGGATAGAATTCAGGCGTGGGGAGATACGAGATGTGGTGGGGTCAGCGGGAGTAGGTCAGAGAGGAGTGGGAAGAAGAAAATAGATAATTGCGGGGATGGGAAGCGGTTGGATCAGATGGAGGAAAAAAATAACACCACCTCCCCGCCCCTCCCTCTGCCCCGGAGCGACCGAGAGGTTCTGCATATGCATCCGAGCATGTTTCTCGGGAGGAAAAGTGACCGTATGCAGCAGCGGAAACGTAATGAAGGGCTTTGGGGAAGCCGGGGAAAGAAAGGAAAGCAAAAGAAAACACTTCCTTCCACAAACCGGACTCGGCCCGGACGCCCGTGACAACAGAGACACGGGGAGAGGCGCGATCTCTCGCCGACGGGATGGAACAGAAAATCTGGGATTCCGGCAGACGGGTGGCGGGATTAATGAAAACACACATGGGTCGTCGAGATGAGTCGTCCAAATTGGAGAATCCGAGGCGACGTTAAAAGCGTAGAACGCCCCATGCCTCCGCTGCTACTTTAATTTGCGCTGACGTCCGGCCATGCTCCGAAACACGTATGAGGATTAATTAGAGCTCGCCGCTCAAAAAAGGCCAAAAAACCCTTTTCTACATCTTCTCATATAGACATTTGGCTTGTTCTTTCGACTCTGAGTTGACATGTCGCTCCATATTTTCCTCGGCCGCTCTGATGACCGTGGCTCTACTAATTCTCCCTCGTGGGGAATGCACTTTTGCCCATTTGTATTAAACAAAAGTTTGCATTAAACGGCGTCATACAAAGTGCACACATGAATGTATAAAAAGACTTAAAAATTTAGTAAAGTGGAACCATCTGGTAGAATTTGTAGATAGGTTAACGTTTATGTGCGACACTGCGCAATCGAATGAAAATGCCTAATTTATTCCAGCTTCATTCGCTTGACTGATATGTTTGGTTCAATAGCATTAATCTATCAATCAAGTAACATTTTCCTTAAAACACTAGCCTCATTTCTTTATTTTTAACAATGCCTTAAGTAATTCTAAAACTAATCGTCTAAATACATTGATTTCTGTAGTATTTACAATGGCTCCGTAATGTTTAAAATCAAATGTCGCAACCGATGCGCAAGCGAAAAATACGCGAACAACATTTTGAACAGAATGATGCGCAGAATTAAGACGTAACTCATGGAGTAAATTTAATTTTGCAACAGGAAAGAAAAAGTTTACTTGGGGTCTCAATTCCCCAAAGAACATTTATCACCCCCAATCAAAGCGTTCACAGAAACGAAATATCTTACCATTACTGTTGTCTAGTTGTCTCCTACTGCAATGCAATTAATTCGATAGCTTTCAAACAAAACTATCCTACGTAAAAAGGGGTAACCACTCCACTCTCCGCCAAATTGACTTCAGCCTCATTGAAACGACCTCCACCGGAAAGGCGTGAGATTCGCACGTTTGTGAGAGGGGAAGCCAGATAAACTCCAGGGGTACATTATCCAAAAACCAATGATTTACCTCGGGAGAAAAGAAAGTAGGGTAGATGGAACAACAAGGAGAAGATGAGATGAGCTCTTTTACGAATCGAAAGGGAAAGGTTAGTTTTTTTCGAAGACGAGAAAGTGGAGAGAAGAGAAAGGACGAAGAAGGGGGACAAAAGGACCCGGGGAGAAGGGGGCTGAGGAGATCCCCTTGACCTTTGCCCTTCCCCGTCCCACTTTAACAAAGAAAATCCACCCCTTTCATTCCGCATGTGTCCCTCCCAGGCATGAAGTGGACCGGCTCGGGAAATTGCCTTCCGCCGCACGCGGGCTCGACCACAAAACCAGTCCGCCGCCTCACATCTCCTGCATATTCTCCTTTACAACTCCGTGTTTTCGACTCGAGGAGAATTTCGAAAAGAGAGGCGAAAGAAGCTCGTGTTTTCCCTGTCCTTGGCTCTCCCTTGAGCACACAAACACTTCCCCAAGAGCCATCAGGATTCAATATACGTGAGCGGGGTAGAAAATTATCAACGGCAAGGAAATAAAAAAACATGTTCTATTGTACCGACGTAAAAAATAATCGACCTTAAATGATGAAAGATAAGGGGAAGTATTCCACTAAACGTTTTATTATTACGTCTACTTCACACTATTCTCGAATCACTTGAATATGAACTAAAGCACCAAAAATAATCGTCTAATTATATACTAATTAAATGTAAATCTGATAACCCTTTGTCGACCATCATTTAGCCGAGCCACAATGCCATACGCTGGTAAACCATTCACTGAATCTGCAGCTAGTGAGTCCAAACCATTCATTAAAGCTAGATTTATATATAAGCAAAACTCGGGATGTATAAACACATAAATTCGCTTAATTTTTTGGCTATTCTCTAAGGGCTTGAATTGAGGCCTCGAGGGTCCTGGTTCGATTTAAGAGAGTAGAAGTGATTTTGAACAAACGAGCAATCCCTGAGAGTATGCAATGCAGGGAGCACTTCGAGAGCATTTTTTCGCTCAACGGATGAGAGTTTAACTGCATCCAATGGCGCGTTAGATTATGAGTAAAGTCATACCGACGCCGAGTTTCCATCAACCATTCCTCAAGACTCCGTAAGATAGTCCCAATGACACAAATTACCTCAGTTTACTGTCGCCTCGCCGATAAATCAACAACAACGACGACGTACTTTCAAGGCTATATGAACATTTTCACAGTTAATGACCAAAGTTTCAACAATATCGACCATTTACACACAAATATTCATGCCAATTCAGGAGAGGGGAAAGTCCCACTCCCTCTTAACTTCATCGCAGGCGAGGCACGACGACCTTCAACTTCCAGACCGTGACCGTTTTCGACAGGGAGGAACTTCAGATCGTCTTATCCCATTAAAACTCGGAAATCATTAAGCACCTTTTTAGAGCGCTTGTGGTATGAACCACTTCAAATGACGACGTATAGTACTTTAGTTCCCAAAGGATTTGAAGAATGAAGAAGGGCGTGGCCAAGATTAGCGATGTTTCTATTTAAGGAATGACGATTAATAGCTTAATAGAAAAGGAAAAAAGGTCATTTTAGATTACTTTGGATAGAAGAGGAAGTGGCGGGAGGAGATCCAAACACGGCAATTAAAGTTGATCGTAGAGATATCAAGGAAAAGGAGGATGGTGAAGGCTGTGATAGAGCGGGTAATTCAACTCATGGCGGGCAAATTGTATGACATTAGAGGAAGTAATGGCTACATGGTATAGCGGGAAAAGAAAAGCCAAAAAAAGAAATCAAATCGCAGCACGAAGAGCTAAGGCTTTAGTGGATTAATACGAGGCCAATGATGGTACTAGGTAGAGTTCAGGAGCCCTTCAAAAACCTATCACAGGATTAAAACTCGAATACGCCTCGGGCATTACGGTTCCCAGCCTAGAAACATTTGATTCGCGAAGTAAAAAAAATATAATGGAAAACCGGAAGATTCGTCGGAAACAGCTGCGAGCGGTCAGTGAGTGTACCTCAGCTAATTATGAAAAAAATTACATCATACGAGTTTCAGGGTTTCCAGGAGGATAAAATTTTGACCCCGTACTATATCTCTGGAACTAATAGAAGCGAAAAAATAAGAGACATACTGACAATACCAAATGGATATATACAAAAACTACTTTTTTCTACGTTCCATTAGTGACCACAACACAAAAAGAGCGGGGCACTATGGCACTCCATTCTCACGCAATGCACATTTTCCCAACTTGTTTTCCCTATTCTCTCCCCTTTCAATGCCTGCTGTCCTAACGCTCCCTAACACACGCCCCTGCGCAGCTCCCAGGTTAGCATGCAGACGAATATTTAGTATCTAGTAGAATCAAGGCACATGAATATTTATTTTGCTATGTAGTACGGTTAAAATTACTAACTTTTAGTAAATCATATCAAATTCAATTAGATTTTATTCCACTTATACAATAGTCACTCCAGTTTAGGTGTACTCGATCAATCCCTATGCAATAAAGCAAGTAAAATCGTATATATTTATATCTGATGATTCCAACATATATATTTACAAATTTAAAAAAATCATTGTGGAGAAAGATAGAATTAATACAAACCCAGTTGGAAAACAAAATGCACAAAAAAAGGCCATCAGAGAAATACTGGAAATAATTTCATGCAGTTCGTGAGATTCCTTACCGATAAGAAATAAAATCCAAAAGCTATATCTGGGAGTCGACGGTCATATCACAGTCTAAACATTCAGAAAATTTATCTATGCAGCATTGCATCACTTTTTCGCTTCAAATAACGGGTAAAATATAATTTTCCGTGCCGTTCCGGTACCTTACTTCACTGTCAAAAACAGCGATAAAATCAAAATCTCGACAAACCGAAAGGCGAGGAAGCCACTAGGAAAAGAAAAATCTAGATAGCAAGCACGCACGGTTTCAATCTAGTAAATAGGGTAATAGATAAGTTACATAACTCCTACGTAACTGAGGAGTGGCAGGTTAAAAATTCATCTAGATGTATGTCTCCCCATTGAATCATCAATCGCTGGGGCCAAGGTCATCAAAAGAAAACTTTCAGCTCTTTTTTTCAATTCCTACTACACTCAACACGACGAATAACCTCAAAACCATGATCTCCATTTTCGAAAGATGAACTACAGGAAATGAGATTTGTACCTCATTCATCATATCTGCTCTCTGAATCTATAGCTCTTTACGCTTAAAAGGCCTCAAGTATGCCCAGCACAGGAACATAGGGTAAAGTCAAGAACATTTCAATTGTTTTGGAATAAAAAATAATCGTGTCTTTACTAATGACGAACTCCGTAGGCACGATACAAAGATAAAATCTGAAGTGGTGACCAATGTTATTACTTCAAGTGCAAATTAGTTCGGGAATAACTAGGAGCAGGAAATCGCAGAGTGTATCCAATAATAGACAGCCGTTTTGACACTACACACGACACTTAATGGATACCACAAGGTAAAAAGTCTGTATACTTGCCCAAAAATGAAACTGTTGCCATAAAAATAAAAGGATATGGAAAATTTTCAGCCTAAACGATAATCTTTCTTTCAGTGAAAACAACATTACTCCATGCGATGAATAAAATGAGCTCATAATCAAAATCAAGCTAAAGCAATCAAAATAGCCACGTAGGAAACGTACCGACCTGCTAATCAGAGGGTTGAGGGTCGAGTCCCGCCACGACCATGTGTGTAGGGTTTCTCTATGATTAGGAACTTCGAATACATAATGTGAAAAAAAACTTTGCAGTCGCACGACCTATACATCCACGATTACAACTATTTAGAAAACTGAAATGAAGAGAAACAGAGCTTTTATAGAAACAGTAAGATATAGTACGAGACGAGTCAAACAGTGTTTCTTCAGTAAAAGTAAAAACAGTAATAGAGTACAAATTGAAATAACCAGCCCACTAAAGAGAAGATGAATTAAGTCTTATTAATTGCCTCGACTGACAGGGGATGATAGATCAGTCCTCCCATGACTTGAAACGGTGCCGTCCTCGAGGGGAAGAGGGAAAACAATTGACGGTGGCTCACGAAAAGTGAGATATTAAAAAAGAGGAGACAATCTCCTCCCTTCCCGAACTTCAGAGCGCGTCCCTCAAAAGGACCCCGCGGCACGAAGGATCGCACACAGCGCTATCTCCCGACACGGACGAGGGTGGGAGGAAAAATGGAGGCAGACGAAACAGTTTCCGGCCTTCCAAGGGCAAAAAGACGAAAAATACGAGGGGGAGATTCGGGAGGGCGGCCACCCCACCCACCGCTCCACTGCTCTCACTTGCGCTCGCCGCCTTCCTCGCTACGCTGCGCACACCGTGTGACGAAGCGTTACGAAATAGCGTCCGAGACCGATTCCTTCCATGCGGGAGTGAGAAGGGAATGAAAGGAACGAGGGCGTCATTTATCACGGGCCGGAGTCGAGGATCGCGGGGCCGGGCGGCGAAAGGAGAATGAGTAAGGCAGGCTCGACGCGAGGGCAGGGCGCCGCGGGAAACAGGCTCCCATCTTCTCTAAACGCTTCTCTTCTTCTAAACGCAAGGAATGAGCGGGCATCCGAAGTGATGTCAGCAGCTTCAAGGAACTTACTATCAAGCCGAAGGAATGCTAACGACTCCACATAAGTTTTCCACAAGACATCCAAAACAGGAAACAAAATGGCCAATTATATCATGGCTTCATATTAGATCACCCTGTCAACTACTAAAAATCACAACATCGGTCATCAAATAAGAGACCCTCAAAAGCTTATGGACAATTCACGAGGGATTAATTCAACGCTATCCAGCGTGATATTGTGGAACATAATCGTGAATTTAAAAGGAAAAACGAAAAAATTTGCCATGTCCGCTCGATTATTTATTTTTACAACGCGTTTCGACGCTTAAATCGTCATACTTAGGCACATTCTTTACGCTTTAAGCGTCGAAACGCGTCGTACAAATAAATTACCGAGTGGACATTACAAAGTTTTTTCTTTTTTCAATTAAAATTCACGAGGGATGGTTAGAATCAGCATTTAAAACCAAATATATTAAACGTGAATCATATTACATAAACCTATTAGCCCACTTTGGCATGGAAAACATTCTCCAAGTTCAGGGTAACTTCCCTCGATGAAACTAGTAAGCACATTCAACCACAATCACAAACTGTGAACAGAGATGACGAGGCATTGTATACTGCCACAATTTTTCATTAACACTATGGAAATCGACCGGAACGCAAATCATACAGACAATTTGGACACACACATGCTGACCTTAACACACCAGACAATTTACAAATTTCAATTTCATTACACAGGTAATAATACACAAGAGTAGTTTTTATCACAATACACTAATTATTGTCACAGTTTCCATATCTACATATTTCATGATATAGCAAATACTTTCCGATTAATTTCTTATATTCTCCTATCTACTTTGCTGTTTATATTTTAATGGTTACCTACAATCTAATTTTATTAAAATCTAGTCTGAAGACAGAAAAATTTAAAGTCTCACTGACTTCAACTTTCATACTCAAGCAATCCCTTCGATAGATTTCGAAAAAGCGAGTACTTGAGGATCAAGGAAACGCAAAAATTTAATACCCATGCATTTGAGTACAAGAGTGATAACAGTGAAGCGAAACTACATCCCACACCCGAGAGTACTGGCGCGATTCGCGACGATAGCATTTCTCTGCCAACGTCGACAATGCCAGGAAAGTAAATCCCTTAGCAGAGGACATAAAAAAAATATTCACCCCACCATCCATCAGGCGGGAGCATCGAGCTATTGGGATGTGGGGGGAAAGGGTGAATAATTTCATCGAGGAGGGGCAGAACGGGGGATGTGTAGAGGGGGAGGGGCGACCGATGACGATGGGGCCGGATGAGGGCAATCGACGGCGGCGGCCTCTGGCCTTGGGCAACGAATAGAGGGGAGCGTGCACCTCAATCCCCACCCCCCACGGGCGAATGACAACCGCTGCACTGTACCGGACACACAGAATTGAGTCAGAGAGGTGCACGTAATTAAGGTAGATGGAACTACATTTTTCTCTAGTTAAAAGAAAGGCCATATTAAAATTCTCCTAAATAATTTTATCATTATCAATAAGATACAAGCTAATACTTTATCAATAACGGCACACAAAATATATATGCATGACTGTACCTCTCTGTCATTTTATGAATAAACAACAATCAGGCTAAAGCTTCACTTATCTCTTTCACGCCGCATGAAAACCTCTACAAACCAAACATTCATTCCGACTGTACACAAGTATTACGGAGAGTAATAAATTACTTCTTTAAACAGGGAGAATCTTAATAATTAATTTCAATAATATTTTACTTTAAAAGCTAGTTACTTTTATATAGCAACCTGAAGTCAAAACATCTTTGTTTCTAAAAATAGAGTTTCCAAGGAGCGAACAGCCACACCATACTCTATGGGAATCGGCTTCCATTTTTTGTGAAATGCATTAAAAATTAGAGTAATAAGTGGATGACGTTTTGGTATCATAAGCAAGATGGTATCTTTTCCATTAAAATAAGGCCGCATTTGCTGTATTCCACACGTAGTGACATCTCGACCAAGCAACCTTAACTCCTTAAGGAGAAAGTCTTAAATCCGACGGGAACATGATAAGCAACGCAGTGCACAGATGGAATCAAGCCACACACCACCCATCAATCGCACTTATGGTATTTCACAAGAGAAATCAACATCTAATTAAAGACGCATTTGAGAGGAGCAATCGTTTCCTGAATCCTTAGGAAGCTCTATTCTAGAAGAGACGATGATTATTGTGATCAGACAGAGCGATCAAACACTGATTGTGTATTATCGAACGAAATACGACAGAAACCTTCGATCCTAGGGAAGATGTAGCCTATTTTAGATAAGCAACCAGAAGTAACACGTAATATTTGTATTGATAACCCTACACAGAAAACTACATCACAGGAGAAAAATTAAATCGTACAAAAATTCGTGAGGTTACAAATGATGGGAAGGTGGTGATGACTTGATATACAGCAGCTGCCTTTGAACAATTAATATGTACTGAAAACACACGAAGCATATACATTAATAATAACAGTAATATTAAAATAAATTTAAGACAGTACCAAAGCAAATTCCTGGTAATTTAAGGACCTTATGAAGGGCATGATGAGGGCTTATGAAGGGCCTCTGTTTGAGATTCTTACCACCTTAAAATAAGCTACTAAATGAGCATGTTACAGGTATGCACAAAATCAATTGGCACTTAAATTTTAAATTAACTCAGGCATTACAAGCAGGAAAGGGCGCTAATTGAAGCGGGGGAAAAAATAGATTAAAATGCTCCATTCACTAAACCATTTACTTCACTCCCGCCGACACCTGTTAGCCACAATGCGACAAAGAAGGGGGAAAAATGGGGAGGAATAATGGGTGAACGGAATCGTCAATTATAAAAGACGTATATCCGTAAAACAAAAAAATGCGTTCGCGGAATGCCTAAGAGACCTGTAAACACCGCAACAATTCCCTCACCGCCACAGGCTCATTAGAGTGAATTGATCTCAACCCCTTGCAAGCAATTCACCGCTACCTCAGCGAGTTTTAAAAGACCAAGAGTCGTGAAAAGGCGAGCTCAGCCGCTGATTCTTGCCCTTGAGATGAAAAAAATGAACCACTCGTACGACCTGCTTTCACTCTCTCCAAAGCCATGCGATAATCGCCCTCTCCACCACACGGAAGGATAGAATTCTCGAGTCGGAGAATACGAAAAGCACACCTATGCAACATACATCGCATCTAAACACCACTAGTCTTCATTCTATACTCTGGGAACTAAAAAAAAAACACACTAAAAATCAGAACACATTATCATCCACAAGGTGTTCCAACAATAAATACTGGTAGTTTAAAATGCATTTACTATCTAGCGGCCAACTTTAAGGAATCATTGTGTGAGATAAAAATGAGACGGGAGAAGTAAGCCAAAGAAAACGAAAATCACCGATGATTAACATAATTGTATACTAAATATGCTCCAAATATCATATAAACATTTCAACTGAGGCCATTGTACAATTTTATGCGCCTGAGTAATGACTAAAGCTGTCTAATAAAATTGTTCGACCGACAATATTTATTTAAAAAATAGTAAATGTAATAAATTTGAGAAGATAATTAGTCACAAATAATGAAAGATGTAATACAGCAAACCAAAAGGACTCGCTAAAACTTATCATTCACATCATAAAAACAAGCAGAATGGCCTTAACCATCCAGAATTTCCTCAAGATCAAATATGCAATCCACTTCAAATGGCGACTCTCTTGAAACAAATTTTCTTCTTCAAAAACACTCAGGTTAGAATAGGTATTAACGATTAAGAAAGCTCTATTCGTTCGACCATGATTCCACTTAGTGCTTTTAATTCGTTCAAAAAGCATTCTTACGCCCAAACATCAACATAAAGAAGAAAACCTGGAATACATTTCGTCCCGCGAGAAGATGAGGAGGTAATTTGGCAAAGCAAGAAATATATATCCACTCAATAAAAGCCTAAGAATGGAATATGGTATTGAATTACAAGCGCTTCAGAATAAAGTCGAGAATCCAATCATTGAAAATACATTTGTCACTGCAGATGGCCCATTACGGATCGAAGTCAAGAAGCAGGTGATTTATCATGCAGGGATGCCAAGCCTCCTAGTATTTCATCCGCTTTCCGAACAATGTACGCACACAGTAAGCTCAAAAATCCATATATCTCCAAATTCATCATATTTTGACAGTGCACACGCATAGTATGAATAAATGTAATTTTTCACATTTCAAATGCTTCAGCAACATAAAGGAATTCAAGAGATTGATAAAAACGGGAGACTTTATAAGAAAATTAGGCTAACCGTATACACTAACTGCCACAACTTGACGGTTTAGAAGCTCCCGAGGCATTATTGAACATCCTGAATATTACAAATATGTATCAGTAAAAACTACTCACCAAATCCTCCGGAGGAGCGTACAACCATTTAACGTGCACTTAGCAGGAAATTAAGAAAATGATGCTCACCTGAAAAAATAAAGAAAAGTCTCATTAGATGACATAGAATTGAAAGATATGAGGGACAGATAAAAACATAGCCTTACATATGTGGACATCAGAAGTCAAGGGGTCTAAGTGACATTTAAAAAAAAATAAGTTAGGTACAGGAATGGGATGTGAAAATATAAATCTTTTAGGTGGTAAAGGGATCCAAGTGGTTTTCTTGACAGGTGATGCTATCTAGGGCAATGCCTCTTTACTACTTAGTGGGTTGTACCAAACATTTTCAACTTTGACTTCAGTTTTCTCAAACAACGATTATGTTACTTAGACCCCTTGACTTCTGGGGTCCTCATATAAAGTACATACATTTCAAACAATAGAAGGAAAAATAAAATGAAATTGTACGGAGGACATTTATTCCACCATACGTTCTGTCCTCGACAGTTGCGCTAGTATATGAGCTTAAAACAGTTTATTACACGACGTACTCGATTCGGAGGACGTAATTTGTTAATAACTTATGACCAGAGAATATATCGGCCAAATGAAGGCAATGCAAGTATTAATTAAAATAGCCACGGAAGGATCAAAAGAGCTAAAGGGTAATAAAACCACCAAGTACTGATTAGCTTCTGCAATAATTTTTAACAGGTATCGTAATGGCCATCGTTAATTACCCAACATGCCTCAGTCACAACTAAGCCAATCAGGTGTATAGGAAATTAGTATGTAGGAAAAATTACTCATTAAGTCAAAGCGATGGGTTCAAAAAGTATCACCGGCCATATTTACGAGATGTCATTGTATGCTGGCAGCAGATTGCCGGGAAGTTGCGGCGATCTCCACCCTTATTTCCTAAGCCTTCATATTCCTCCCGAGTCAATACAGCCATTTTTCGCTGACCTACCAAATACCATCATGATAAGAGGACAAATACACGAGCGTATGACTCACACCGTTCTGAAACACAAGACTTTCTAGACAATTCTACACATTTTATGATATAATTCACTTAATTTCAGGTACAAGATGCTCGTCGAAAGAATTCACCCGGATAAACTAATGATCTCACAGCTGTGATGGAAACAATAATACCTGCTCTTAGCTAGTGCTACAAGGTTCAATTTAACACAGATTAAAGCATGCAACTAAAGAGTTGTGTTTGGAATATCCGTTCTAAAATATGTAATTATAATTAAAAGAAACTTTTTTCTAGCCAGTAAAAAATAAACTATCGTTGCCCAGGTTCAAAATCAACCTAACTCTTAATATGGACGTGGGACAACAAAGATTTATATTCAAAGTCAAACAACCAAAATCAATCTAGTTATTGGCCTCCATGGAGGTTTGGTATATCCCTTATTTGAGGACGTGGGTTCGAATCTCATCTGTCAAGTCTCCTTTCCTACCCAAAGACGGGTGAGTCTGCTAGTCCAAAACTTTTTATCCACTGCTATTACCGAGAGATGATGAATGCATTAATAATAGTAACTATGAAATGTAACACCAAACGGAGATTAGCCCGAGTTAAGAAGTTGTTCATGGGAACAAGACAACTGTAGCGCTAAAAAGAAGATAAGACTATAAACCAGGAAACAGTATGTGAAAACCTTCATGTGGAGAATGGCACTCGACGGATTGGAGACATGGACTACAGGAAAAGCTGACCAGAAAAGACTAGAAGCCTTCGAAACCTGATACTGGAGGAGGATGCTGAAGATAAAATAGACGGACAAAATTAGAAATGATGAAATGTACAGAAGAGTAGAGAGGAAAGGACCATAAGGAACACCACGCAGAAAAGAAAAAACAGATGGATTGGTCACACCCTGAGACACAATGGATTTGTAAGGAACATAATTGCAAGTGATTTGAGAGAGGGAAAAGTCCCCAGAGGAAGACCCAGGAATAAGTTCATGGACCGATCAAGAGAAAAGTGCATAGTATGAGATACCAGGAGGTAAGGGAACAAGCATTACATAGGGAAGGGTGGAGGGCTGCAGTCAACAAATCTTTGGATTGAACGACCAATGATGATGAAAATATAAGCCCTGCCAAGAATTCAAAACGTCGGCCTTATTATGAGCCTAAGAATATACGACCTACCCGGTACATCAGCTATGAAATTATGCCGGCAGAAAAATTTTTCCCTGATCACAAAGCACACAAAAAGAGAATCGGCAGGCATTAGCACAAGTTACGCCACGCGCTGACTGCACTGGAGCCCGCAGGCTGAACGAAATACCGATAGGGATTCAAGAGACTCCTACTATTCCCAGCTCTCATACTACGGAGAATGACACGACTCGGGTGTGCCGGTTGAGACTTCTCAAACGGGATGATCCGGAATAAAAACCCTAAAGGATGGCAGGGACGCCGGCCCTTCTTCCAGTCCACGTGCACCCCTCAACGAGCCACCAAAAAGACGGAATTCGAGCCTAACGAGTCCGTTTCACTCACGGATATCCATCCCCCACATCGATATTCACGTACTACCCTGCAAGCCGATGAAACAGTACGCAGCATTGGCTGGTAAGGTCAGCTATATACAATGAAAGGAATTGGAAAATGATATTTCAAGAGAATAATGACGAAAAGTGATGGTTGTAGCGTCCAAGTGTCGCGCTCTGTAGAAGTGAGAATGCGAAAAATGAGAGGGACTCACGTACAGATAAGCACAAAAATTCCTTCTTTCCACACAAGGTTAATGACTATAACGAAAATAGATCAATTGACTAATATGCCAAGGAATATCTTACGTTTTGTGAAATCCCTCAGCCAAATCATTTTCCAGATGCCCTCGAGGACAGTGGACTATGACAGGCCAGACGTAGTACTAGTTGAGAATAACAAAAAACTGGCGACGATAATACTCAGATACCGCGACATCCCTCACTAATAACACAAAACGGAAGTAGAGCAAACATTGAAGTACGAAAATCTGGCAATAAAAATAAATAACATCAGGCAGCAGGTTGATGTATCAAAGTTTTGCGCTCATCATGTCAACAGAGGGAATATGGCCAAAACCTTTTGTCAGAAATATCGAAACTTCAGGACTGAGCAACAGCACCACTGCAGTTGGATATAGAAGACGGTATCATTCAAAACGAGCCACGTACTCCGGAAGTACTTGAATTAGCGAGAATAAGTAAAGTGTTTACGCGATAGCTCCATGAAACCAACGGACAAGGTTGAGACGTAATAAAAAAACTATTTTTTTTATGTTCTTGGGTTAACACATCTACTGTGAAAAAACGCAAACAACGAAACGAAAAAAAGCATTTTTATCAAAATTCGATAATAACGCCAGCAAAAATACAGAACAATTAAATTCAGGCGCGAATATGAAATTAACAACATTGAAAATTACTAAGAGGTACATTCGATACAAGTTTTCTTGCCATGATTTAAGTGAAGATGAACACACTATCATAAACAAAAAGTTTTGCCCATAAGCAGGCTTAAAAATTCGTTTTCAATTACAATTAAGGATGATGAGTCTTTTAGTTTTCTGGCTTAGTTACTCCAGATACCTATACGATACAACAAAAATTTCTCTATCACCTAATACAACCTAACGCCTTTTGAAAAGTAGAGGAGCGAAACTGAGGAACAAAAACATAATCGGGGTCAAGTCTGCTACCATTTTAAGAGACTTTTCTCAAGTAGTGGGGAAAACATATTATAGATAGTATTGTCCATTTTTTCTAATAGCGAATACATGAAACAGGCCATAATGAATTTTCACCTAGTTTTAAATGAAATCAGGACTGCTAAAGTAAATAGATTTAAAAGTTATCGTTATTCCCAGGTAGACATAGAAATCCTTAGCATAAGAGCATATTGGCACACACTTTGTGGAACCTATGGATTTCCATACTTGAAAATACACACTGGTACTATTTCCACACTTTGATTTTCGTCACCGACCATGGTTTCAGCACATTATGCCATCATCAGGGGGCACTACTCCAAATGTCTCAGCCTTTAATACTGTATACAAATAGGGGTGGGTAATAGAAGGGAAAAAAGGGAGTGAGGAGAAAACTCTTGCTATTCTCATCAAGGGTTAAAATTCGCCACGAAGAAATCATTTGATTAGTGTGTAACTGGCTAACACACTTGACTGGCAATTGGGAGATCCGGGTACAAATCCCGGTCAAGTCAAATGATTTTTTCATGGCGAATTTCAACCCTTGGTGTATATGCACACATGCGAGTGACTTCGTACCACATCATTTGTCAATGCAATGATTGAAACATCTTGCTATCCTTGTTCTCCCCGCCTTTCCCTTCTCTTCCCAATCCCACTTGGTAAAATGTATAAAAGGCTGAGGTTAGGTGACAATTGGAGTAATGTACCCTGATCATGGCATAATGCACTGTTTTATTTTCAAATACGACAGTCAAAATCCTTGCCTACATTTCCACGTTCATCCGATGTAAGGATACAGTCACCGCGGATATGCATGTATTTCTACCTTTTGTCTCAGCTTACTGGGGAAGGACTGAGCTCATGACGCAGCCACGACAACACTTCATCACGAGAGTGGAAAAAAATAGTGCAACATCGAGTCACGAGGATGACAAAAACGCCACGAGAGGGCACACAGGGAGGACGAAGGAAACGCGATCGGTGACGTTGATAGATCACGTAACGCGGGGGGTATGGATCTGCCTGCTTACGGCCGCCTTGCATCAAGAGTTGGGACTCCTTTTACCGGCTCGGCGCAATCGAAACCACTTCACTACGGCATGACGCATGGAAATTCGGAGAAACTCCCCAATCGATTTTCTCTATAAACAGCAGTTACACCAACGGAGGGTTTTTCCGAAGTAATCGTCGGCAAGAAACGCTGCAATGCAGATCATCAATTGACAACAGGTTCTACGTCGATGTTCTATGCCAACGAAAACCAAGAATCATATTGTAATAATAATTTATTGCCCCTTGAAATGATCAAGAATTACATAATCACATAGCAAAAATAGTTTACAGGAGCTTATGGTGATCCCTAAGGCATTTGCCTGTTGTCGGGGGCACCATAAAAAAAGAAGCAATACACATAACGAAATAATCACAAACAGATGTAACAGAACGAAAATTAATGCAGAAAATATTTTAAATGCGAGATTTCCGTAAGGAGGTTACAACGATTTGCTTGAGTGATTGCATTAATCTGTTTGAAGTCAACAACCAGAGATTGACAGATATTATTTCTCTACATCTTCACTGAGGATTAGAAAATAGGAAGTGTTTAGGAGACTGGAAGATGAGAATATTATACTGAAAACAATCGCGAAGACAAGATAAAAATGGATAAGCCACCTTTTCAGAAACAACGAATACGTAAGGAATGTAATAAAAGGGAAAACAGAGAGGGAAGTCCCACGATAAATTCTAATGGAAAAATGAATATTTTACATAAATAGGCTATGAAAAAGAACTACAAAGGCATGAAAAGAGAGTAGATGACCGGATAGACTGGGGGACTGCAACCAATCAATCTTGGGCTTCAATGACTAATGGTGATGACTTCTTTCAAAAATCTTTATTGCTTGGTCCTTGAAACACATTCACTGAGTCTTTCGTTACATGTACATTTAAGCAGCACCTAATGAGCTGCCACAAGGACTGAAGGCAAATTGCTAAACACCTAATACATTGGCGTTTTTTGCCAAAGAAATAAGAGCTCAATGTATAACGAATTATGTTGTACACGTCCATTTAATTGAGGTGGTACAGTGCCGTTTTGGCCGCCCGAGTGCGTTAGACAAAGCACTATTTAAACTATTCACTCCTAAAACAGATGTCCCTTATTTTGTCTGAGTGAATCTACCGATGCAGTATGGAATTCGAATAAACAACCTTTTTTAGAGAAAAACTCGGGTTTCCCAGGGCCAGATAATTAATCTTAAGTTGTTAAGCCTTCCTTCTATTGCGTGGGCCGCCGATCGCAGTTCATTCAGAAACCCCTTCATAATTAGATTTTTCTCAAAACACGTTTCTACAATTCATTAACTCAATGTAGTAGGGGCTAATGAAGTTGATATTAAAAACTCAAACAAAACCACATACTTTAAGAGATCAAATAAAAAAAACCTGAATTAACGTAAGAATGTCTCCTCCGGACGATGGCGGAGGTACCCATCGAAACGTCGGCTAACAACTACCTAACCTGGTGGAAAACCCGAGAGGAAATTATTAGTAGCGTACGCCGGGAAAGAACCAAATCATATTTTTTTACTGAATTAACGACACCGCAAACTAAAAACAGACGCGAACCATAGCAATCAACGAAGCCCTTGGTAAATAAAATATATTGCTCAAAACTTAATGTCTAGCAATTGAATTTGATTACTGAACCATTTCCTTATACGTCGAAATAGCATCGAAAGACTGACTTAAGTATTCAATGAGGCCATATTGGGATACCTACGTTTTCACGACAATACCAGGGTATCCATTCGAGTTACTTGAAGACAAACCTTGCACGGAACTCTATCGGTCAGATGTGAGGTATAATGTAACGGGGCGCCTTTTGTCATCGAAATAAGGCATATACCGATACCGAGTTTCTCTCATTTCTTCCTCTAGGCCTAAACCAGAACAATGACCACCAAAATTCATTCCCGAATAAGATCGCGGTCCTCCAATCCGAGCGTACCCCCCGCACCTTGCATACACTGCGTCCGTAAATCATCTGGAGTATCTCGGTGGTGAACGTGCGAGGCTCTGAGTTGCACTGGGATAAGTTCCACACATCTTAGGGGTAGCTCGCGCGGTATTCTGTGGATGTAGATTCCAATCGAGCATAAAAAACGATAAAGAACCTGATTTTTTTTATCTACAACATTAATGTTTTTCAAAATAAGTAACCAATCAAGATGTAGTTTCAAACCCGTAGTTTGCTTTTAATATCGCTGTGACGTCTCAGATGATCAGTTGACAAAATATTATAACATAGCAGGTGAAAATACGATGAAATTGCCACGAGAAAAATTCGGGCTGGACCGGGAATCAAACCGCGGGCCTTTGGTTTGAATTAGGAAGCCTTGATAGCGTAGTGGTCTTCGCATTATCCCGGCTAACCAAAGGTCCGTGGTTCGATTCTCGGTCCAGGTCGAATTTTTCTCTTGGCAATTTCATCGTATGATCAGTTGACAATTAACACAGTTGCAAACAACAGTAAAATTGTCCATATAATTTTCTACACCCTACCTGAGAACGAGTAACGCGCGCTTCCTTGAGAGAGTAATTCACCACTTCCTTAGGAAGTAATCTTTCCGGGCGACCTGGGAGACCTCTCTCTCCAGTCTCGTCATCTACCACCCGACTTTCCTCGAGTTCCCGGTAATCTGTCGCAAGAGACGGGACTTCCCCTCCCCGCTTATTCGAAGGGGGCGCGGTCCCTCGACCAGAGGAATTTCGAGGACGAGGAAAGACGAGTAAAGGAGAAGGGCGGTCAAGAGGAGAGAGGTGAGAAGTCCAACTCTTCCCGACCTCCTCATCCTTCCAAAAGGACGAGCTCGCGACCTTCAGCGAATTGCGTAAGCCCTTCTGGAAACGAGTTCTTTCCTTCTCTCTCTCCTCCTCCCTCACCCCCCGATTCGGAGGAAAAAAAACTCGATACGAGAAGGGAGTCGTTCGATGACGTCGGATCGGTCGGAGGAGGAAAGAGGGGAAGGAGGGTAAAAGGGTCGAAGGGGCAAGAGCAATGCACGGGCGTGGGCGAGACCGGATGAAGGGGATCGACCTGGCAATGCGACGAGACGATTTCCAAAACGGAGGAGGCGGGAGGGGGGAATATTGACGGAGAGTAATCACATGGTACAGCCCGGCAGGGTAGAAGACCGGAAAGCGAAAAAAAAAAAAAATTGGTGGAACAGAACATTTCTACCTCAGAGATACGTCTCAGGAAACAGTCAACCCCTATCGCTACGGGGTAAAGTCCTCGCCCGCTAACCCGAGGGTCGCGGGTTCGAATTCCGCCCATTGTGGAATTATCACCACTCAGGTGTTGATGCCAGCCTCCCTTCTGATGGAATATTATTCTTGGGCCTTATCCAAATCCAATAGGAAAGTAATTCAAATAGGTGTTGGACTAATCGTCCAAGTCGGTGAACTATTACTGTCCGCTAGTTTACCCCTAGGGTTATTCGGTAAGCCCACCGAACGGCGGCACATCAGATACCCTTGGTCTATTTACCTCTCTCGCTCTTGCCGAACTTGGAGAATAATCCATTGATAAACACCAAATACGAGCTCCACAAGGTACAAAAAACCTATGTCCAATCATGCCTACAGTAGTACTCCTCACCTCACTGATAAATCATATACTAGAGCCAATTCCAAAAGTATAATATGCATGACGACCTAGGTTTTATGTCCTGATGACGCTGTGACAAGCGAAACCTAGGTCGTATCAATATTGTACTAGTGGAAAACGCCCTATTTTTTGACTGTTCATCGATGTTTCGCCTAAAAAAAACACCTGAGCCTTTAGAATTTGCTCCTTCTCACTTCTTGAAAACAAACAGATTTTTGTTTAGAAAGTAAATTTCTAGGCTAATTTCCCATTTTCCATGACTGAGTGGTTTTTCAGGCTAGGACCAACTCGGATTTAATACACCACACTGGAGTTTTAACTACCTTGTTTGAAACAGCGTTTAGCATCTCGCGCAGTTTTCGCTGAGATCATTTACGTTGTATCTGAAGGAGGAAGTTCTGTACCTCAAGCTTCGACAGGGCATCTCACTAATCTTGTCGTTTCCATTAGTTATAAAAAATTATGCTAGGGCTTAAAATAATATCCTCTATTTATCCCCCCCTGAAGCTCGAGAGATATTAACTCTCTATGTGACCAGAGCTCATTTTGTATCCTCCGAGTTTTTACCGGCTCCCAACCAATGCCGTTATTTATGTTTACGTTTTGCACAACTCAGTCCTAAAAAGAAAAATTACAAAGAAAGCAAATATCTACATACACATCACACCTTTTTTCATAAAGAATTGCATTAGAAGGCCACTAAATTCTTTGATTTTGCCGTTTTGCCGAATGATGACAACCTAAAAATCATTATGTAATGATAAAAGTGGGTTCATAATTGGCGGTAAACAAAGGAAGGAGAATCTACCTCACCATAGTCTATTCCCACCGAAGATTTTTTGCCTTCCTTAACTTTTGCAAATATCTTAGTCCCTCGTTACACGATACATTAACCCGAACGAGTTAATGTACGCAAGCATGGACGCGTGAATGCATGTGAAAATTCACAGTGTAACCACACCAACTAGTACGAATGCATGAACGCATGAACAGGAAAATAGAACCTTTCTCTACTTGGTTCATGCATTTGTATATGAGCTTGTGCATGAACGTACAGGTTATTGCATCGTGTAACCAGGCCTTAAGACTCCAAATATTTCACCACATGAAAATGAAATTTCACCAAATGAAAAGAAATTTCCAAGGTTACGATAACCACTGAGTCCCTTCGATCTAAAGCACTCTGAGAGTATCAAGTCTACGACGATTTCAACAATCCCCTAATGAAAAGAGGGCAATGCTCACCCTGAGGTATTTTGCATTACTATCATTACAGAAGAATACGTTCAAAAAATAAAATAAATACCGCATTACCATTGAAAGAATGCTTATTGTGTCCCGTTCATATATTCCAGAGGGACCCCCGAAACAACAGCCTGATGAGAAACAAAATGAACAGACGAGCAGTGAAAACAAAACAGTAACTGCAAAGTGACGATAACATCACTCAATCGAGAAGTATATCCATATTTCGCCGGTTCCAACTGCCAACACAATGGCGAGGCCAGCGCTGAATACCGATACCAAAGGGAGCAGTAACACGACTCGCTCTGACATTCGAAACCTAATCGCTATGTCCTCGACCATTCCTCTCACACGTCGCCCCGAAATACCGAAATGCGAATATCTTTCGACGCGGTGATTTCATAATCAAACCGCCATCTCCCGAAAACATGCGAGGAATTTCACAGCGACGGGTCCCTCAAACGAAAAATGTTCGGCATCAAAAAAAGGAAGGAAACAAGCTCAGGAGACCACGACAACAACTTTTCCAGTGAAACACGCTGGACAGATGATGTAATGAAATCGGACGACATCTCAACGAGAGGCGATTTCAACGTTAAGACACATAACATATTCTTTATTAGTTCTCAACTACTAAAACCATCTGAACTCAAATGGAAGCAGTCACGGGTTAAGACAATCTCCACATTCTTTTACTTCATTACTTTTAAGATCGGCAAAATACTCGAAAGGACCTAATGATAATATCGTTAGTGTTACCGATCTTTTCCAACAACTGGAATGGGAATCCATTTCAGATCATCGATTAAAAATTATACTTATCATTTATGCAAATTCCAAACCAATATATATTCTGATGACGTTATTAAGATCTTACGAACTCCAACACAAAACGGTAGGCCAGATTATGAGAATATAATAGGGGAAATATATTGTAGAACAAACAGTTATAAAATGCCGATTTTCCCGCGATCAATTAGACTCCATAATGGCTGCATTAGGACTTTGAAGTACGGTCAGTCAACAGGTAGTGTATCTCAACAGTTTAGTCAACAGGTAGTGTATCTCATTAGATTATTGGCTCCATAATGCCATATTGTCTGTTTCTTAACCTGTCAAGTAGTACTAACTTCATTGTTCGCATGATTCCTGCATGACTCTTGTATCTCATTAATGTAGATGCAATAAAAATTAGTACAAACAGTTTCTGTAGTATTGGTAGCATGCCAAGAGTGTGGCGCAAGTTGGTGAAAGTTACTAATACAGCAACAGCATGTTAGTGATAACTCACAACCGAGCAAACACCAATCAGGTGGCTTTCGGGGTAATAGGTAGGTGAAGACAAAAGCAAAGTCTCCAAATCAAAGCGAAATTAAAAAATTCAACAACTGTGATGAGTACTGAATGATTTCCCTCAAACTGAAACACCAAGAATATCTCGTCTAGAAAAATATAATCAATTTCCAAATGAGAATTGTAATGATGAAATCCGTCACATAATCATGATTTTTCTCGATGGATATTTCATCCCTCGTGTGCAGATTTATGTTTTCACATGTGTGAAGGACTGCGTACCATATTATTTGTGTGTTTTGCTGTAATTTGGAAATTGTCAAAAGTTTGCCATTTTGAAGCAAAAATGTTGGATTTATCCTCCGCGACGGTGGCTTAACAAGCACCGTCGCGGTTTGTGTCACAAGGTGGTCTTGAGAAGAGAGCATCTAATTCGTGAAAAACTCCACTGAAATTCATCTTTGACTAAGAAAGCTTAGATGAGAAACTAGCAAACACACTGACCGGCAATCGTACCGGCAAAGATGCGGGTTCGCATTTTACGAAGTCCAACGCTTTTTTCATGGCATATTTTATCTCTTTGGAGTATAAATGCAAAAGCTAAAACTGGGTGGCTCTTTATCAGAGGAAGCGTTATAAGAACAAGATAACCACAGACACGCTCAAACATTACTTGTTATTTTTGAAGTATGGCACTGAAGTAATATCGCTTTGGCTGCAATGCGAGAAGATTAAAGTATCCTACTCAGGTATGGACGACTCACTTTGAACACTTCTCCGTTTTTCACATCCAGAATATTGATGAAAAATTTGAGTAAAAGGTTATGCTATGCAAAAGCTACGCTGCAAAAGTGAGTAGTTGAAAAAGTTCCTCTCGTGGGTTTCCGCTTGAAGAGAGATTAAGCAAGGTCTCACCCCGAAGAGTTGTTTAGAACGAGCAGCGACGCTCGGAAAGAAAATTAAGATATTGACGACCGCACAAACTGCTGCGTATTTTTGTTTTTCGATCTCCGTCAGACACGACGGTAAATTAGTCAGGAACGAGCCCGTTGGGCAATTGATATTCGGAATGACTCTTTTTGATGAAATAGTCCGGCGATGTCATCGTGCATGCGACCGCAGTAGCCCACAACCCCATTTCCGGGTTGGCAGCGATTGCTCGGCCCCGATTCAGTCGGGCGATGTCATACGAGAAAAAAACCGTGGTTGGACGAAGACTGGTGGTTCGTAATCCTGGAAGCTTGTGTAGCCTCCACTTTGAGAAGGCTACATTAGATTACGCAGCTAGTTATTAGGATCCTTCAAAGAAAATATTGACTGAGGAAAAAGATGAGATATAGAGAGCATATGATAGATATGTAAAAATATATCAAGAGAAAAAATTGTTTCGGAGTAATGGGATGGGCTGAAACGGGAGTCCAACACAGCACTGAGAAAGCAAGTTTCACTAAATCCAGCATAAAGATTAGGATATATGAGCTTAATTCGAACATTTGCGAGGTTTTCACGCTCCTTCGGAGCTGTATTTCACTAACCGTATTTAACAAAAAAGATATGCTAAGGCAAGGAAAGTTCAAACACTACTATTTCCCTCATAAAATTCGTGGTGAAATAAAACTTTCATATAAACCTGCAAGCCGCCTCCGATGCATGTTTTTTGAGTGGCAGACAGAACTAGGACGTCATTCATGAGAGAGAGAATATGGATAAGAAATTAAAAGAGAGATTTGTGGAAAGAGATGTGTACACTAACTCAATATCAGAGCGTCTAAATCTGCTTCTGGCAATCACAAACAATTTCTACATCTACAGAATACCCTGCGAGCCGCCACATGGGCGTGTGGCAGGGGGTGTTAGGTCACCAGCCGTGTAAAGATGTAAGTTTTTGGGAGATGAAATGGTGACATGTATTACACTGGTCTGCGTTTCAAAACTTTTTTTGTGAGGTCAAGGGTTTTTTAGGTGATCTTTTATACTTAGTGAATGCCGAATTCAAAAATGTAACTCACTTTGCTCAGTCAGGTCACGTTTCTTTGCTACCTCAATATTTAGGTACCTATTAGGTAATTTAGGTAGTAGCCTATTAGGTAAATAAGTCATTCAACCCTATGAAATTTTGAAGTTTATTGTCACAAAGATGAATTATTTCCGCATCACATACCTACATTAAGTGTATCATATTCAAATAAATATGGTAAACAAGGGTGAAAAGGTTCTTCTGAGTATCTGTGTTTTATTTTAGACCTTGAAACTGACACTAGAGGTGCAGAACTCTTACAGATATGGAGGTGGCAACTCTGTAGGAGGGAGTGGTTGGGGGCGGTGTAGGGAGTGAGGTGACCTTGCTTCCAGCTTGCAGGGACCTGCAGGTTAGTATGGCTTGAGGTTTCTTAGTGAAAACAAAATAGTTACCAAATGAATCGAAAGTGCAAGAATCATCCTGACCGATTTTGCTATATTTGTGATAAAGTCATGATGCGAAATAGGATGTTAAAAAAATCACTCCATTTTCCAGGAAAGTGTATCATGCACACTTTGGTGTTAAAATTAGTGATGCGTACAAGCCCTTCACACCAGACTTATGCTGTAAAACGTGTGTCGTAAGTTTGCGGCGCTGGAGCAAAAAGAAGCAGAAGTGTCTCGGTTTTGGTGTGCCTATGATTAGGAGGGAAGGAAGAGATCATACAACCGACTAATAAAGTCTTCTCGGGTTTTCCACCAGGTTAGAGCCAACAATTACCCAACCTGGTGGGAAACCCGAGAAGAATGTATTAGTATCATACGCCGGGAAAATAACCAAATCATATGCAACCGACTGCTATTTCTGCATGACAAATTTACAGGGTAAGTTGCATTACTTTGATTCTCATTTCTTTAATGTGTCTCTTTATCAGTTCCTATTACATAAATAAGCTTAAGTATCTTCATAAAATTAATTTAATGAATATATCTACTTTTAATTTTCCTAGGTATAAACTAAAAAAAACAAGGCACACGTAAAATATCCAGACGTACCGTCTGCCATAAGACCAGCGCCACACAGACCAGGAATTCCGATTCCAACACCTCCTGATAACCTCTGTGATTTTTCTGACCCAGATGAAGTTAAGCATGAAGAGGCCACTTCGGATACATGCCAACCAAAACCCCTAACCCAATATGAACTGAATGATTTAGCACGAGATTTGTGCTTATCCAAAGAAACTGCTCAGTTACTAGGATCTCGTCTTCGTGAAAATAGATTGTTAGCTCCTGGAACAACTTTCTATTGATATCGCAGTCGTGAAGAAGAGTTTCGACAGTATTTCAGAAAGGATGAAGAAGCTTCCCTGGTTTACTGTCAGGACATCAGTGGTCTCATTGAAGCTTTGGATATTACGTACAACCCAAATGAATGGCGGCTTTTCATTGATTCATAAAGTAGAAGTTTGAAAGCTGTACTACTCTTCAAACGTAACAAGATTGCTTCCGTTCCTGTAGGTCATTGAGTACAGATGAGTGAAACCTACTGTAATATGGAGATTTTGTTAACTGCTCTGAAATATGAACATCACAACTGGAAGATATGCGGAGACTTAAAGGTATATTTTTCAGTTGAATACACAACATGCTAAATGTTTTAATTTTGTAAGTATGCCATACCATCCACAGAATCACATAAATACTATTTGTTACAGGTTGTGGCCATACTTCTGGGTCTACAAGGTGGGTACACCAAATATCCATGCTTCCTATGCTTATGGGACAGTCGGGCAGATAAGAAACACAACGCATCTGGGAAGCAAGACCTACCCTGACACCAGATTCGCACAACGTTAAGTCACAAGCTCTCGTGGATCCTCAGATAATTCCACTTTCACCGTTGCATATTAAATTTGGTCTCATGAGATCCTTTATAAAGGCATTGAACAAAGAAAGTGGAGCTTTTACTTTCTTAAAGCTTAAATTTTTCAAGTGTCAGTGAGGTTTCACTTAATGCAGGAATTTTGGACGGTCCTCAGATCAGAGATCTAATGAAAGATCCAAAATTCGATGAGAGTATAGAGGATACAGAGGGAAATGCCAGGTTAGCATTGAAGTCAATCATAAAAAACTTTCTTGGCAACTATAGGAGCGCAGAGTATGAAAATACTGTCGAAGAGCTCCTGCAGAGCTTCCAAGATCTTGGTGTTCCTATGTCAATAAAGATGCACTTTCTCAGCTCACATTTAGATAACTTTCCTGAAAACTGTAGAGATTATAGCGAGGAGCAGGGAAAGCGATTTCATAGAGATATTCGAGCGATGGAGGAGAGGTACCAGGGTCGCTGGGATGTGAACATGCTTGCGGACTATTGTTGGTGCCTCAATAGAGACATTCCAGAAACAAAACTCATACGAAAGTCCTTGAAAATCTCCTTTCGTGCATAATAATGATGTTACTGTATTATCTCATAATTTAGACTTCATCCAAATGTAATATTGGTTTCAAACCATAATCGGCATCGATTGTAACTGTTAATAAATTTCTGAAATGTCATATTTTAAAAAATGAGATAGCAATAAAACCCGACCTGACTGAACAAAATGAGTTACATTTCTGAATTCAGTGTGCACTAAATATTAAAAAACAGCATAAAAAACCTTGACCTCAAAAATGAAGTAGACCAGTGTCATAGGAGTGCATTTAGTGGAGCTCAATTTTTATTGTGGTCCCTTATTTTGCGCGGAAGGAACGAGTTTTTGTACCTATCTATTCGGCTCTTATTAAATCGCTTCTGTCAGACCTAGAGATGTAGAGAGGCGTCATGATTATATTCTCTGTGTCGCTCTGATGTATTTCAGTTCTGAATTTCTCAAGCATAGTTCGTGGGATGAAGAAATTATTGTCCGAATAAGTTGGACAGGGTTCTTCTTCTGAGTTTCAATCATATCTATAAAAATGGTAAGATGTTACAATTATCATCCTAAAATCCACATATTCTGAATTTTTTCGAGAAATTTCAGTCTAGCATGCGGTATTCCAAACCCAATCGTTTCCCAACCTTATATTTTCATCATTTTTGATCAGTTTTTTCATCATTTGTGACCTATCATGGGGATTCTCAACGGAGCGAGCGGATTTATTCAGTATTTTTCCTTTATTTTTAGTATTTAATTTTTATGTTGAGGGTGCAATATGCATACGGCGCGGAATGCTTGAGATATGGGAATAAGAGAAGTACGATTCCAAGGCACTTATTCTTAACCCTTTGAGTAATGAGTTTGAGTAATGGACTCAGGCAATTTTGACGGCTCACGAGTAAACATGTAGATCAGAGTGTCTACTAAAGTCAAAATATTAAATTTAAGCATAATTCCAGGATTTCAAGGCTAAATTTATACGAAATTCCAGCTTATAATATCGCGGTTTTCATATGAGCCAAAGTGATGTGTTTAAAGTTTTGTGTAGAATATGGATTTTTCTCGTTAAACCCACAAGTAAGAATAAAAAACCCCAACCCAATAATAAAGTAATTAAATAATTATAAAAAATTAAATTTTAAAATAAGTATCAAAATAAAGTAAATAAAAAGTAGTTTTATTGGTAGTAAGTTTTATATCGGTTTTAAGAAGACTAAATCAGAAGTAGTCTTACTCACATCATGTTTTGTTGGGAATATAGCACTTGAGTCCTAGAGAAGAAATAGGTACGCGAAATAATAATGAAGAATGATTATCCAAGACCGAAAGTAAATTTATTTGATTTTATTTATACAGTTCAATCCTCTGCATGTAATCCAAGAGGTGTGGCGGTAAAATAAAAGAAATTACATTCTCATTATGAGGTACTTGAATCCACATTAAAACAATCCTTGTAATTTTCCACAAATATTTATTAATGCACAACGCGTTTCTAAGCTTGCTGCATCCTCAGATACAATTGTTTACATGTTATTTATTGATAATTACGATAGTAACCAACGCCAATAAGCTAGGGGGGGAGGTTTGGGGAAAAAACTAATTTTTGAGTGGAAAGGCAGGGGAACATAGGTTAGGGGCTTGTAAAAAGGGAAATTTTTTCGGAAACGAGTGAGGCGGGGTGAAAGATAAAGTAAAAATTTCCCTTTTTACAAGCCCCTAAACTATGTTCCCCTGCCTTTCAACCCAAAAAATAGTTTTTTCCCCAAACCTCCCCCCCCCTAGCTTATTGGCGTTGGTTACTATCGTAACTATCAATAAATAACTGCAAACAATTGTACCTGAGGATGCAGTAAGCTGCGAAACGCGTAGTACATTAATAAATATTGGTGGAAAAGTACAAGGATTGTTTTAATATGGGTTCAAGAATAAAATACTTCCACGGAGTGACGCCTGAGGGTGTAAAGTTCATTATGAGATACTTGATTTTGAGATGAAAGCATTTTTTTTGTTTGGAAAAGATAATTTTTAAAATTTCCGACTCAAACCAGAAAGTCACGCATAATCCACAAACATTTCAATGTACTGAAAATTCACGTATATTTCCAGATTTTCCCGGTCAGCGGACACCCTGTGGATGAACATGTGAAAATTACTTTTTCCGCAGTCAAGGTGACCCTACCTCGCTCATTCTTCCTGCCTGGCATGGGCTTCGGGTGTATTCGCGCGATGCGTGGCTTGGCTGGCTGACTCTCTCTCTCTCTCTCACCCGGCCTCGCTATAAGGCTGAGTGGCGGGGGGGGGGGGGGGGGAGGGGAAGAACAGAGCGCGGCCCGTGGAATTCTTTCCTCGAGGCTCAATGGGGTGAGGCCTTCTTCCTCATATGGTTTGCCAAATGGATGGGTGGGTGGAGATTATAAAGAGGGTCCTCTTCCTCCCTCCCCTCGTTTTCCTCTCCTCCAACCCCCTTCCCTCCCTTCCCCTCCCGGTCCCACTCCTTCGCGCTCCCTTCTTTGATTCACGGCCAATGGCGGTCGCAAGCGTTGTTGATGAGACGACCTTTTTTTTCCGCCAACATCTATATTTTTTTCAGCGCGTCGGCGTCTCAAAATCCGCCGTAAGACAGCGAAGATGAGAGAGTCTCTCAGCTTTCCTGTTCATCTCTTGCTCATCTCCATAATCCCGACATACAGCACGCCTGGTGGCTAACGACAAGGGGGAAAGGTTGCAAGAATCACCTGGAGTGTCTTGAAGCCAAATGGGCCCCGCTTATGTTGATAAAAATCATATATAAATTGCAATCATGCGGAGTTAACAAAAAAATAGTGAATTGGATAAGAAACTCTCTCAGGAATGAAAACAAAAAGTAGTTATTGATGGTTTTAGCACTGGTATGATCGAAGTCACATCCAGTGTTCCTCAAGACAGCGTGGTCGGCCCTCTTTTATTCATTATTTATATTAATGACCTAAGTTCTAGAGTTAGCAGTAAATTAAGACTATTTGCAGACAATACAGTCATCTACCGTAAAATGAAAGAAGACGTGAACTTTAAAGTTCTGATATCGGACCTTAACAACGTTAATTCGTGGTGTCAGGAGTGGGGGTTAGAATTAAGTATCAGTAAATGCACCACGGTTCACTTCCTGCGAAAGTCATCACACAAATGTCATACCTACACTGTAGGTGGAGTAAACATAAAATCTTCAGATACAGTAAAATACCTTCCAATTACCTTAACATCTGCTATATCGTGGAGAACATACATACCAACATATACGACTCAGCATTAAAGAAACTAGGTTTTGTTAAGCGTATAATAGGAAGGTCCTAGAATGAAAAACTAATCGAGAGATGCTACTTCGCTCTGGTTAGGCCACACCTCGACATATTGCGGGCATTTTGGGACCCTGGTAATAAAGATTTAACCAAAAAAATCAATAAAATACAAAGAAAGGCAGTACACTTCGTAAAATGCTGTTACGAGCGAACATTTAGCGTCTCACAACTTTTACAAGGATTAAGGTGAGAGCACCTAGACACTAGGAGGCTACACGCTAGGCTTAGGTTGCTTGAGAATTCAGAACTGGTGTGTTTTAGAGCGACACAGAGAATATTATCATGAAGCCTCACTGCATCTCTAGGACTGACAGAAGAGATAAAATAAGAGAGATACTTTGCCGAACAGATAGGTACAAAAACTCTATCTTTCCTCGCACAACAAGCGACCACAATGAAACTTGCTCCACAAAATACACTCCCATAATACACGTCACCATTTCACATCCCAAAACCTTACATCTTTACACGGCTGGTGGTCTATCACCCCCTGCCACAAGCCCATTCGGCGGCACGTAGGGTAGTATGTAGATGTAGAGGGCTTCTCACACATACAAGTATCTGTACAGCCCGCGTAAAAGTAAGATTCGCATGAAAAATTAAAAAGATGTATTATGAGAATCGAGCTTGTTCGAAACATAAGTGACACCGCGATCTAATTATTTCCGAAAGTTAAGAAAAATTGCTAAATTCGCGCAGTCATAGGGAGATGAGCGAAAACAAGGGACTGATTTAGCACAGATTAGTAATAACTTGCAGGTACAGCGTTATTCCTCCGTTCGCGTTTTCTTGGGAGGTAAAGTTTTTAATCTTCTATTATTTCGAGTGCTTTTTTGGGATTTTCTCTGTTTTTCAAATAACGGCACAGTAAAACTCACAAAAATATCTGATTCCTAATTTAAAAGCATTTTTGGTGTATGCTCATAGTTTTCAACTAGGTGAAAAAATTACGTAAAATTGCACAAAGTGGTTTTCATTCGTCAACATGGTAAAACAAATCTATTACCCTAGACACTCCCCACTTGCCCTAATGCATTTGCCCACCCTTCTTCACGTTTATACCCGCGGGTAGATAACTTGCTTGCTGAATTAAACCCTCCAACCCTAAGTATTTGTTTCCATGACCATATATGAACGGTTCAACATTTAGCGTCAATATTCTATAATACCTTTTTTGTTGCTGTAAATAAAATTCTCTTACTCTTTTGGGAATATAAAATCACAATTTTACAAAATTCTGAATCAATCAATCTGCTGAACTCCTAATTAAGTCTTCAAGCAAAACAGCCATGCCAACAGACATCATCTCCAGTTGCCCGGCTAATACATTGGAGAAAGCGTTCTCGGGTTCCCATCTGGGTCTCAGGGCTGATTAGCAGTAACTTTTCATCTCCTTCAGATTATCCCAGGGTAGGAACAGTTATGCCCAGAGTATGACGACAGTCTTTACCGTGGAAACATCGGCGCTTATAAACCCTCCCATCGGGTGGGGAAACCCGGGAAAACTATCTCTTAAACAACCACAGTTTTAAAGTAGTTCGAGCGAAATATCATTACGCCTAGAAATCAATGAATTTGGTCCCATTCTAAAGAAAAATATCCCACCCATGCAAAAATAACAAAATATCAGCCCCCTACCCAACTACCTTCCGAGATTTTTGACGACATATACCAGCCATTTTACCTGGAAAATGGGGCGTGTATGAACTTTAGCGAGACCGTATTTTAAAAAAACGAGGCATTTCTAGCACCTAGATCTCGTCAAAAAATTAACAGTGTGTATATAGTTTGACTGTTTTCAAAACAGTTTTTGAAAATAAATAATATAGTTACCGCAGTAATTTGTTCAGGATCACAAAAAAAACCTTTCGCTTTGAAGGAGTTTTAAACGTACCACGTGATTTTATTTAATTACTTACAATTTCGGTTATATTTAAGTACATTATTGCACCATAAATAATGCAATATTTAATTCATTCTACCTACAGCTGCATAAATTTTAATTTATAATTCCAATACTTAAAACTGTAACTAATTAATACCTATAGGTATAATTTAGTAAAATATTGTACTATGTTAATTTATTTCAGATCACACATTATTTTATCTTCAAATGAAAATTGAGTTTCTATGGTTTATGTTGTACTATGTTATGTTTTGCTGAATTCGTTGTTGATTGTTTACGATTCCGTGTTCTTAGGCAATCATAATGAGCCTGAGCTGCATATTTATAACCTATTATAAATTACTGTGTTCTATGCAATTGTTATGCATGTCCCGACGACAGACCAGACGGTCCAACGGAACATAAATGTAATATAAGTTCAAATTAAATTAAATAAAATAAATAAAAATAAATACGGTCTTCATGTGACGAGCGAACTATCTCGCTCAAACTACCTTAAACACGCGAACAAGTAAAAGTCTTCGCTCCAGCTAATTCTACGGTACTCCTCCGTACGCATGGGATAAATATTTTGAACAAGCGAAGAGGTCGCGACTGTTTATGGCAAACTGCCTGAATCACTCCCGTCTGACACGTATGAATATATATTCCGCATGCACCAAAGCAACGACACATTCGGGTCAAAGGTATAAGTAAGCAAAAGGCCTGCGACAAGAGAGCCGTAAAAACGCAGCCCCCGATGTGCCATCGGTAACTTGGATGACGGCCCGCTAGGGACGACGCGGATGCCATTACTATGTCATGATTATGAGGGCAGCATGAGAAAAAGTCACGCGTCTTGCCCTAAAAATATGTCCCCTCCGCTAGGGGCACGCTCCGTCCTCAGGGCAGCAATGTATTCCGGCGATCCACTATTCATAGCACACCCGTGAACACACTATTAAAGCCGCCAACTTCAAAGTTACAACGCCTGCAAGGGATGAAAGAGTAAAGATGATGCATAAACAAAAGGATAGGGGTCCAGCTTCCATTACAGCCGAACATCAGAGGACTGGAAAAGAAATATCTACTCCTTCAAGCACGAATAATGCAAAGTTCAGATAGTCTCTCCCAACGCACGATTTCGCGAGGAGCATTCTTAAGCTTACTACAATGACACCATATGTAAAATACTCAAAATTGAAAAATATTATAATTGCAATAAAATAGATAATCTAACCGTCGGACAATATGACAATACCATTCCATTACCCAATTAGATAAAATTAAGGCATTGAGGTTCCCACCGATTGGGTCAAAAATGAAATTTATTTCCGGGAACAATTAGAGATATTAAAATATACCATTACACAAAGATGAATACTAGGCATGGTCGTCAAGGAGCCAAGCAAGTTAAATAGCAAGGTCTAGTTTTTCTGTTGATTCGCATACCAGGACTATATCAAGCCTCGCAAGATTGGTTAACTTTCGAAATTATTTCTTTCTGCATAAGGTCGCCGAATCCATCAATAAACATAGAAACCTAAAACTTTCGTCGCGTAAAATGTAGACCATGTTTTGAGAACATTAACCCCCTGTCACACACCATTGAAGTAGCTCATAGCTTAATATGCAGAAGACGGTTTTGAAAATTTTATGCAAAAATAAAAGTTAAGTTTTACCTCGTGAGAAAATTCCAATTCTAGAGACCATAATATAAAACATCTAGTTCCTTCTCTAATTTTCTTGGAGGCATACAAATATGAAATGCTGATTCTCCATTACCAAATGGCGGAAAATTTTCAGCATCGATATCCCCTCCACAGAGTGCAAACTAATTTTCCATGGTAGGTCGTTTTGAATGGAATGTAAATTAGCCTCAAATCCAACTCTTAAGCAGTTCGAGACAGGCACTCGAAAAAAACACTAACTCATAACATATTTCCATATGGCGATAATGCTCTCTCTCGTCATGACTGATATATTACTGTAATTACAGGTCATTTAAGTAACGAGCCACGTTAATTTACCCGTCAAACTGCAACACTGAGAGTTTAAATGATTTGCGTCAGCCGTGAAAAGTACGAGAGGAAAGTGAATGTCCTCACGAGGCCGCACAATAAATATAAACGTGCTTTATCAAAGGAAAATTATCGGGCGGGCACTAATTTACCCAAACCTGTTTTATAATAGATATAAACTGGCATTACTGACTTAACTATGGAGCATAAAGAACAGAACCAACAAGGCATTCGGTCGAATTTCATCAATTTAGCGTTTAACATAGTTTCTGCAAATTTTGCCGGCCATTAATGGATAGCATCTCGATATTATTTAGTTGAGTACATCATGACTGAACATGGAAGCAAAACTTTCCTATCCTATAAATGAGAAAGTTAAAACTTGAACATTTTTGAAGTTATGAGCCATCTGGTGCTTTCCCGGCGAATAACATACGTTAAGTTCTCACAATTAAATGAGAACTTTCGATAACGTTGACCGCGAGGTCATACGGTAGTATTTCAGTTACACCGATTTCACTATTCAATAAAACAATGGACTAAAAAATGCTTTGCCATTGAAATATAATTGCCAAACTGCCAAAAAAATTGTTCTTCTGACCGCAGTTGGACAGTAATAACTTCAAAATATTCGAGTTCACCAAATGCTATCGGTAGTAGTTGGCAAGAAGAAGAAACCTCCTCGCACTCGTCTTTTGGCGTATTTATTTCGCACATTTTCATTATTTACACGAACTATTGCCCACATAAATCTTTCCACTAAAGAATATATCCCGGACACAACATAATTGTCGGTTACATCTAAAAATAAATGCCACACAAATGCAACAAGACGCAAAACTACATCAATCGGACGGTTCCAAAAGATCGAACGTACTCTAAATGTGCAGCTACGCAGATGTAGATACTGAAGGACACGGAATGACGGTCATTTTTAACAGAAGATTAGATCAATAGGGGAGTTTATGTACCCAATCACCAATGAAACAGGGTAACGGGAATGTTGCAGTGGAGAGTATAATAGTCTCTCATTCCGTAAATGTGGGTTCGAATTCCACTAGTGGCGAAATTATATCAATGAAATAAATATTTATCCCAACCTGGATTCTAAATGGAGAGCAAAGTCGCAGCAGTAATCGTACCGTAAGACTGCGAACTGCGAAACATTTGGCGCCTTTGTTAAAAGTGAATTGAAGCCCACGCTGAGTTTCACGTCACCCTTCTTCCGGGCTCCCATAAAAGTAACCTATCCATAGCATCATACCACCTATACTTTATGCCAAAAGCGACCACAATTACCGGCTGCCTATCGTAATAACCGGCCAATTAGAAACATCTAACGGAGACTCAATAGACTTCATAAAAAAAAGATAAGCTATTTCGTTCGATTGTTCAGTACTTCCTCATTCTCGCGACTCAACACGGAGAAGAAAACACATCAAATTGCGACGCACAAGCGAAAAGGCGAAGCTTTGGGTGGGAGATGGGGAGGATGCGCGCGGCGTGGGTAGTGTGTATCGTATTTGCATGAGTGACAGCCGCACCTCGGCAGGGCGCGCCCTTTAGGTAACGGATTTCGCGAGCCCGCGAAGGCCACACACGGGTGGGTGATGCACGGCGTAAGGGTCAAAGTCCCCGACGAGGACACGGGGACATTTATTTGTCTTCAAAAGGTTCGCTTTGACGATGCCGACCCGAGCCCTGAGAAGAGCATTCGAGGAGAAAAATGCGACAGAGACGGGACAATGATCGCCCGTGACCCATAGGAACCTCTCTAGTTGAACGCATTACGTGACTCATTAGCCATTTTTCAAACGCGACGCTCACAGCACAAGTGAAAGTGACACTTGGCCGTTCGATGACATATCAAACCCTCGACACGAGAACTAACTAAAAAAATGGATATGTTCAGATGAAATACAGAACTAATAAGCATAAAAGATACGTCTGCTCAAGGTACGTAAGTTCAAAAACCTGGGAAAAATAAACTAGAAAAAAACTTCAAAAGCAGATTAATACAGAAAAAAAATTTCCCATAAAGCTGCATACGTCAAACTTCAAAAAGTAGAAAAAAGAATAATTATGATTTGCAGATAAGACTGACTAACTAGCATTGGAAAGCATATAAGGTAAAAATCCACAGCCACATTTCCAAAGGTATAATGGATTTCAATCATTGACATTTCTGAAGTCTCCTCGAGAAGTAAAAACAAAACACTACGCGTACTCTCTACTCAAAATTAAAAGGAGAATCTAATTTATTTAATGAATAGCCTATGCCAAACTTTCCAGACTGCGAAAAGTGGCATGAAACTTTTCCTTATACCTCTGCCGTTGAATTTACGGAATAGTCTACCGACTGAATACACCACTTCAATTGCATCGCAGAGCCCGAAAGTGGTGTCAGATACAAACGTCAAATAAATATGCTCCCGTATCTCAACAAGGTTTAAGAGGAATTTTTTACATATAAAGTTATTGAATACATAAAAAATCATAAAAAGTTGTTTACAGAAGTGAAAGTACTTTGTACTCGTTTTAATCATTTATAGGGATTAATCTGTCTAAACTATTAAGTATGCCCGCTAAAAACGTAATATTGCGTACACAGTTTCAACAATGAGAAGGAGCGCTGTCAAAAGCTTTAATAGTGAGACAATAAAGATATACATAAATTGGGATATGTAAAAAGAGTACTTGGAAAGTGCGGCGATAAAGTTTGAGAAATCAGCCACTTCTCCTTTGTTATACTCCACTTAAAATACGCTGCCAGTGTTTGGGACCCTCATGGGGTAGGCTTAAAAACAGAGTAAGAACGCGAGTAGAGAAAATCAGCAAGATACGTGAAAGGCCGCTATGATAGTCTCGTTAGTGTTACTGACCTCTTGGAAAAATTAGGATGGGAATCGCCTTTAGTCCCTCGATTGAAAATTAGACTCAATCTTTTATGTAAATTCAAAACCGATTTATTTTCAGATAAAGTTATCAATATCTTACAAAATCCAACATACAGAAAGGTTTAAAATTTCATTTTTCCCACGATCGATAAGAGACCGTACTGGCAGCGTCGAGACTTTGAAGTAGGTTAGTTGACAGGTAGTGTAGTTGATTACTTCATATGCCCCCTAATGTATGTTTCTAAATCTGCCCCTGTAGAGCTAATACTATGCTTTGCAAGTTCCCTGCATGACTCACGTTTACATAACTACATTATTGTAGTAGTTTCTGTAGCATTTGCAGCATACCAACTACGAGGTGCATGTTGGTGAAAGTTAATTTCTTCACTGTAGTTCATGTAGGTGAAAAGTCACCTCCTGCCTAACACCCTTGTGGTTGCTTGCAGGACAATAAGTAGATATAGATTTCACGACATATTTTCAATCTTAGAGGAGGTATCTTCCAGCAGCATTGGACAACTTCCGCATCCTATGAGAATAGATGATGATAGAGAACAGACATGCACTTTGTGGGAAAACGAAATCCAGACCGTGTACTTCTCTCTTTCGAACAACCCCTAACAAGTCTACGCTCATAAATAATGTGTCTCCGCAATGAAAGGCGAAAAGTCATGGGCCATCTTGCCCGCAACGGGGTGCAAAATAGTCTCCAATCCCAACACCCATGAGATTCTGAAAGCAGCTTTCGAGTCTTAGGAGCAGTGATTTAACGCCCGGAACCAGCAACGAACACAAATACGCAAAACGTTGACTGGGTTATGGAAAGAAAAGCGAAATCTCAATTCGTTCCGCCTAACAATAGACGATCGCTCTCAACGACCTAGGTCGATTCTCAGCTGTTTTACAAGAAAAAAGAAAAGAAACGGAATGAGACCGCGGACTTCGTGATGGGACGGATAGAAGAGGCCGAACTCCTTTCGCACGGTAAATCAAAAATCAGCCGGAAGGAATCAGTCACATCGATTGTCATCTGAAAATGGTTTTCGAAAGGATCGGTGCGGGTGAAGGAAAGGAGATGGAGGAGGGGTAAAAGAAAGTGGTTTTTGTTGGGGCGTTCCTTTTCACTACACCCTTGAATCCAACTCCCCAGCACAAAACCAGATGAATGACTATATTCCACCGACCCGCCCACTTCCCACCCCTCCTTTCACATCTCCCATCACCCCTCATAATTCACTTTCCACTGGGGCTCCGTTCATGAGATGAATGATCAACACGAGCCTCCCCCCCTCCCGCCGGAGGGAAATTACGGAAACGAAGAGCATAAGGAGAACACTTTTTAAAAGGTGATGTCGATGAGGCGAAGATGAGGCTGAAGTAGAACAGGTCAAGTTGACCGGTGGAGCGACTTTGCCAACCTGAAAAAAAGGTGATGGTCATCCGTGCCCCGGGGCCAAGAAATCTAATAATAATAACTGATGCATGATTGGTTGACGGCCCTATCGGAGGAAAACAAATTTGGACAGCGCTCCTTTCACTCAATTGGCGTATTTTCAGATCCTTTCCAGCAACCGAGCCGAAGACGCAGGCGCGGCAAGGGGAAGGCGTGCCTCACAAGTTTCCTAGACACCTGAAGAACTGAGACGGAGCTTTCACCACGTCAACTAACACGGAACGTAGAACGATAAAACTGGTCTGTATAATCTATGCATGCTCAGGATGACGTGCATATAAAATTAGACGATGGAAAATGAATCTAATTAGACGGGGATGCATTTCTCGAGAGACATCGGCGTTCCGACACGCAAGCAGTCGTCAACCTGCCAAGTGAAGTCACGCGCGGCCCGCGAATAATTTAAATTGGACTTTTCTACGCTTTACAGAGCCAAGGAAAGCAAACCATAGAGAAAAGAGGACGCTAGAAAATACGTAGATATATAGCCATCGTGTTTTCCCCTTTCGGGGCAAGCAAAGTCAAACAACTTACTTATAGCTGTGAGGCCTATAAATTGGCCCTCATTTGACAAATTTCTCCATAATGCCCTACTCCTGCATACGTCTTCCACTTCTCTGACATTGATACACTGATCTATACACGATCTAAATACTCCTAATATTACTCATCTTTAAGGACACTCACAACACCTTCACTCATGGTAATCGCGGTCTAACCCTTCCTCTCTCACTATTTGCACTGATTAAGATTTTCTTCTTTGTTATTCGATTCTCATTCATTCACCCACATAGATAAATCAAAGAATTGATTGAATGTGTCTATTTCCGCCTATAACATAACAATACAGATGAAAGGGGAAAACAATAACAAAAATTAAAAAAAGCATTATAAAAGGGTCCCAATCCAGGCCTTTGCTTTTTCAGGGTAAACCAAGGAAGTGCATTCATTCCAAGAGTGTCCATTACGAGGGTATCCCACGCAATTTGTCACAATCCATTCATTCAGTTCAACGAACATTCTTAAAAATCCATTCCTTCAAAACCCTACCCATGCCATACTCTTGCCTCAAACACTTCCCCCCATTTTCACTGATTTACGCCGTCTCCTAGGGTTAACGGTAAAATAATATCTTCACACAATGATGCAACATTTGAAAAGAGCCAATTATCTTTTAATTTTCGCTTAAAAACTTGGATGGGTCTTAAATGGCTTTCGTCAGTGAAATGAATGGTATGTAACGGCTCTCCACTTGGTAAATCTATTTTTTACTAGCAACTCTGCCAAAATATTCCATCATACACGATATATTGGGCGGCTGTTTTGGCGAAATTGTGAACATAGCTATTTTTTACTAGCAACTCTGCCAAAATATTCCATCATACACGATATATTGGGCGGCTGTTTTGGCGAAATTGTGAAGGAAATTGGAAAAATCTCACAAATATATACTATCCTGACCCGATTGGCCAAATAAATGAAGTGCACTTCTGTTTGAGGCACCACTAGTAGATTTTATAAAATCATGCGAAAAAAGTCAGCAATAACATGGCGTCAAGAATGATAAAACAACTAGTCCACGAAGATAGCCGATAGCAGTCAAACAACTAAGCATTCTTTTTTCTTTATTAAAGATGAAGCTCATAGAGCAACGAAAATAGTATTCCACAAAAAAATTTCACCAGAGGTCATATTTTATTATTAAGTATTAGAGCTCTTGGGAGTTAAGCCCTAAAAATGATGAGATGAGGTCAGAATGAACTGCATGCCACCAGCACGGTTAAACCATGATCAATTCTGCTACTTCACAAATAGTTTCAGAAGAAATTTTAGCTCCCTATTGGGATATGTTAACAATTTCTCTCGACACAAATACCGTTGCTTCATCAAATGAAAAAAATTGAAATGAAAGCTTCCTCAGCGTCATGACGTGCATCAAAATGAAAGTTTATCACATCCATTCCAATCGTACCTTTTTTTAAATACCGACGATCCATCAGTTCTCAAACCCGTCAACAGGAAAATGACAGAGATCTTCCTCGAAAGCGAAATGAAAACTGAAACAGGAAATTATCTCATCTATTCGAAGGGCAAAACAGCGTGATGACAATACCATCGATCAAAAATTTGATATTCTAAAAAAACTACATACATCAGCATCAACATCGTAAAGAAATGAAAATCAGCATAAGACGGAAACAAGCACTTTTCGGAAGAAAAAAACTTTGTTTTCACAAAGGGGAGGTTTTCCCTCTCGAGCAAGACTAACTTTTACCAATAAAAAACTTCAATTTATTTGACGGATGCTAGGTAAATGTGATGAGAGCGTAGTAGGAGGAAGATGTAACCATTTCCTTTGAGAGCTCAATTACAATATACGGAAAGTGTTAGGATACACAACAGAGAGAGAGTGCTGATTACGGTAGAATATAAAGTTCAGAGAAGAACCGACAGATTCGTAAAGAGAACTGCGACAAAAAGCTAATTTTAAGTAAATTATTGCAAGATCTTGGGTAGGAGTCACTCCAAAGATGAAGAAAGCAACTGGATACAATACTACAAGATAAGTATAGGTAACTTGCTGTTAAGTTCTGATAATATTAAAATAAATGTGTTCTCACACACTTACCGTAGACATGACAACACCGGAAAAATAAGGAAGATACAAGATGGGTAGTGGTGTAACAGATAACGCCTATCTATCAATAAGCTCATCTCGCACTTTCTTTTTGCCACTCATAGATGGAGAAAAATGCAGTCGGTACTAATTACACAATCGAAGACACATAACATTGGTGATCGAGTAGAAGCCGCTGCTTTGATAGTGGCATCCTACTGCCTATAAAAAACCACTGGGGCTGATTTCTTTTCGGGCTCATTCCTTCGAACAATGCACGATCACTGCGTAGCAATGGAAAGCTCCCATAATTCGAAATGCAACACGATTACGTATGAATCCATGAAATACTATTCATTCACAGCGACACAAAATAATGGGTGGCGTTCTTATAAACCTATACCTTTTCAGTCAACATTTAATATACCTAGATGAGTAATTGAAAAAACAGAAACGCACATAGGTTTACCAAAATAAATCTCTATTTGGCCCACAAAATTACTCTGAGAGAAACGTTAGCACAGAAACCACCACAACTTTCATGGGTGCGAAAAGTGTTTCGCCTTATCTCAAAGCTAGGATTTCCCCAGCACAAACAGGCGCGCCTCTTTGGAAAGGCATCCGATGATCCAGCCCCTTAATTTCCGCCATTAGAGTCAATCGACGCTTTCTCCGCAGACAAGCGCTCAAAAGACTTCACCCACGAACTTGACCCGTGGGATGACGAAGCTCACAAGCGCCTGCTAAGCGACCGCATCGCGGACATTTCGCGGCACCACGTTTATCCACACCCCGGACCCCTTCGTTAAGAACAAACGTGAAAAGACTTTTTGTCAAATCTATTCGCAGCGCCAATTCACTTTCAACTGATAGAACATGGTAAAAGATCCGTAGTTTTAATTGGGACACACACTCAGGGCATTTGTTTCAAGAACAAGATTACTTTCACAGTAAGTTTTGTCTCATTGGATTATATGTATCTCTTGAAGACACTCATAATCAGCATCAAATATAAACTTATCATCTAATTTAATCAATATTGACAATTTCTACGACACGTAACTCAGTTCCTGCCTGCACATGCCTTCTCACGCAAAAATAATTTGTCCATTTCAAGCCTGTCCAGTGATAAATCTATTGCCCAATGTTTTATGTCTATAGAAAAGCATTGAACTATCTACATCTCCCCACTATGCAGTCCTGAAATCTCTATTATTTGATGTAATTCCCTCTAATTCAATATTTTTTTCTACTAACGCGTCATTTCAGAGCCACCATATTCTCAGTGTAAGGAATTAAAAAATATTTGAATGAAGAATGTTCATTTAAACGCGGGATGATGTATTTTTCCTGATGGTTAATTAAGGTCCTTACTGATTTCAATTATAAAGAACCCTCCAATTTTACCATTCTCCCGTATTTTTGGCTCCTTGAATTCATGAACAACGACGTCAAAGTAAACCAATCGCCAAGAAAGATGATCAGCATTGAAAACTCACTTGTCATCCACCTTTTACTTTCCTAATAATGCCCTCGACATGACGAAAGTCGATACGAAAGACTCAAAACCGCCAGTTTCTAAAAGAAGATCACATCATATGAGATCTGCACTGTAAAGACCGTAACCTTGGTATCACGTAGCCTTGTTCGGCATGCTAGGCTTTATTTCCGCGAACAAGTTTCTGCCATTTTCTTACGTGTACGGGTTCAGCAGACATATTCGGAAATAATTTCCTAACACAAGAAAATTTCGAGAACAAAAAATCGACTCATAGTCCCTATGGATGCACAGAGAACACATCGCATCAAAATATCCGTCCAACGAAGACCAAGCTTTCAATTATAAGTGACCCAATAGTACGTGGCGCTCAACGATTCGCAACTCGGCTAACGGCGGCTATGATGGTACATGCAGCGGAGACGATGGGCTAGCTTGCTGCAAGCGATCAGTCGTGGTTAGCAAAGGTTAACGGAGAGAACATATGGCGTCTTGGGTCAAGAATACGATTCCTGTCCATCTTATGTCAACATCGATACACCCAATTTTTCATTAGCAGGAATGATTTCAGGCGAGGATAATTGTAAAATTTTACACTCTCCAGAAAATAACCTCGAGGACCATATGTATCATGTATTATAACAGCCAACCACGGGTAAGCATACACACAAATTCTTTGGAGCAGATAATCCCCCCTGGATGCGACTACAACTCGCGACCATGAGATTGAAATGGGAGGCATTGACCCCGCCGGCACCGAACGTTCACTGCGAATTGATCAGTTCGGTACGCGCGCATTAAGATAAACTAGTATAGGATCACAACCAACGTCACCTTACCCGTTTCATAAAAATCACATCTGATTCAACTACGCGGCCCACCAAGCATTTTAAATGGCTCCGACGTACTGCTCCGCTATTGTTCCACGTGCTTCCACCCATTCTTCTCTTTGATCTGTAGCACTAAGCCGATCGAGCTCACCGCCGCCGATGGGCGCGGAAGAAAGTTTCGCTCCGGCCGCCGCACCTCTTCGCGGCTAGTCATCGACAGCAGTGGCGACTTTCACGCTTTGGGCCAAGGAGCGAGAAGAAGACACGTCCAGGAGGAGCTCGTGGGATGATCGCCACGCAAGAGAGTGGGCGATGCGACGCCGAGAGGCAAAGGATGGGTTCAGCACTAGGGCTTCACGGGGCTCACCTTGATCCTGAGTGAGTGTTTCTCGCACTACCTAACGAGTGATGCTCTTCTTACCGCCCGACCTTTCGAGGGTATGTGCCTTCATCTTCAATGGCAGTGCAAGGAAGATTCAGCGGACGAGAGGCGTTTTATACATGAAAACGATGATGGAGTTTTGATGATATGAAGGTTTTACATCTACATACTACCCTGCGAGCCGCCGCATGGACGTATGGCAGGGGGTGTTTGGTCACTAGCCGTGTAAAGATGTAAGATTTTGGCAGGTGATTGGTGACGTTTATGAAGGGAGTGCATTTAGTGGAGCTCGGTTTTTATTGTGGTCCCTTATTGTGCGCGGAAAGAACGAGTTTTTGTACCTACCTATTCGGCAGTGGATCTCTCTCATTAAATCGCTTCTGTCAGACCTAGAGATGTTGTGAGGCGTCATGATAATATTCTCTGTGTCGCTCTGAAACACACTAGTTATCAATTTCTCAAGCAACCTAAGCCTAGTTTGTAGCCTCCGAGTCTCTCGAGTTCGAAGAAACGGTAGAAATGAAGAACCTCAACCGGAAGGAAGCCAGAGAAACGTATGATAAGAATTATTGGCCGCGAAAGCACCCGACCTTATCTAATGCATTACATCTGACATGGACCCTCAATAACTCATCAATTAAGAGTCTAAGAATTGATTTGCTTTTTTCTACATGGCATGTATCGGTAAAGTCAATCCCCGGGATATCTCCAAATTTTCCTAAAAAAACTACTTCCCGGCCTTTCATATGTTCCTCACATATTTTATCTCTCAATGAGTCGTCATAAGTCCCTGCTCTTCCTCTATCTCTACCATGCTTAACGCCTTCTCCACGTAACCCTCATCAGCTCACGCGTGCAGAAATCATTAAATAAACTTAAGCAGTGAGGTTCCAGCACACAGCGCCGATTTAATTTTAAAACAATTAGTAACCGCCCGTTCAATTTCATCCATGGAAAACGACGACACAGAGTAGTCAGATTTATCCCAAGAGCTTTCGGCGAATCAAAAAACGATTATTGTATTCTTGCGCAGGTATCAAACCTCATTCCATTCGCCTAGCCTTCATCTAATCATAAACCCCTGCTATCAAATTTTTCTGTTTCAAACGAACAACGCCAAAGAGACCACAGTTAAATGCCCCAACAGGCCATCTAGATATCACTAATAAATACTGGCGACGTATTTTACTGATCCACATCATCGTTTCGAGCACATGATTTTATCGACCCAATAATTGAGAAGTTATACTCATATTTTCTTACATAGAATACCTTCCATAACGATAAACATACGTCCCTTGATAAAAAATTACGGTTATCATCAAACACGTAAAACCATTTCGTTCACATTGTGATGTCAACGATAATTATGGAGGCTCTATACATCGTTTCCTTCCGATTCTACTCATCGACTTCGTAAATGAGGAAATAATATCGACTAGAGCGACGAGGTATCGTCATTTAGGCCGGCCTTATATGGCAGTCCCGAGTCGCATACAAAGGAGCGATAAAAGACCGCTTCCCGAGCGAAGGGGCGTGGCCAAATCGTAACGATTATGGCAGGCATGGGGATACTTCGCCCCTCTTCAGCACTTTATTTTGGCCCTGGTGAAATGGGTGGCGAAATGGTTCCCCAGCAGAAACATTCTTTCACACGACCCTCGAGAACTCCCATACTTCCCGCTTAACGCCTCGATGTGTCCTCTCTTTCACCCTACCCTTGCCTAAAGAATTCTCCTGGTCCCTGAATAAAAGGAATCGCAAGAGCGTTCGTCTCTCAACCATGCGAGCGTGACCTAACAGTAAATATGCGTAAGACTACAAGTAATGGAACTGCTATGTATAAATATGTATTAGGTCTCTACAGCAAAATATGGCAAAAGGGTTTTCTCAAGTCACTTAAAAACTTCCTACTTGAAAAATGTATTTCTAAATTACAAGTAACCGTATAAATTTAATACGTGAACATACCATCGGAATAGAAAAACTCTTCATGGTAAAGACATTTCTGACGAAACAAATAGAACATCCAAATTACAAGTATTTACACTAAGCACATAGTCGTGGATAAAGAATTTCTTCGGAATGGTGTCAATGTCGACTCAAACTTGAGTTTGAGTCATAACTGTAATTCAAATCTACTAATGTCCATGTATAATGGCGTGATTCCGCTTAAGAGAGAACGACCGCATTGTCGTGGGAGAGGTTCGAGGGTTGGCTGTGTCCACCTCAAGGGTTGCTTCCTCGCTGCGAGACGCACTCGGCAGCGGGAAAAGCCACGGGGAGGACAAGCCACGCGTGTAGAGGGAGCGCACCGTGGACGGCCACGCACGAGGTGACACTTGGAACACAATGCGAAATGAAGTCGAACAATGGAACAATCGCCCTCCTCCCCCCCCCTCACCGTCTGGCGAATTGATCCCAAGCAGTGGATTCCACTCACGCCATACTCATGTGACTCACCAATGGATGCCGACTGTGCGATGCGAATTTCATTAATGTGAAAAATTGAATAAAGGCTTGTACAATCTTATAAGTTCCGCGTTACGGGCTACATTTTACAGTGGAAGCTTCTCTTCTTCCGCGGAATGATTCCATTCAAACGCGTGCAACCGGTAGAAGTATGGCAAGGTTATTTCATATGAACAGTTATAATACGGAGATTCACCTTCACCAAAGTTTTCGGCACTTAAAAAAACGGCCGCTGTCACTGAAGGCGCATTCGCTCGAACAGAAAAATATCACAGCGAAATATGTCAAACGAAGAAGAAAAAATAGACTTTACCATTCCCTTCAAAACCTTACAGGTATTAAATAACATTTAGCTCCTTTCTCCATATTGGCAGGTAAAAAAGAAGTGACAACTAGACTTTAACCCAGCCCTATGCTAGCATATTATAGTAATTTCTTTGTTTCTGAACCAACTTAAAATTGCATGCTGTTTTAAAAGGCGGAGATTCAGCCGTGCAACACTCGCTACATTCCAATTAGAACAATACCATTTTTGACTCTCTTGGTGATCCTCATGCGCCCAAAGCAACTTCACTTCTTTTACTAGAGTGGCGTGCTTAAAAATAATTAGCAAACCCTTCTCAGCTGAGGATGAAAGAAAAATAAGTAATGGAAGGAGATTAGGGAGTTGTCGAATGGATCCGAAGATAAGGAAAGCTGAGTAACGATCCTAACTTTTATCTCTATCACACATCAAGTATTCATTTAATTATTCTGAATTTCACGCCAGAAATAAACACAAAAAGGTGAACTATATCAATTTCATGACCATGCCATGAACGACATCGCATGGAAATTGTTGAGCAAAAATCTACACTGATAACCCTAAGTAAAGATTTCCCGAGTAAAAACAACTAGCTTTCGATCAAAAGCAAAACGTAACTTTGGGCCTATTGTGGAAATTAAGTCTAATTGAGTGATTTAATTCTATCATCCACTGACAGAGAAATACAGCTGAATCTTAGAGATTATCAGGGACAAAGATAAGACGAGGAAAGCGCTGGCACAGATGACACTATCTCACTCGCAGACAAACTGGGGTGCGCGCTTGATAAGCCACGGAGAGATGACACCGACGAAATTAGTTTGCCATCCCGATTTGAGTTGGGGTAGCGAATATCTGTAGATGTTTATCGATGAGCACGTCCTGCCGTAAAAACAATGACAAGATTCAGGGCCAAGATAGTAGCCGTTTGTGCACCAATAATCTCTATCCACCCTAGACTCAATTTTTATCAGTAAAACAAAGTTACAAAATAATTAAGATGGGAATAGTTTTGACCCAGTCAAAAATATAAAAAGAATGTTCCATATTACTAACTAAATACGGTTCAAGGGAAAATAGTTTTACATAATATTCGAGGACACCAAGTTAAAACTTGACTGCGCCAGGCGTTACTCCGTGGAAGTTTTTGACGCGCGTACCCTTCAGAAAGTACAACATAGTTTGGTAGAAAAATACAACGTATTTAAACTTGTATTGGATATGGACAAAAATTTTAATCATCTATCACAAAATGGCTGAGTAGTCGTCAGAATCCGTACTTCCTATATCAATTTTCTGCGTCATTCTAATGAAATACTGATTTTAATTCATTGGACGGACGATTTTGCATATTTTTAAATCAACTTGGAGTGTTCATACGTTGTCAGTTGTTGCACCATAGTATTAATGCTGAGGATGACTGAAAAATAAATGTTTCGTACCGGGAAAGGACGCCACCAAACGCAATACTCTGTCAGAGCTGGGCACCATCGATCACGAAAAGTCATGCTCAGGGGTCCAAGTGTGTCTACTAGAAAATCACCGAGCACTGCCGCACGCAAATGTAAACCAATGCCCGTAGGAGAAAGAAAATTGAGTCGTCCACTCAATTGATGAACAGATCCCAACTCATCAAGCGACATGTATAAAATCGTCGCCACACAAAGAAACATTTGATATCCAGTCCCCCTTGCGTCAGCTCAACAGACGAGGGTCCCCGATCGTGGAGGCCACAGGACGGGTCGCAGGGGACGATGCGGAAGAAGGAGACATTCTTATTTTTTCTCGTCCCTTTGAATGGGAGCGAGAGGGAGAGAAGAGAAGATGATGAAAGCGATGGGAGAAGTCCTCCCCGGTCGAAGGAGATGGGCGGCCCGGGAGGGACGGGAGGAGTAGAGCGGAGAGGGCCTTCTTCCTCCCCCGACCAATCGTTACACATCCACATACACCCACCTCAAAGGCTTTGACGACGACCGCCATTCATCACAGCAAAACCTACTCTCCCAACCATGGGGAACCTCTGCGGTCAGAGTCCTCTACCCTCTCGAAGGAACACTGCGAGATATTGCAATACATCGACTACGCATAAGAGAGATACCAGCGGTATCTCACTGTTTGCAAGTCAGGAAGAAAGCATCTCAAACTAGTACGTAGCGACGCTTTTTACAGAGAGTAAGAAAAGGCTGGGAACAACTGATACGGGGCGTGGTTATGTCCCGGTGGTCCCACTTGGATGAGGTTATAAAATGGTATAGCAAGTGGAGGAATGCAATTAATTCTAGCAAAACAGGCAATCAGGTTCATCCGGCCTTTCACTCATAGTAATAACTCCAGGGAGATAAGGATTAAACAACAACCGAATGTAGGAAGATAAGGTGAAATACCTTGGCATTTTATGAGACAACCGCCTGACATTTAAACAACACCTGGATGCGGCTTATAAAAATGACATCGGCTTGAGGGCAAGTTTATTGCCAATCTTAAGAAATAACTCAACGCCAAACTGTGTAAAGAGTATCATATACTGCTCAATGCTACGGCCAATATTACTTTATGCAGTACCTGCATGGGCTGGCCTGCTCACAAAAGGGACGATAAATAAATTAGAAGTTCGGGAGAGGAAATGCCTGAGGAGCATTTTCCAATTAAGATACTGGCACACTAATACTGACGTGCTTCAAATAGTAAAGATAAAGCCAGTATCTGAAGAGGTAACGCGTTTAGCCAAGTTATACTTTAAAACTATTAAATTTAGTGATAAAAGAGAGCTTTTAAAGCTAAAACAAAATATTTTAAACCTGGACGTAGATGGAATGTACAAATATGAAAGACCCGAATCCATCTTAAAATAGACAATTGGGATAATTGTGGACCGGGATGTAAGAGAAGCTAGGAAGACAGGGCAAAAGTTGTTAATAACAACAAACCTTGAAAATAATGCTGCTACGCAGCAACCACGACGACGACGGGGCGTGGCGCTGTACGGTGCACACACCTGGTCATTGCGAAGGGAGGACATAAGTAGACTCAAGGCGTTGGGGATGTGGGTTTGGCGCGGGCGAGCTGGGTAGCGAGAAGACGAACGAGGAGGTATCAGAAATGGTTGGTGATGAGAGAAAATTAGTGGCGGAGGTTCGGAGAATGCAACAGATAAGGATGGAAGACGTTTCGATGGGAATGCCGAAGACAATAATATAGGGAGGAACGTAGAGGTAGAGGAAGGAAGAGGATAGGAATTCTGGAAGAAATAGGAAGAGGGAGACGTTATGAGGAATTCAAGAGGGATCTTATAGTGGGTCATCCATAGGAGCCAAAACAGAACGATATGCCAGTAGGATAAAAACTACCCAAAACTACCAAATACATGGTAGAATTCTCAAATAAAAAAGATATCTACTATCCGGGAGACCACAAGAACTCTTTACATTACCTGGTCTACACAGTTATTCTTACAAAATTTATATATGTATTCATTTTGCTGTTGTTATTGTTTTTGCGAAGTTTGTCGGCATTACGGAGGTTTTGCGTGTTTTCCAGGTCTTGGAGTACCGTTTAGTTTCATGTTGACTGATTTTTTTCTATCGCTTATAAAATCAATTAATTATTCACCTTTTGGCCCTGTATGTTTGAAAACAAACGGCAAAAGAGGCTGGAAGTAATTCACGGACAACGAACCCAAAAAAATAGTAAAATATGATTCAATACTTCGCTTGTATATCGACGCAGAATTTATGCATGCAATGATTGATGCAGAATTTATGAATGCGGTGCAAAGTAGATATTTTCAATGCGAAGAGACCTATATTCACCGAAACAGGGCTGTGTGCTAGTGAAGCTCCTTTCGATAAATTGCACTGCATAGACTGTCATATATTATGTATAAGAGACAGTGAAAATGCTATAATCACACGTGGTCAGGCATTATTACTCGGCAATATCATGCAAAATGAGTCATAACGTCCAAAGAATATTGTCCAATCCAAATAAATAGGCGAAGTAATGGGCCATATGAATGCCACAAATGTGATACGAATGAGTAGACTATTTTATATGGTTTAATGTAAACACGACTTTAATGCGATGATGTATCAATTAATTTGGTACGTTAAATGAAGGTGCCAAAATAATACAATGAAATTATTGCTGGCGAGTCCATAAGCGACCTATATGGCGCATTTCAGAGCATTATTAGCATCCGTTCAAGAGTGGACCAAGCCACCAGTGCGTATTTAACGAACAGACAGACTGGTAGTTAAGCTCATATAATACACCATACCACGCCTAACTTAGTCATCATCATCACATCAATTCATCTCTATTTTTCAACAGTCTCAAACTTACCCGTTCTGGAGTTAGATTAAACAACGCTACCCTTCACCTCTCTCTTTCTTATACGACGAAAAATGGAGGTAAAAGTCCCCAACGTAAGATCCAGGAATAAGTTCATAGACCAAATAAAGGGGAGAGTATACATAGGGAAAGATACCAGAAGGTAAGGGAACTAGCATTAGATAGGGAAGGGTGGAGGGCTGCAGTCAACCAATCTTAGGATTGAACGACCAATGACGATACGATAAAATTGTAATTGGATAAACCAATGTTACACTTTACTTCGACAGGCGGATTTTCTCTTTTCTTGCGATACAAAATACAAGGTGAAATTAGACGGTGAAATTCGCAGTATCCTTACTTTGAGCTAAGTACACGACATTACTCCCGCGCTGTGACCTCCCTCCCCTCCTGCTCGATATAATACACCGTCGGCCATTCCGAGCGACTGGAGAGCAGGAATTCATTCATCTTCCCACGGGGGGGGAGTCCCTCGATCTTCTCACTCGCACACCCCGCACACCCCCTCTCTCCCTCTCCCTCCCCTCACGTGATAAATCATGTCGACGCGGTCGAGTGGCAAAGGGTGTGGCGGTGGGAAAAAGACGCATTTGATCCGCACATAACGTCCTACGCTCACAGCGTGATGAAGATTGGGCTGGTGCGGGGGATAAGATACTCGCTCACGGCCTTGAGGGTCCCGGTTCGATTCAGGTCCGAGGGTCCGCGGCGGAGGATTTTCAGTATGGAGCGTTCCGCGTAAAGTTGAGCTACTGCGCATTACGGAGTACGTGGTTGTAAAACTTAATCTTCGTGTGCTGAGCTCTAGTCCACTCAGGCAACCAAATCCAACACCATGTTATATTCAAGCAATAAAAAAATTCGTTTTCTCCGGCGTGACTTCGGAGAATTTGCTTCGCATTGTGAATGACAACAGTTACTTCAAAGGCTGATATTTGCATATTGGAAGACTCCTTAACGATAATTAAGTAAACTGCATCGCACTGCGTTGATTTCCCTCTTGCTATTGGCAGCATCACGTCTCGGACATAATGGAGATTTACAATGGAAATGAATCTCAATGCTGTCAACAAAACGTGGAACGCACTACAGAACCCCGATGCCTACAATGGTGAGTATTTCAAACGTAGTGCTCCGTCCGTCATATAACGGTGAAGCACTTGGTGGCTTTCGTTAAAAAAAGGCTAGGGCCGACGCCGGGCCTCTTAAGTCTCCGATCATCAATGGAGACGGCTATGGCGTCCATTCAAAATATTGACTAGCGAAGAAGCTTGAAACTTCAAGGACTGATATTTGCATTACTCCTTACATATTACTCCTTAGAGATGATTAAATATAATGCATAGAACTGCGTTGATTTCTTGCTAATGGCTTCGCCGGGTGATAGAAAAATTAACGTTCAACTTTGAAATTGATCATGAATTTCAAATTAAATCGACATCCCTAAGAAGAAATATTCAGAAACATTCGTTTCTTCAGAAACTACTGTAGACTAGAGCTAGATACCTGGAGATATATTTAGCCCTTTCCAAAGAGGCGTGGATATATATTTTTAAAACAATAAAAGAGCTGAAGTCAACAGTTTCGGGCGAATAAAATGGCTGATACAAAATAGAATGTATGGCAAAAAAAAAATTTGTCATAATTTGTTTTTATTCCAAGTGTATGACATGCACTTGGAATAAAAACCTGAAAAAAATGTATGCAGTGTAAGCAATAATTTATGCAAGCTAGATTGACTAAGCTCTAATAATTACAGCAGTGTCAATCATGCGAGAGTAGAATGGTGGTTAGAAGCCTCATTGTATACGGCGTCCCTTTCACGCACGTTATCACAATTAACATGGAAGTACATTTAAAAAAAATAAATTAAAACATAATGACATAGTGTTCGATAGTTAATGAGTTCCTTTTGTGGAAAAAAAACCTTGTCACACACCATAGAGGTGGCTTGCAAAGTATCTCAAACAAGAAAACGAAAACGGAAGTCACCCGCTCATAAAAGATGCACGCAGGTAAAACGCTCTAGACGGATAAGCCTATTGACTGGAATGCGAACTCAGATCCCCCAGAAATAGGGGTGATTCATCTTCGGGGAAAGGCGACAAGAGGAAACGCGGATTCGTGATAGAAAGATCACGCGACGACGGCCACGTTACCGTATGGGAGGGGGAGTGGATTTATTCCACGGGCAGGGATGACCCTAGGGTTAAACAGGTTGGACCCTCGAATAGAATCAATAAACGCGGTGGAGGAACGATTGCGAGACACTGCATTCACTGCATGACGTTATACCTGGCACACTGGGAACAGGCGAGAAAGACAACGTCGGAAGAGTACATGGAGTGATATTAATTGCAGAGCCACGTATGCTTCGAATGGATATTTCCTCGGCGGATCGCAAAAGGTGGGCGTATTTCATAAATCGATATTACAGGGTATACGAGGCAATTGCAATACCCTGAGTGAACTTGTATCAAGTAATATGAGATACCACGTTTGAACAAATTTTAAAATTCAAGCGCTGCAAAGGATGAAGTTAATGTCACGTACCAGGATCAATATCATTTCTGTTAGTCAACATCCCGTTTTCTCAATTAATACTAAAAGTTCTCAAGTATATAATGACTGGCATCTGACTGGTGTACTGGCATCGAAATAAACGAGCATACATTGAATTCAGACATGCGAAACTGCATAAATCAATGTCATAATATCGCTCTGTTTACTTTTTTTAAATTGCACTTGAGAAATAATTGGATATAAACATGGAAAGTCCACGAGCTGGAGATAGTAACCTCTGTGCAATCTCAATACACACTTGTACCGAAACATAGTACTTTTATAAAAATTGACCAAAGTTGATGAGTATTACAGGGTATACGACTGAAATTTTTGAAAATAAAATTTACGAAGGAGGAGCCAGTGATAAATCATAATTTTCCGAATGACTACGCGCTAAAGATTAACACTGAAATCCAAAAACCTCTTTATTCTGGGTCAATATTACTCGGACAACAATTCTTTCCAATGACATGGGAACCAAAAATACAAAAACAAAAATGAAAAACCAAGAAGGCGATTCAATTACGCTAAATCAAGGTCCCGATTCAGTTCAGCAAGGAAAGAGAAACACATCACTCCTCAATCCGTTCTCAAGCAAGTTCTGAGAATTTCTGTCGTCGTATCGGGGGATTTCTGAGCTCGCCGAGTATACCAACCTTTCAACCCCCAAGTGCAGAGAAAGTATGTAATTGGGCACAATTCATGAAATGGCGCGCAGGAGGAGTCGATGGTGCCGGAAAAGGGATGCACTTTTCCGCTTCGATAACCCGGAAAAAAAGGGGTACCTTGAGAGCTCAGCACGAAGTCTATGGGGGAAAACACTTCAGACTGCCTCAACGTTTATGGTCCTTTGTCCAGATCGGCACACTGGTACTGGGGCAGTGAGAATTCTCCAAAGCAATAACCCTTGGAACATCCTGCCACTTTAGACAATGGATTTGGACGGTGACAATACGACGAATGCGCGAACACAGTCCAGTTTAATGCTTGGTGAAACTGGACATTAACATTACCCACTGCTTAGCGTCGAAATTCCCTTTCTCCATGCATATCCATGAAAATTCTAGAGGGAGCACCAATTTAAATTGAAGACACGTAGCGTTTTTTTATACAACGAATGCATCATTTAGGATGAATATTGTAACCTGCCTTTTGATGCTTCGAAACAGCATCATTTTTCTTGCCTTCAACCATGTATCATCTACTATTTTCTTTCCACTTTCTAAGGCGAGATGTTGTAGAACAGCATTTTCAAACGATACACATAGGATATCGTACCTTCTACTTCAGTTTCAACTCGTGTTAAACGTGCTTCAACTGACTAGCAGTCATCATCAGGTACAACTGAGTTGAAACACGTGTAGTACGAGTTGAAAATAAAGTAGACAGTACGATATCCTTTGTGTATCATAACTATTTTCTTGATGAACAATAAAACTTTTACTATTTTCACACTTTTTTATTCTTCACCGACCAGGTTTAAACATAAGTGTCATTATCAACCTTGATATCATAAACAAAACAAATTTTCACAATGTGACGCCTGATGTTACTTCAAATATCATCAACTAGTCTGAATTCTAGTGTCTAAATGGATAGTCTCAGAGTTTAACACTCGTTACCACGTGATATTTGACCCCACGATCCCGAGTTCGAATCCTACCTGGATGGATTTTACACCACATATGGCATCGGTGAATGCGTACATCCAATGCCGCATACAGTAATACCTGATTTAAACAGGCTCCAACGACTTTTTCATGAGAAAGCGAGAACTGAAATTGATAAACATACACAAAATAGAGTGAAAATGCCTCAGTTTCATTGCTGCCATCTTGTTTCGTGTTTTTCACGGAAAGAGCACCTTTGTAGGCATGCTATTCTACCGAGAGCCTTCATGTTAAATAACTGGTAGAATGACAGTCATTACAAAACTTGACCTGTTGTCAACGACCACGTCAGCTAAACATTGAATTTAATTTCACCTTATAAAACTGACTCTAAAGGCTAAGACATAATGAACATGAACGTGCGACATGCTCCGAACGCGCGAAACATTAGTAACCTCTAAAGAGCATGCAAAAGCTCTTCAAAAAGCTCTCACACTCAAAAACTATATTTTACTGAGACTCGCGGAATAAAAAGCCTTTTGCACTCCGAGTGCAGAGATCAGCAGTCCATAAAAGCATGTATTACCGCTGGAATTCCGGGCCACCACAGCCGTTTCTCGCGACTCCTTTACAAGGAGTTAGAGGGAGAGCCAAATTAAGCGCCGGAAAACTCGTTTTTTCCTTAATATCCTGGGACACATTAATGAGTTTCCACAGATTAATTAATAAATAAACCGCAAAAAGCAATCCGGTTGAAATGGGATGATAAGAAAGAGCCGAAATGGGTCGCGGAATGGGTTAAGACATTACGAGAGGGCCAAGACAGCAAGAAGCCACCGACCGAAATTGCCCCCCTGGCCAGCTCCCGTGAAACGATGTGGGGGAAAGGCTTCTCCCAGGAAGGAGAAGGGGTCCCAACGCTCCACTTCCCCCGATTACGGCCGTTAAAGGCAACCGAGCCCTTCGTCCCTCCTTCAGGGATCCAACCGCCGCCATTAAAGGGAGAATCCCATGAGTCGTTCGCCCTTCCAGTGTGAAATTCCGATGATTCCTCCCAGCGCGACGGGTGGAGCTTCAAAACCCCTTCTTATGGTCAAAGCAGGAAGGGGCTTCCATCGCAAAGGGACCTCAGAGGACGAAGTGCAATTCCAGGGGAGGCGCGAGATTGCAGTGATCTTTGCCAGCCTTGGTGTAAAGTCCTTCCCGATTCATCCCGTTGATGCGGGTTCGTATTCCGCCCGGGTGAGTTTTCCACAATTGAGGGAACGGAATGTCTGGCTATGTCTCCAGTGCTTCGGCCCAAATGAGACGTGCAGACAAGCCAAGATTAGCTGTTTGAAATTACAAAAGTGAGCCTGAATTACTAATAGCTTGGAATTTAAGTGAAATAACTATGAGCTACAACACACCTAAGGCTGTAGAGAATTCACAGTTTAGGGAACTAACCAAATGAAGGGTAACAAGTTTTAGGAACATATGCAACCCCAGGTTTTATTCTCCTCAAATTAAAAATTTCACACCCGTAACGACCAACGCGGATATGCCATCCATTCCATGATGCTCATGTAAATTCAATAACACGTAAATGTACTGCAATGCATTCACGAGACGTGATTTTCAAGTTAACAACACACAAAGGTAAAGACTACATCACGTGATGGACGAACTAAACTTTGCAGTATACAACCGTGTCCTAAGAGTCTTCATCACACTTGCTTCCGTGTACGTGACCGAGAAAAGAGCGACTCGACGGATCCTTAAAACTATGTGACGAGTTGCCACAACACAGCAAATGGCCGATAACACAGCAAAGAGAGCTGATTATTATCCTTTTTTCACTCTCAAGTGGTATCGTCAGGAAATCATCGGGGCTGACGACACCGGGACCTCAAGTTCTGTCGTCATCCTCCTCGTCTTCAAACGAGCCTCAAAAGGAAACAATGCACGGGGAGAGGGTTGGAGGGAAGGGAGAGAAAGAAAAGAGGCAGCCAAAGATGAAGGGAAAGGATGAACAGCACATGCACAGCAGCCCCAACTTGACTGGCACGACCCGCATAATGTCTCCCCATCTTCCCGGGGAGAGAGAGGGACAGAGAGAGTGAGGAAAAAAATACATGGAGGAGGATGAGGGAAGCCTTCCCACGCCCCGCAGCGGGGTCTTTCGCCTCCTCTCTCCACACAGCCATGAGAAGAGCAACCCCACCGCTACCACCTGAAACCGCCACAGCCGCACGCCACGCCACCGCTCCTCCCTCTTTCAGCATTTCACTTTCGCTACCCGCGTCAACCACACAGATACCCTCCCTTTTGTCTCCAGCAGAAAAAAGCCGGGGCGAGCATGGATAACCGACCGACTTCCTAGCCATACCCCTCCGCGACGGAATAGTCTGAGCGATCTTGCGATGCGTCGACTGCTATATACAAAACCTCCTTGCGATTTGTGAAATCATAACGCGAGTCGCGGTTTGTGAAACCTCTACGTGAAATCGGTTGATTTATGATCTCAAACAACCACAAACAGCACCACATCCGCCAAAATTGCCACGAGAATTAGCAAGCCTGGATAGCGTAGTGGTCCAAGGTTCGATTCTCGGTCCACGCAGAATTTTTCTCGTGGCAATTTCAACGTATTTCATCTACAATGTTTGATTATTTTCACATAGCCAAGCACAGCATAAGTACAAGTGAAGGATAATGTCGTTTGGGTGTGGCTTCTTTGGAGCCCTCTTCTCCCTAGCGTTGACATATTGGATGGACCGCAAGGGCCTAACATCTGGTTCGCTCGTGTCCGTCAAAATTTCCACGAGAATTAAGAAGTCTGGATAGCATAGTGGTATCCGCATTGTCCCAGCAAACGAAATGTTCGATCCTGGTCCAGGCCGAATTTTTCTCATAACAATGTTAAAGTATTTCACCACCTATATTTGAATATTTTTAGCACCACATCCATTTAACTGGTTGATGCATTAAAATAAATAACAATAATAAGGGAACAATGAGCGAAATAAAAGCATGAAGCAGCACAACAAAAATATCACCTGAAGTGAGAGGCGCTTAGGATATAATTACCCATGTGTCGTTTAAGAAGCTCATTGAATATGTTTGGTGGTGAGAAGAAGTCTACGGCAACATATTATGAGGAAAATGACTGTGAGTTAAATTCAAAGGAGATTCGGTAAAAAAAGAGATGGCTAAGACAGGAAAAGAGAGAATTTTGTATGTGTAGGAGATTGAAGTTCAGTGAGGGTTGAGGAGGGACAAACTGGAAAAAGAGGGAAATCACAAATGTATATATATATATTATAGATCTTCATCGCCCATCACATCACCCTTTTCGACGTTACACCTTGTGAGCCCCCACTAAGACGCGAGGGAGAAAGTAATAGAATATCAACCTTTGTTTTTGATGCTTGTGTAAGATAAGTCGGCCCCGGTGACAGCGGGGTTAAGTCTTCACTTGCCAATCAGAGGGTCACGGGTTCGAGTCTCGCCTGAGTGGTTTTTTTACCACTCAGGACATGGGTGTTGTTGTTCGACTGTTATTAATGTTAACCACCCGATGTAAAAGGCCTTTAATGTGCTGTTTTCGGGATTGTGAGAATAAATAAATAATAAAATCCTTCATAGCGCTCTATTTAAAAAATACTGACACATTCAGATGCTGGAGTAATACGGAATAATTAAATTCATGGATCCCTTTGGTTTCCCCCTTATTTCATTAGAGAGCTTGATTCTACTGAAAAAGTCTAACAGTTACGTTAAATAACATCATCAGTGTCAACCAAGCAGCCTCGAAGTCGCTACGTATTCATTTGCTATACGATTCCTTGCAACAATCGACGCATCTCCACATTCCGTGCCCGAAGATTTCATTAAATCTTCTATAAATGCCATACTGCGACAGGCAGAACAATTTGCATCACAATTTCAACATCGGAGGTTTCCTACTCACCAACCATCGTCGCCCATCGAGTCGGCACGTGGCCCTGAGCACACGAGGGGTACCGACTCGCGTCTCCCTTCCGTACCGCAACCTCCCGCCATATTTCTCCGAAAAAATCCCTCACATTTATATTCTCTCCCCTCTCTCACATCTGTTTCCATCACAAAGAGCTCGGAGCCACAGAATGAGAAAAAAAGGGAACCCCGAGAGTCAACCGGCGCCGGAATCAAAGGGTTTGTGAACATGCAAATGCGGAACTTTTGCGCGTGTGGCACAAAAAAAAGTTCCAAAGGATTTGCACCAACGTCAGGACAGTGCACGAACATTGGAGTGAGGAGGATTAAAAGCACAAGAGACAGAAAAAAACTAAGCCCCACTCACATGCTCTGGGGCGAGAGCTCAATTCGACGGGGTATCTCGAGTCGAAGGGGCGTTTGCCAGGACAAGAAGAGAAGAACGGTAACCTAATAATGACCGCAGAAATTTGGATGAGGTCACTGAATATGGTTTGCACAATATTATCATAAATAATACTCAACCCGTACAGAAAGAGATAAATGTCAAGGCAATTACAAGCACAAAAAAGGGTAAAGGAGAAGAGAAGTGGACCCAAGAGTAGACGACCGAAAGACCACAATCAGCAAACGAGTACAATGACCGACAAATAAGTATTGACCAAAGAAAAGAGGTGACGAAGGATGACACTAAAGAAAAACGATAGACATCGGAACAAGCAACATCGTTTACGCCATGTAATGAATATGGTAATGGAAATAATGAAAGAGGTACTTAGATTTGATAGACTAATCTGAACATTACCTTATCAGCGTAAATTAAAGGCTATATGCATTTCAATTTTAATTTCAGAATATATCCCGATTTCTTTCCATCATCAAAATTACCTATCCTTTTTCTCCACCTAATATCACTGGCTTCGCCACCTCTTACAGCTTAACCTCATCAAACGATTATGGCTTCATCGAATTTACTCGAGAAACTACCTTAATCACTTACCACGCGAAGAGGATCTATATAAATTGAGTCCATTCTTTCTGTTAATCTTGACTCATCCACAAACTAATGTCCCACGATGGACCGCCACGTATTTCATTTTCTAAACCATTCAATATCTCGCTCCATGCCTAAGGGCTTACGGATCCGACTTTGTACACGTACTATCCAGTAAATCACTGAGAAAGTGCGAGACAATAGGTGTCAGACCATCAGCCATGAAATAGTGGAATTAAAAAATGAACCAGGAGGGAAAAGCAAAGAAAAAGGGAGATATTTTATGCGCCACTTTTTTGCGTTGTTCGCGGAAAGTAAGAATTATAGCACCAACCTGTTCCACGGTATGTCTCTCTTCATACTGGCGCCTTTACCAGCACCAAAGATTCAGAGCCAAGGGCGTGCAATTACGCTTTATACGTCAGGCTCTAATTTGAACTACGAGTAAGAGCTACTCGTATTCAAAATTTTCTATTAACTGGTAACTCGCGTATTAACTAGGAGTATCGCGCGGCTCCAGCAACTAAAACACTCATAGCGTTCGCAGAGAGTACCGTACAAATGGCGCGGCACTCCTTTGTCCACTAATTATATCTTCCTGAGCTGCATACGAGTCGGATAGACAGTAAGAACTTACACAAAATAGAACACGATATAAAATATTACGCAAAACGGGGAAGCAGACGACACTGTTGCCGCGGAATAGGCGCTCGGAGTGCCGAGGCCGCGAACCGTGTAAGAGGGTGCGGCGGCACAAAATGTGAAGGCCCACCAAGCAAACAAACTCGTCAACCGGCAAAAAAGAGGAAGAGCAAAGTGACGCTGGCGGCGAGACGGGCGAAGAGCAAAGCTGCCGAGCGCTCTCTTTTTATTCTAAGTACCGTCAACACCACGAGCAAAAGAAGGCGAAGAATATTTTTGCAGCACCGTCTGCAGCTCATATTCTCCACTATCCAGCGGAAATTTCTTTTGACTACCTAAAGCCACAAAATAGTAGGCGGCTTTGAAATCAAGTCACAGCTTCTATTCGCTCCAAAAGAGTTCTTTGAAACTAAACAAAGTGATATAAAATACGATAAAAAATCATCAAAGCCCTTAAAATATTCGAAAAAAATTGTTTTTAGCTTTGAATAAAGCGCTCAGGTACGAAGTTTAATCACGATGAGGTACATTATACATGTTGTTTAACAAGGCACAAAAACTGCAAACACAAAATTGAAGACAGCAATGGCTTCCGAGTATTACTTGATCTCTTTGACGAGGAATAATATGAAAAACAAGAGTGAAGACAAGCATATCCTGCATTCCCAATTCATTTAGAAGAAATTACCCACTTCAATTGCGGCAATAAGCCTCAGTTCCTGCGAATATAGATATCATAATCTCAGTAAAAGCAACTTAAGGGAAAATACAAATGCATAAATTCTTGGATATAAAGTAGATATGATGTAGATTCGGTCGATACTTACCATACATTTTGTGGTAACACTTTGGTCAACAACAAGGGGGAATCGGATAAACAAATTCCCTTCCGTGCGAGTCATAAAGGTAGACTTTAGCCTTGATCAACATTATATTACTTTCCATATTATAGAATTCTTCCATTAAGTTTCAGTGGGCATGGCAAATATCCTAACTCGAGAGAAATGTAGCTCTACCCGGAATATAGCGTAATCATAGTCGCAGCAGATGAACGGAGTAAGTTTTCAGCGTTCCTGAACTTGCTTACAATATTTTCGACGCATTTCTCTCTTTTGAATGCCTATTTCAAATAGCCATTACAATGATTATGCATGGGACACGTTTGAAAGAAAATTACAGCCGTGATAATGACATAGCCACATGTTCACAATCTGTTCTTTTCCTCTTTCCGCGAATGCTTTAACAGATAACCGCCAGCAAGAGCAAAGCCACGCGGTAACAAAACAAAACAGGCGAAGCGTGGCGAAATACATAGACGTGCAATATTGACTGTGCTACATGTCTGCCGGATTTTCGAGGATTAGCTTACGTTTGCCAAGAAAAAAGGGCGATAGAAATTAAATGCAGAGAAAGGACGCAAATGCAGGGAAGAGAAGTTGCTCGATGAGGGGCAGAAAGTGCGAGACACCTTTGGGAGATTTTATTTTTTTTAAATAGAAAGTTTTGTGGCGATAGTAACCCGGCATTGGAGTAAACACTATCCAACAAACTAACAATTTATAAATAGAGCACCAAACTGTTTGATGAATATAGCTTAAACATAAATACACATACAAATTTATAAACTAAGGTAGAGAAGGCAACTTAAGACTTACTAAGTTAAAAAGACAGTAAATAGTCAAATTGAAAACTGACCCTGGAATGATGCAAATTCCGGTAAGACCTCAGAAACCTACCAATCAACTGGTAGAACACCAAATAACTTGTGCCGACATAATAAAAAAACGCAGCTTCACAAAAAATGCAAGAAATGGCAGCGAAAGACGGAAATATTAAAGGTAATAAAGAGCAGGAACATTTTAACGGCTGGGAGCGACGAAAAAGGGACGGTGAGGACCCTCATTAGGAGCCATGAAGAAAAAAAAACACCCTCCCTTCACAAAAGGAGCAAAGGGGTCTCCAAAAGTCCATCGTGACAATGGGAGAATGGACGGCGGTCATTCCGACAACAGCACACTCCTTCCCGCCTTCGCTCTCACAACACACGCCGGCCTCTCTCGCCTCCTCTTCTTCTTCAGTTCAGACCGAGTAAAGGAGAGCTCGCATTTGCCAACAACTACCCTTCGCAGAGGACAAGACACCACATCACCACCACTGCCACGGCAAGAGGCCGTCGTCACCCCCTCACCCTTTTCCCGCCCACATCCGCCCCCGGCGTGGGAGTTCGGAGTCCCACTGCCCCCACCGCCACCCCCCTCCCCCAGCCGCCCCTGAGGCCGCCCACACAAGGACGCCTGGGCTGCCTTGGAGCACACTTGAACTCGGCACGCCATGCATTCTCCACGCCTGTCTTCTCCCCCCACCCCCCTCTAGGCCCACGCATCATTTCGCTGCAGCCGTCCTTCTTGGGGCAAAGAGAATATCCTGGGTCAGGCGAGAGAGCATTGCCGCGCGATTCGGCAGAACGAACCGCGGGAAGGAGTCCACGTAACCATTGCAAACCTGAGCAATTCACATTCCAAACCACAGGGGTGCACCAGACTAAATTCATCCGTCCAAAGAGCATTGTATAACAACATTTTTACAGAAACGCAATAAGTGCTTCTTCATCCCCGTAGCCCGCTGGTTAATCATTTCTTCGGCATGAAAACCAAAGTCAAAGCGTCCTCTATTCGGAAACACGGCGACCAACCGAAACTCAGATGTAATATACAAAACCCAAATTCTCAGTTAAGATCAAGCTACCCAAATGCCAACGTCATTAACGTAGCGTAAATTAGACACGATAAAAAAGAGCCTTAAAAATTAAACAAATACACAATCTTACGCTCATTATCAGCAGGTATCATAAATCTCGACCTCCCGAAATACATACACAACATATCGATAAATTACCGCACGAACACTTTGAGATTATTTTATATCATGAACGACGCTTACGACGACTTTACGCTATGGGGACGCACTCTTTCAAAAGCTTTGACTCGAAGGAGTGCCAACTGACATGCGTTTGGATCTTTTCAGCTAAAGTTGGAACGCTGCCATCAAATGAAATTGTGAAATTCTACAACAAACTAGCATGCAATTCGATCAAAGCAATGTAGCATCAACAAGACAGTTGAGGCCAAGAAATAATGCTGACCAATCACGTTGAAATTCTTAGAATATTAAGGTTGGAGAACTAGAATGAAATACAAAATAAATAAAACTCTCTCTTCAGCAACTTTGTGGAACTCCATATTTTCACAATATTTAATCGGAAATAACTTTTACAAAGACCACACTCAACACATCTAACACGACCCGGGTTTCAACGATTTATCGTCATCATCATCTGTTGACGGTGATATTCAATGGAGAATGGCGAATTTCAACGATTTACCGTCATAATCACCTGATCGTGTTAGAAGTGTTAAGTGTTGTCTTCGTAAAAGTAATTTCCGATTAAATACTGTGGAATACAAAAAATTGAATTGTCAAAGGTCACTTCGACGCCTAACTCTATGGCCATGCGATATCAAAATTAGATACATCTAGAGGGGATGCATATACTGAATTTCCTTGCGGATCTAAACAGCAGAATGTCAACTCAAGAACATGGCGCATCGCAGTCGATACATTCGACTCACTGACTTGCTCTCCGCCAAGCCCTTCTCTCGGAATTTGTCTCCTTCTACTTGCCGACCTTTCACAGATTTCATCCGTCCCACTCTCCCACCCCTTCCTCTCCTCCTCCGGTTGGCTCTCAGTTTTATTTCGCACGCCTTCCCCGTCCTCCTCACTCCCCCCCTCGACGCCCATCCTTACTCCCTTAGCTGCTCTGCGACTTCTCCGGGGGAAAAAATGACCAGCATTTACCCGCATTCTCACTCCAAAACCTATCTCGAGAGCATACGCACATTCTGGGCTGGACTTCAAAGGGACTACTGCGCATCTTCAGACGTTATATCACGAGCAAGGAGGTTAACCTTGAAGATCGTAGCGACGTAAAAAAATAAAGACACACCTTTGTCTCAAGTTAAAAATTAACCCTAGGTACCTCAGCAACATCAAAAGCGTATGAAACGGTTAAATAAAGGAAGAATTATGTAGATCCGGCTTAATATTCGATTATCTACAACAACGACTGACATTTTTGACTGCATCCGATTTTTTTCTCTGGCGAGAGAAACTTAAATAAAATTGAAAAAAATGCAATGGAGAGTCCTGAAACACAAAAAAAGAAACGAGAGAAAATTATACTGGTTTGCTACTGTAGATACGTTTGTATCCTAGGGCCAAGTCCAGGCACATTTTTTTGTCCATTTTAAGTTTGTTTCCCATGCTCGCCGCGGAGTAGCGACACTGTCGAGGAGGGTATAAATCGGTCGACGCAGTCAGAAAGGTACATGTTTGTTTCGGGTTTCGGGCCGTTCGGGAGACTCCTCGTGGGGAGCCGTGGAGGTCATGGTATTAGAATTAGAGAGTCGGATTTATTTTGCTGGGTCACTCCATTTTTTTCCTTCATTCTCCTAAAAACCTCGCTCATACCTTTCCCTTCCTTCGCCTGATTTCCAATGATAATACGTGACTCGTGGCACTTGTTATGAGTGTAAATCGCTAAGGGAAGTACGGAGAGGACATACCAAACTCTCCTCCCTAGCTCATCCATTCGAGAATAAGCGGATATTTCCTTACCCCTACCTGTACTGGCGCCCACATCCATCCATCGGATCGACTCCTTCCCTTATGTTCGACCTCGTGGTCCCACCCCGCCCGGAGCTTGTCGAGAGAGACAAGCATCGTCATATTGTACCCATGACATTTATTCCCTTAAGCTCACTCCAACTTCCACGATTGCTACTCAAGTGCTCTCTACACGGCACGCGGGACGAGATGAAATTTGAAAGAAAAATCACCACAGTTGAAAGGATTCGAGGCTGAGCCCTAGGAATATAAAGTCAAACTGCCATACCAACTGAATACTCTTTAAACCTCGACCTTCGCCGGCAAATCGGGAGGCGCGAAGAACGCCATCAAAGAAAGGTGCGGCACCGACACGAAGTGTGACGAGGCGCATACACACGTGCATTGGCTTTGCCCACCGCCAGAACATAAACTCACACTCCTGTGAACTCTGCGAGGCTTTCCACATTGCTCTGGCGCACGATGAGCGCTGCAGGCGACGAGTGAAAGTCTATGGGGAGTGGTTCATGGACGTGCGTTTATCCGCGATGCGTATCCATTCCCACTTTACAAAAAAAGAAGCAAGGCCGAGAGAGAGAGAGAGAAAATTCTAGGGCGTTGGGAATAACCATAAAAATGAAAAACGCAATTTCCATATCTCCATCTCGTCGCGGTTAATTCTAAAAACGGCTTATCGGAAAGCCGGGAAACGAATCCGAACCGCCGAGGGCTTTGGAGGAATTCGACATGCAAATACGAGTGCAGTATCCTCCGTATCTCCGGATGAGATTAAAGCGTTCCATATGATTTAATTATCACCACTCTCGACTGTTTCGGACGAATTGAAATATATATGAGTCCCGACTTCAGGGTTAGATAATTCGGATAAAAATACAACTGTTATCTCCGCAAGGCCCCTTACTTGTCTGCCACCTGCGAGATCCTTTCTTCAGGAAGCGTCAAAGATTTGACATTGGAATAAAATTTTCAAGCGCTGTAATTCAAACCTTCACTATTTTCAATGAAACCTGAAAAATTTGGTTGGAAACTGGATTGCCACATAGCCTACCAACTGGGTCTCAAGTTCATGCCAGATTATTCCAATTGGAACATTGATTTTGAACTGATGAAATAGATGGTTTCATAAAGGTTAGCGACAAAATATGACCGCGAAGGTCACGTCCTCCGCTCACAAATCACTATTACCTTTGTCATCTATAATTCTTGACACTTCAGATAAGGTGGTGCAGTTAAACTGAAAGTATTCGGGAAATACATGCATATAAAATTCAGTCATGCTTAAATTAGAATTCGTTAATATATTTTTACAGTTGAACCATGATATCGATCTCACCAACCCAATATTTATATAATGAGCTATGATTAACAAATAAATTTTCAGAGAATGTTAGAAAATGGCTATAACAGCAGTATGGACATAAGACTTAAACAGCCACCCAAATAAAGAAAAAAGTACAAATCCTTCAGTTATAAAGGTCAAAACCAAAGACAATACCTTAAACCGTTCACAATGATTTAATCAACATAACTTAAAATGGATTTGGGGAAATGGCATGGTGATATCCGCTAAGAATCCTGCTAATGCCATTGAAAGCATTAATGCACGCCTTTACATCAGATTCGAAAGGAAAAAAATATGCAACACAAGGATAGGCATCGCATTTCGCGAGATTTAACCGAACACTCGAGGCTCTCTAATGAACGAGCGGAGAAATTTTAGCGAAGAAGGCAAGGATATCACTTTCCACTCCAACGCGGCATTTATCACAGAAGCGCTCCATTCCTTCCGCGCCGATGAACATCACATGAGAGGTGTGCGCTCGCACAAGTCTTTCTCTCTCTCTCTCCGTTTCCCTCTCCGCATAACTTTCTGCACGCTTATTTCCTTCCCAGTCACGTAAGAACCCATTCACACCTTCTCCGAAGACGCGCTAGGGCTCGACGGGTAATTCAAACAGAAAATGAGGCGTTTCCTCAAAGGCGAAGAGGGGATTGAAAATGAAAAAAAACAAACAAACAAACAAAGCGTCACTGCCAAGGGACTGAATTTTCGCACTTTTGCGGTCTCTCGCACGAAAATTCTTAAATTTCTTCGCGACAAAGGGGGAAATTGCGCCGCGCCCAACCCCAAGGAGAAAGCAAGAGACGAAGGAGATGGAATTCCTCTGCGACTAATGGAAGAGTCGGATTGAGATAAAGAGAGAACGGAGACGGGTATTGAGGCGATGACTGGCGCATAGTACGAGCCCCGGAGGCGAAATTAACTTTAAATGGAATTTCAAGTCAGCGTGAAAGAAAAAATTTCCAAAACTGATAAGTCATGAATTAGCATCTCTTGGGTGAACAGGAAAAAGAGATCGAACACAGACCGAAGAAATCAACGCCAGAATCTGTTTGAAAATGTACGACGCAATGCGACTAACATTTCAATTGGGATTGGAGTAAAAGTCACTGAACTAAGGCCACGAGAGAGAGGAACCAGTACGCAAATAAGATTCGTCTGTCCTAGGAAATGAGAAATGATTTTTAAGAGAATGACCGCCATCTGATATCGCTATCTGCCAGTATATGAGTGGATTTAGATTACAAAAAAGAAGTTCAAATTTTAGGTATGGCAAGAGTCATGTTTCATAAATTCAAGGTGTCTTAAAACTAGAATGCGAATAATTTCTGACAGCAATATAAAAAAATACAAGCACGCGGATCTTTAAATTAAAAGAAAAAAGTTCATTTTTAAAGGTAGACCAAGAGCATTCCTCGTTAACTCTTCCGATGTAAGACACATGAACAAAACAGTTCTGTTATAATAGACAGACAATTCTACATCAAAGGCTATTTGATACTATTTAATTGATTATTTTTTTTTGCCTTGGAGCAGGGTGACCTACAGCGAGCAGGAGAGAATGATGGCTATCGTATTGCAATATATGTCACGTAAACAATAAATTTAGCGACAAAAATTTCTCTAAAACTCTCAGTATGCTATTCTGATGATAAGGCTAATAAATCTCATGTATTTAATTTTCAGTTAAGCAATTAATTCATTACCCCAAAAACAAGCAAACTGAAATAACATGTTGGTGCATATAGCGACATCGGTATTCTGTTATAGTAAAGTAATTAATACTACTATTTCTAATTCTCCATTTGCATTCATGGTAACGCTCTAAGCATATTACGTAAGCATATTGACTCAGCCAAAAGACTCGCAGGTAGCTGATAGTGTTGACGCACAGGGGCCTATTCACACTTAGGTCATTTAAATAAATGTAGCCATATTTACTTGACATGGTTATGGCTCGAAACGCTCCATTTACTTAGTAAGACAAATATCTGAATTAAAAGGTCAGTTAAAAATAAACTCAATATTAAATTCTGTCTTCATAAATAAAATAGAGATATCTTCCGTCATCCTCATTCTATCGTTAGTATTGATTTTAACGTAATCGCGCTATATTCCTATAGACCAACAGGCTTCAGTTTTAAAGCGAATTTGTAAAACAAAAGCATCGAAATTGATGGCTGTGATCAAATTGAAAGTTACGCGGTCTTCAACTAAAAAGAGTCGACTCGAACCACACAAACAATGTTGCGTAGAATAAATATCGAAGAACAGTTATAAAACTGTAGAATTTTAACACCATAACTATTTTATATTTTAACACCATAGCTGGTATGAAAAGGCCCAACAACACATAAAAAAATACGTGATGCAAAAAAAGAAAAAGCTATGTTATTCATGGCGATTAAAATCCCCCTGCCACACACCCTCGTAATGGCTTGCAGGGTATCACGTAGGTGTAGATGTAGATGTAAAACATGCGAGATGAATCGCAAACAGCCGCGATATCTTAAACCAACCACTTGATCTTTGCAGAGGGATGTCGGGTGCTTTGGAAAAGTGAAAGTCGAAAGAAATTTCCGTCGTTGTTTACATCTCAACACCAAGAAGAAACGGAAGAGGGAGACGGAGCGATACAAAGAGAGACAGAGAGAGAGAGAGAGAAGAAATGATAGAGATTAGTTGGGGACATACAGCATAAACAAAGAGGGGGAGCGAGAGTATGTGAAGTAAGCGAGAGCTGCGCGTGGAGCAATGCCGGTCGCCCCGGAACAACCCACGGGAGTACAGAAGAGCAACGGGGAGTGAATAAAGCTGCCTAGCTGCCTCTGCCACTCGAACCGATGGGAACAGGGGGTTAAAATGATAAATAAAAACCAGAGAAAAGCCTATCTCGACAGGGAATTCGATGGGACAATACGCGGGTTGGCAACGGCCGCCCAATTCTGGCTTATTTCCGTAGGCATGAAAACCAGTCAAATTGAATTTGTATACGAATTTTCCCAGGATGGTTTGAAAAAAAATGAAGGCTGTTCCAAGGTTTCGAAGTGTTTGCATCATTCAAGTGAGTCAACACATTTAGTTTATAAAGACGTGTATTGAAAGGCTCACGATTCGGGTATATTTCCCTAAACATGGCACAAAATCAATTAGGTAGATTGAATCTAGAAGGAAATATTCGCGAATATTCCGTTGAAAAAATTTAGGAAATATTAAAAGTGAGGCATTTATGCAGCAATGTCAAGAGTGAGAATATCATAAATGTGGGACTGATTTGTAAATAATAGCACATCAATATTATGCAATCAGCCAAGCAATCCCGGTTAAATCTCATCCATATAATTGCAAATTCAATGAAGTATCATTAAAAAAGGTTATTTCGAAATAGGAATTTACGTTACGCAAATCATGCAGAAAAGGGATTCTTGGGTTTTGCTGATTTTTACATGTAATTGTATTTCATTTATGTTTCCAGTCGTAAAGAAAAGAGGGATTGACAAAGCTCCGATTGGAAGACGGAGGAACATCTGGCATCTGTTCAGACATTTAATATCCGATGTATTCCAAGAACTTCATCCAAAAAACACGACAGGGAACACGGGATGTTAAAACTTTTCTAAGTAGCTACAGCGAATACAGCGGTAGGGGAGTGAGGGAAGTTGACGAATGAAATCAAGAAGAGGCTAAGGCAAACCGAGTTGCAAGGTTGATCGCTCACCGACAAAGTAAACTAAAGGCTGTGGGTTCGAATACGCCGATGATATCATTGTTTATTCAAGGTCTTAAATTAGATAATATAACTTAAGCAACTGGAACACGTAATACCCAGTTCTATAGCTACTGGGAGACTCGGAAAGAGGATGAATTCGCTAATTAGAGGCAGTGGGACGTTATGTTAAAATAATATACTGAAACTAGAGCGCTCTAAATTTTTCTATTAGCTCCATAATAACATCTCACTAAGAACTCCAGTACTGACCTTACGATGGTTTCTACCTCGCTTCGAGAAACATAAAAATAGTAATTAAAGATTGTTTTGGATCAATGCACTCCGGCTAGCGGTGAACACATCACTTCATTTACGCCTCCAGCTTGTTAAAATTTACTCCTCCAAAACGGCTGTTTATAGGTTTATACGTTCTCCAGTTGTTAAATTTATATTATTTGACAGCGAGACAGGTGTGGTGAATGACCACCTACTGTCTAACAGGTAGTTAAAAGAAGTTTACCCTACCGTGCTTCATCCGAGACGACAAAAAAGCAGATAGAGGCACTAATCAACCGAGAAACACCCCACCAATCGTTCCTCACTATTCCAAATTTAATTTTCTAATTCCCAGCTTCCTTCCCTTTCGTAGCTGGTGTTTCAAACTCCTAGCTGCCAACTCTGGCGGTAGCTCACAGAATAGCGCGTAAATGTGGATGAATAAATCGAATGCCTGAGATGAAATAATGAAATCGCTCGCGCCGAGTAGGATAAAAAGCCTCTCCGGAACCTTACAAGCGAAGAACCGAGGAAACGCACGTAGGCTAGGATTTCTCGCCACCCTGACGAGGGAAGAAAGACGACTGATTCGTGCTCGTCTTCGTGCCTACACGATGAAAAGGGCACTTCTCCTTAACATCCTACAGGGAGTCCCAAAGAAAGACGTGTACTGCCATATGTGTCAAAGCACGATAAAGAGGAGATAAATCAGCGACTCAAAACGACGGCTCTCGTAGTTATTTCTTTTACGAAAAGCGAGCGCCGATCATGGAAGGACTTGAACTCGCAGAGAATAAAGGGGTGAGGCTATATTTTAACCGAGATTTGCACACGAGAGAGCCACTTTCATATGCAACCCATTCCTCGGTGCCATAAATCCACAGCCGCTCATTTCGCAGAATGTGGTAAAATGCCTCGGTGGGGAAAGTGAAAGCACGTGACTACCGATACCCCACCGCCGGCAGATTTATACGCAGACTCCTGGCATTTCAAATAATTGGACAGAACTGGTTGTTTAAAATTAAAATGAGTTCGATAAAATCATACTACCAGTAAAAGCTCTTAATGAAATCAAGGCCGGGATGGATACGTTTTTCAAGTCTACCCAGCGACAACCGCGATATAGTAGACAACCCTGAAAACCAGTTTAAATAGAGCATTAAATCATCTTGACATTTTATAAGTTTATATTTTCAACATTAAAGATTCTACAAAAATGTAATTAAAAAATGTAAATAACCACTACAACTCAGGTGAAAATGATACGGTATTTATACAAATAAAAAACATTTGCTTCAAAACCTCCACGAATGAACTTGAAACTTCAACGGGAAAAATACCGCAATGCCAAAATGGAGAGAGTAAATTTTTTTTCCTACGGAGACTCATCATGGTGAAAAAAAACAAAGGAAAAATGGGTAAGGCTAGGAAATAGCATTAACCGATGCACCAAACTATTTACAGGCACAAATAATTGGACACATACGTTATTATTAGAACTGAACATGGCAGATAAAAAACGTTAATTTCATGGGTGGGAAGTATGCAATTCATCTCGATACATTAATGTAATGCTAGCACTTATACTACCTTGTCTAAATTATTAATGTCACGGTAAGTATTCCTTCCATGGAAGACGTGGGGAATTACAACCATAGCAAATCAAAATTCAAAGAGGTAACAATTCCATTAATAAAATAAGAACTGACAACTGCATAGCAAAACGATTAGATACCTTCATATTAACAAATTAGCAGGATAGTTTACAAAGAGATAAAATTATACAACCATTGAATCTCCAGCCCTGCGTTAATCACACCCTTCACAAAATTACTGTCAACCTCTACTTCTCGTGAGTAAAGTAAACTAAAGTAAGTCTTCGTCTTGTAGAGTAGTATATTGCGGAGGGTTTACAAAGGAAAAAATAAAGTTTTCTAAATGTATGTGTTTCGACTGTAATTTAACTTTTTGTCAAGAAAACAAGCCAACACTTTTATTTTATTGAAAGTTACCATCCAAATAAATTATAGCAAACCCAAAATTTTCAATCAATATACAACTATGTAGTATTCTGCAATAGGCTCATCATTTAGCAGAATAACAAAGAATAAATGGATAAGGCCAGGCAATAGCATTAAAAGAGGCACCAAACATTTTAAAGACCGGTTAACCATTGAGAGAGTATAAACTACATTTAAGATCCAAAAGTAAAAATTTTTGAGCACTTTTTTTAACTTTAACTAACATACGTTATCGAAACCTACAAAAAAAGCAAATGAGCACAGCATTACTCATTGTCTCTTCTTTTTTTTCTAGTAGTTTGCCCTTCAGTTGGTAAGGAGATACAATGTAATGGCCATTCATTTAGATAGAAAGAGAATTTATAGGAATTTTAATTTCGAATTTTGCTTCAGGGAAAAAAATACCGGCTGAAAAGATAGCGGTCATTTCCGGGATGAAAAAATGAACGGAGATTGGCAGAGGCCATTATTTTTATGGACAACATCGTGATAAACCTTTTAAAAAAAACAAAACACGCGCGAACTTGAAATCCAGTTAATAATTCTAGCACAAAAAATGCGAGCGAAGCCTTAATGGGCGCTAAAAGAGCCACGGTAAGCTAAGAGAAATCGATGGAACAAATTTACACAGCGATACGAAAATATCTTAGTTAATGTTGTCCATGTCAGAAAGAACATACACATTGACACCATGAGTATCCATTATTGTGGAGCGTGATTCTTAACCTCACACAGAATATGAACAGTGAATTTGCATATTATTACGAATAACAAAAATACATTTCCTGAAGGTATACGGTTTCCACTGAGAGCTAAGCAGCCCACTGCTAGACCACGTTCCATTCTATCGTCATGATCAGGCATGTAGCTTCAACAATGCAAGTCGGACAATCATTTGAACAGGCTTAATTATCATTCTCATTTAAATAAACATTCCGCCGATGCAAAAAAAACTGGAGCCTCGATGCGATGGAATCTCTAAGATATTATTTGCAACTGAAAGAAAGGCGCAGATGTTGAGTAGTGGCAAATTAGAAAATATTCCACGGGAAAATGTATTCCATAAATTTAGTGAAAGTCATGCAAATAGTACCTAATGACATTTTAGCCATGAAAATGGTGTTGTGAATCATTCCAAAACCAGGCACAATCTAACCGACTACTGACAACCTTTAGCAGCGGCATATTTTAGATATAAGCCACGAAGACAAGAGTGAAACTTTCAATGGACAGGCGGCATTTTCATCTAATACCTAGAGAAGAGAAAAAAAATACGGACGCCTTCATCCACCTAATCGCAAACCCAGGCATTAGGCCGGCGACTATGTTACTTGATCAATCTCAATCAAGCAATACACTTTGAAAAAGGGGTGCTTCTAATATAAAAAGCCTTAATGTCGTTGTATGGAAATGATACTTTAACAATCTCATTTCTAATAATTTTTCCTTCAGCTTTGTGAAATTTGAAGCAGTTTTTTAGCATCAAACGTGCCACGCGACGATACTGTTTCTATAACAGTATAAACCGCACGTTTCTTTAGAGATCCTATATTAATTACATTGTAATAAAAACTTACAGATTCCACTTAGCTAAGGGCAACTAGTAAACCACACCATTGTAATCAATTCACTAACTTTCTTCACGTTAGATAGTTCCTCAAATTTTGCTCGGACGTGGGTGAGAAGCATTCTGGCACTGAATTTCATTCTTGGATTCTTTATTTCGTGAAATTAGATTTTAGCCACAAAGTGAGCTTCTGACAATAAATACCTATTCTAAATCGCCGTATAGAATCGATAGCATGCCTTTGTTTCACAATGCGCATTGGCTATCGACGGATTTTCTCCTATATGAGCGTTTTACACAGTTTCCAAGCCCCTCTCGACCACGGATTTGATGCGGGAGTCGGGCTAATGCGCCCGCTTCCGCTGAGCTGAGTGAGTTTGCAAGGGGGGGGGGAGAGTCATGCCGACTTGGTGCGTGCGGAGTGACGGAGAGGAGGCGGCCCACTCGGTGGCGGCAATCCCCGCCGGGGCAATGCATCGCAGCCGCTTCCTCATCACAAAACGGCATCCTCCCAGTCCCTCCCCATCACGCGCAGGTCTCCTCTCCTGGACGCCGGGGGAGGAGAGGCGAGGGGCGGCCGCCCGCCACCACCTCTCCGCCATCAGCCCCGCACCCCCGCCGCCGCCACCGAGCGCGGACGTGGCAGACAGTGGGGCGCGGCGGCGACCGGGGACAACACGGTGCGGAGGGAACGGAGGGGGGCGTGGCGGCGGGTGAAGGTGGGGGAGTGCGAAAAGTGGCAACATCGCCGTGCGTACTACCTCTGCACTCGACTACTTGCGGACATGCTCCCTCACGCAACGGTAGGAGTGAGGAGAATACAATACGTTATCTATGCTGTTTTTTTAAATGTAGTTCGTTCAGAAAATAGCGCAGTTGAAATATACAGATTTGGCTAAGAAATAAATGAAAATAAAAAAATTCACGATTGTACGATATAAATAGGCAGCCATGATGGATTCTCTGGTCACATGTTACCATTCCCAGAACTACAATGGACGTATTTCCTTGTAACCTGCATTTCACACTCCCAAATGCGCTATTATTGTGGACGAAATTTAAACGTTTTCCACGATGCATCGCCAGCCATGTTTTAAATAACTTCCATAATCACCGACAGCTACAACTACGAAGGATATCATGGGGAAATACGTGAGGGGTAAATAATAGGGTGAAAAGTGAAATACAATTAAGTCAACCGCGAGAAAGATGAAATTTTGAATCCGTTACAAGTGCACTGTAACGTTTCAATACCACCCTAATTCGCTAACAATATCCGGCACTGACTGTAGTTAAATTTACGAAACATTTCGTGAGTAGGATGAGTTACTGACGAGGAAAAACAATAAAATGACGATAGACTTATGTGAATATATCAAAATGTCACCAAAAAATTACCACAAAATAAGTCAACACATCATAGTCATCGATATACCACTTTTCCATTGCAACCCACTTGTCACTACAAAAGGAGACAAACACAGTTTAATTATCTCTTAACATTTCCTCGTAGAGTAAATTTTACGTATCAATCACTATGAATGGCACGCTGACCACCGACTAAAAAAAACACCATAAACAAATCAAAAACTATGGCAAAATATTACAGGAGGAAACATTTTTTGGCACAATTTGCAACGAAATTAAGAGACGTTTTCACGTTTTATTCAACGTAGGAAATGCGTGTAGCAGTTCATTTTCTTTTCTTATTTTCATTTTCATGGGTTCCTCTTTCAACTCTTATAGAAGTCATGAAGCGCACATGGCCACGCGAGGAAAACGCTGAGTTATGACACACAAATACGTGTAGCGAATTCGATAGAAATCACGACATGAGGCCTTTATCCTGAACCTTGATTGATTAAATATGATTCTAAAATATGAATTTGGCGATCTGACGATGTTCAACCTTTGATGGTAGCTTTAAAATTCAAACAAAAAGCCAAGTAGCTCGTATAATTGAAATCCACACCCAACTATCAAATATTGGTTCATTTCTGGCCACGTTACGTCCATTACTCTCAGATATTCATTGCACTTCCAGACAATGCCTTCATACGCGACCTAGTTGCTGAGTAGGATATTGATTAATGAATGTAAATAGAGAAGATAAATGCTAAAAATCTGGGTAGAATGAAAGGATTCTACATCTACGATTAAACAGATATATATCGTATCGATCGAGTGAGGACAGAGAGTTGTAACTAATTTTTTTCTGCAGGCCGATAAATTTCGGCGACAATGAATTTAAGAACTGTTCAGTCGGCATATAGCCCATAATAAGCAATCTTCACCCCATTGATCAGCAAGGCAAGTACAGACAGAAGATCTACGGCCGAGTTCTAACCCAGGTATACTCCTTACTATAAATGATGTACTAATGTCAGTACGAGCCTGAGCAATACTTGCAAAGTGGGACGAACAACTAGCTAGTTTACGTACTTTCGGTCGAAAAACTAGTCAAACAAATAAGGGAAGGCAGCCGTCGCCTTGGCATATCTCGCGACAACGCCTAGAAATGACATCATACAAGCAAATAAAAGTAAATGAAGTCACGCAGGAGCGAAGTACAGTTCTCAAACTAGGAAGATAAATTAATAAGTATGTACTCAAATTTGCCATCACGAAGTTCGCAGCCTAAGACAAAGAGGAGGCCAGGAAAAATCAGTACGACTCGGAGGGCCGGCTACGAAGCTTCAGTAATGGAAAACTTGACTAGCCCGTACCAGCCCTTCCATGGTCGCGACACTGGCCTAAGGGTTGAAAATGTGACGGCACCTCCTGAATTTGGGGAAAATTAAGCACGGCTAGAACGTAAACAATCTAAGCCAGCCCGTTCCGTGACGATTGTTCGCGCGAAGAAAAGGCCTAGTCAACTCGATACTGGCCGAGGATGAAGGAGAGGAACTAATACATGTTGAGGACTTCACGATCTTAACAAGAATAAAATTAAAGATTCTGCAACATTGACTCAGTTTAGCTATTTCTATTTAGCACCATTTTTAATGCCTTTAATAGCTAACACTAAAACAGAACGACGATATAAGAAATAATTTGAAAGAGATTGCGAATGTCAGGGACAAAAATGCCCAACCTCGTATCAATTAAGGAAAAACTTCACATTATTAGAGACTTATGAGAGGAGTAAAACGATACAATAAGTATCCGCGAGGAACTTACGATGATGGGTCAAAATACGAGTATTCAACCGAATAAACAGGTTTACATGGACTGCATGACAAAGTTTAGATCTTTAAAACCACGTTTAAAATTGTATTTTTTTGCTACATATACGCCTTGCCGACTTCTATAACGTCAAAAATGTATATCCTATTCCTTACATTTCCCCACTGAATAACTGTTTTCCCCCTATTATTGCCCTATAATAAACCACCTGCTCCCTATTATTGCCCTATAATAAACCACCTGCTCAACTTGCCACAGCTAACATGAACAACTATTTCCCAACAGGAGAAAAGTAAATAGTCATGGAATGGCGGAATCACTAGGAAAAAAGTTTGAAAGGAATGCTGTAATTTACGATAGAGATAAGTTTTCAGCCTGAACTGCTTGAAGATACCGTATGATGTTACCGCGAAACAGCGAAAGGATTAAATGCTTATTGAAAAATGCTATGTCTACAGGATATAACTAACCCCCAGGGATAACATATATAATGGGATAACAGGATAAACCAGGATAAACTAACCCCCAGTGTTTTAGAGACTTTTATCTCTATAGGATCGAAACAAAAACAAACTTACTGTAAATGAACCCAAAGAAATATTATTTATCAAAGATGCAACATTTGACGATTATAATTATTCCCAAAAAATTACGGAATCCATTTCGTAGAATTTGCACCTAAATAGCAATATTGATTGCAATGACTACGACGGGAGTAATTACAAATAAATACTCGAACGAAATTATCTTTCACTTATTCAGAGGACAACGGAACGAAATCTTTGAAAATATCTACATAATAACAAAACTTTTTTTGAAAGAGACATCGTGGGATTGTATATTAACAAACATTTATTTTCCACGCTTTTGCAAAAACTACTGAAAATTTTTACACGAATGTATACGATTCGGGTTCAAATGGATTATCATAATCATTATGTCCCTCACCACGACATTAGTTACCTTATTATTACTATGATTCATTGAAACGGGTATATGAGAGCGTTAAAAATTTCAGTGGTTTGTATTAAAGTTGGAAAGTAAATATTTGTTATCTTGATACTCCCCCCGACTTTCGAAGAAGGGCCATTTTATTCTTTATACAGCAAGATTCAATCCGGTAAAATCGATGGGTCGCCGCCTCCCCCACTCCTCTGGACCAACCCCAACTAAGTTCCGCCGACCAGCCACACAAAAAGAAAGACCACCGCAACCACGAATTCCGGAGGATACACCGTCTCTCTCATCTCCTCGTCCACGCCTCCAACATTTCCTCCTTAGGCCCGACAACACTTCCCCCCAACGGCTACGCCCTTCTCTCTCCAGCACACCAGAGTACGTGCCTCCGAGTCGGCTGCGCGTCTGAACCCCCCTCGACCCCCGCGATCCCCAGGGCTCTACCCCAACACGCCGCTGAATCGAATCAGGCAGGACCAACTCCACCTCATCCCTCTTCCCCTCCCTGCCACGCCTCTATAACTTCCTCTCCGTCTTAACCTACAGCCACGCCTTCTCTTTTCAAACCTCCCTTCCATTTGCTCCCTCTCTTCCTCCGAACCCCACCGACCCTCGCAAGATTTTATAAAAGCGCAAGAAATTTTTGAAGGCAATCGATACTTGTAAAGTTTAATGAATGTATGTACGGAACGGTCAGTAATACTTTATACACTACTAGCGGAAGGTACCCGTTGAATTTCATTGAAACATTGAACTAATATTTTAAGGAAACCACAAAACCTGTAGTATATTTAATTCCGTTATGTGTATCGTTTACTACGTAAGTGTTCTTTCATATACATGCAGCGCCCCTATGAGAGCTACTTTGAGAATAGACATTGAAGAGGTAAATATGACACCTGTGGAAAATATGGCATTGCATTTATCGATTACCCACCCAATTAATCTATCATGGGGCCCTTGAAACTCTGGGCCCTTCTTATACAGATTTTCTTTCTACGTGCTATCATAGGCCTGCAGGAAAAAGTGTTATTTAAATGCTAGAGGCGAGAATATCCTTCGAAAATTAATTTTCTGGTTGTCAAGGAAATATGCCATTGTTGATTTCAGAGAAAAATATAAGATTTTTCAGCTAAAAACTTGATTTTCAGACAAATACGAAGCTTAAAAGAAAATCGACTGGAAGAATTAGCAACTTCATTTATTCAGCCATCCGATAAAAAATCCCTGCCCTCTATTTTGAGTGAAAGTACTTTTAAAAAGCAAAAAATAAAACCAGTGCACCGAACCCAATGCCTAGCTTGGGCCACCAAGGTAGGCCTTAGAGGGCTCTGAGGGCTTTTTAATATATCCTACGTTACAACCAGATATATTTTCCATCTACATGCCAAATTTCACTCAATCGGTCCAGTAGTTTTGCGTGATGGAGCAACAGACAGACAGAAACCATTACATTTTTATATCTTAGTTAGGATTATGTTTGATGAATCTATAGCCGGATCAAGACAATCGATCGCAGGTCATGGAAAAACTGGGGCGAAGGTTTTTCAATAAAATTTATTTTCCCAAACCAGGTGGTAGCGTTGAGAGCAATTCCGATGCAGTACGTGGGTACTACGTCCGTCCGATGGTGCGTTGAACTACGACACCTTGGCACCTATCGTTTAAAGTGGGCGTTTTAACTACCTCTCATTTATTCTACTGACAATTTCCTTACCGCCTGCTTTTCTATCCTCAATGATGCAAATAACTTCCGCCGTCGGTCGCTTTCCACAAATGAACCACTGATGAGGATTTACACGCTGAAAGAGGAAAGATTGCCAGAGGAAAAAGGGGGTTTGTAGACCGAGAATCGAACCCTCGCTTCCCGGGCAAATGCCACTGAGCAACCCAGGATTCTCGATATTTGAGGCAATTGTAGGAGGACGTGTCCACTTGGAGGAGGATGGAGATGAATCGGCGGACAGAAAGGAAGACAAACGAGGAAGTGATTGTTAGTTGGGTGAGGGAATATCAATCTTCTGGATTAGATTAAGAAGAGGCAGAGCACACGTGGCAGGAGGAGGAAGAGAGGGAAGGCTGTGATAGAAGGGAGGATACTGGTTAAGTTGGGAAGGGGAAGAAAGAAAATTGATTTTAAGGAGGGATGGAGAACGTTAAAAACGTATGCTGAGACAAAGAATAAAATGTTATTGGTAGACAAGGCCCAGATCATTGAGAAATCTGCACGATATTTACTTCCTTCCGTTATAGTCTACCTTAACCAGTGGATTACCTAATAACAAAATAATATAATTAGGACTAGCTGTCTGGCACCTCTACGGTCGATCCAAGATATCGCTAGCACCCTTTTCCCTTCGTATCCTAAGGCCAATCCTTTCTAGCACTTACATCCATGAAACCTATCGACATTTTTATTTTATCGCAAAGCCAATTCCCCTCAACAGCTTTCATGAGATTAAAAACCCCAATAAGGGTTTCGGCTCCTTGGCCTGCGACCAAAATAGGAGATGAACCGTCCAGAAAAGTTTTCCCCCATTTCCCCGGTACCGAATCTGATAGAAACGTGTCTGCGCCATAGATCTCCTCCATCATTCAACTCATGGGAACTTTCGCTCGAACGGCTGGCCATTGTGCGCGGGCGGGCGATGGGGAAAACGATTTTTTACAACTCTCAAGGACGACAGGATTTAGCCGATGCAAATTAATGTCCTGAGGGGGGTGAAAAAGACGAATTGCCTACCATAAAGCTCGGGTTCCGAGCAGAATAGCTTTTGAGTCACTTCACCAACGACTGGGGCGTAAGCATCATCGGGGCTCTGGGTCGTGGGGTGGTTGCGAGTAAAGGCTGTTCAACACAGAGGTCCTGGTTCGAACCCAGACGCAGTTGACGTTATGTCAGAGAAAAATCTTAACATACTTGAGGGTCGAGTAGAGAATGGGTGCATGCATAAGGTTCTGAACTCCGTCCATCGGGTTAAGGAAATGGTTAATATCTGGTAGGTACATCGACACTCAGAAAACATTTTACTTTTAAGTATAGACCAATTTGCTAAATATTTCTAAGTTTTCAGGAAAACCAAATGATTTTTGGCCCTTTAAGTTTTCATTTAATTAGATGAATTTTCCAACAGCTCAATCAGTTTTGGTTCACCTTATACAGGAAGAATCGCCCTTAAAATATTAAAAAGGCTATGACAACAACTGAACTTTTAAAAAGGAAAACGCCGAAGAAGCACGAAAACTTCCAGCCCCACATCCCCCGATCGATAGCACATCAACCCACGTATTCACAGTCGGTATATGATATCAAGGAATCGTTGAAGGTGATTTAAAGCCTACCATCCTATCTAGGCATAATTTCATACCACAGTTCATCATGAAGTAAAAATTTTAAAAATTGTACGCAGATGTATAACTAACGTCCCATTGTCATAATATTTTAATTAATAATAAAATATCATTTTTATAAGGTTGAATGTTGGCATTATACTTTCATTAATCATTAAATTTCGTCAATTTAAGTAAAAGGAGAATCCATCAATTTCAAAATAACGTTCCTCACTATTCAATTAAGTCAGCTAGGTAGTAGCTGACATACTCATATCTCATCCCAAACCAATTTTACATGACCATTAAATAAGATATGGGTTTAATAATCACTGATCACTACTTAACCATATGTACAATATTAAAGGGATTACTGCAGATAAATGTATGTTCTGATGCCCAATTTTCGTTTTAAAAAACCACTAAATTTGGGGTGAATGATCATAAACTAGCAAGATTGCCATTCTGCCAAACTTTACATATAAAAAAACACACAGTAAAAAACAACACAGAGAGACACCGGTTTTATAGAGGACTAGTTATCCAAGAGCCCTTTAGCCCACATAACCGTAACGTAAAACGCCGAGTATTAAAAAATCATTGGGGGATTCAGGCAACGGAGCGCATAACGGTAACACGAATCAAGATCTACGCCACTTATTTTTTTCTGCGTCTCCACGTTTCTCTGCGGCCGGTCTGGGACTGTTCGCGTCGACTCGAGCACACTTTCCTGAGCTAGCATTAACCGACCGACCTATCTCGGAAAACCCACTTCACGACTCTCCCTGAACCGTATTGTATCATTAATCTCACCCGTCAGTGCTCGCACACGACCTAGCGAAGTAGTCATCGTTTGAATTTTCCACCAAGGAGAGCATTGGCGCTTAACCGGTAAAATGTGTAGCACCTTTTACTTTTCCACCGAATTACGCTGACTGTGGTATCCACTGAGAAGAGATCGACCTAGCTCCAACGGCGCTACCCACTGAACGTGTAATGGAGAAAGAAAGAACTGCATTACAAGATCTTTTGAACGAACTTTTACTCTGATACTCGAATTCCGCAAGCGAGCAAAATAGCAATTGCTTTTGGTAGTTAATTAAATAAGAACAGTTCACTTACAAATGGCAATAATCCATTACTTTGGCTTTCCTGGTTGCATCAACCTATCACAAGGCAAAAATAAAACATCCAAAAAAATTCACTTCGCACAAATTTATTGACATTCCTATTGCACAACCATATTAAGAATATAAAAAGAACGCAACGATTTTCGTCATAATATGTCACATATAAAGTACTTAAAAAAGAAAACATTTTGGGGAGAACAATTTGAAAATCATTACGAGAACTCTAAACTTTTGGATTAATAAGTTGTGCAAATTAATTATATTATATAAGGCACTTCGGATACATGATCAACACATAGGAGATTCAGAAGTTTAATTTCTCATCGAAAAACTAAAAATTTCACTTTTGCAAACGACGTAACAATCAATTAGCTAATTTGTAATCTGGCAGAACAAAGTTAAAACATTTCCCCATCTAAAAAATGCATTTGGGCCTGAGAGGGCTATAAATGCAGTAACAAGAAGTGGTCAGCAACGGAGATTTATTGTAATGTTGGACCGAAAAGCATCCTTGGAGGAGCGAGAAATATAGGGTACTGACCAGGGAAGTAACGCAAAATTGATGATACCTTTAGCTAGAGGTTGAGTTTAGCGTATCAGGCGATATTTTGAGGAAATGTAGTACAGATGCCATGATGTCACAATAAAAGTTGTTCACTTTCCACAGAATGCTATTCACATCAACCAATTGTTTGATATAAGCTATCGAAAAACTAAACATTAATGACAATGCACCTTGAATATGACATAGCTTATGTTGAACCCTTGGTCGGTGTGAATAAAATCATGTGGAAAGTGAACAACAACTTTTATTGTGAGATCATGGCTTTAGCTAGAGGGGCTAACCTAATGCGTTTGTTAATACATGTCGCGACGGCTCGCAATTTCACAATCGACTTTCCCGGGGTACGCCAGCAGAGGAACACCTCCTCGGATTCAAGATGAGCAGCTCGGTTTCCTCCTCCCCCTCCCCCCCGATTACATTACGTATTCACGGCATCAATAATGTCCAACATCCCACCTTAAGCTCCTCATTCCGTCTCCTTCCGACCCATCTCGTCTCAATTACCCAACCCAAACCGGAGTCCTTGCGCCTCATTCCCGCGACGCAAATCCCCTTCCCCCATCGTAGAACTCATTACCTCGCGTATAATCTCTCTCGTATTAGGTACTCGGATGTTCTCCGCCCACACCCGTAGCTCGCCCATCACACCGCCGACGTCGCGCACAGAAATTGCCTTTCGGTTCATCACGGAGCTCGCCCGAAACGAAGCACTAAGAATTGCCATAGCCTCTTGATGGGAACTTAACAATATTTGGTCACAACATTCGTTGGCCAAAAACACGCGAAACATTAATTACAATGGTGGATATTTAGAATCCATACACTCGCCAATGCTATTTCAGTAGTGAGAAAAGATGACTGCAAAGACACAGCATCAAGGGAACATAGCATAGCCAATACCATAACATGAGGATGAGATAAACTTGAAAAAGTTACACGAGCTACAAATCTGAACACAAAAATAAATACAAATGGTCAACGCAACAACTTGCAGCACTTTGCGCATTATACAATTAAAATAGTTTAGGTCACTCATTCCCATTTCATATAGTTCCCAATTTAGTTCCCATTCATTCCCAGTTCATTTAGTTCATTCAACATCTACACTCCCAGCAAGTGTAACAGGTCGTGACTAAGGCCGAACATGTCAGAGCCGGGACAGGGAAGAAGGAATAATGTATGCGGAATATTGGAAATTAATATTGTTTATATACTGAACAGATAAAAACGAACCTCAGAGCAGTACGGTTAAGTTCACAATGTCAAAATAAGCCATAACTTTATACTCCGAACCGTTTTAAATCAGCCTGTATTTTTTCAATACGATCCGATATCATCCGATACAAGACACGCCGACATAGAAGTACACCAGCAATACGCAAAACCTGATTCATATCCCTACGATTCCAGCACGGCGTTGATTGACTGAAACACACATAGAAAGATAACCATCACCTAAGAGACATGGTTTAACTTCCTCTAAGGCACATGGAACGAACGAGAGTTGGTCGCAGCAAAAAAATATAGAAGAACTTTATTGCGTTCGCGATAAAGAAACGGGAGCAGACCTGTGTACGTAGCGACACAACGCGCGTGGCTAGTAGATAGTTTTACTTCGACTGCGGAGTTTAGGACGATAAAGAGTAGACCACGACTAAAAATGGAAGAATATCGGAGAATGAAAAGATTAACAATCCCGATGTCGCCTCGTAATCCTCGAAGACATCCGACGATTTCTGCCCGTTGGTGATTACTTATTCTCTCAAGGTGCTATATGCCCACTGCCGATTTTAGCGTTGATTATACACTTTTATTTCATGTTGGAGTAATGGAAGGTAGGGTGAGAAGGTGAGAATGCCCTTCACAAAATAAAAATAAAATATTCCACCAAATGTAGTAAAAAACATAAATAAACTAAGAAACCACAACATTGAACTCGATCAACGCATACAACTATATATTAGTTTGGTATAGTTATATACATTGACTGAGTCCAATGGAGTGGTTTTTGTGTTTTTTCACGCTTTTACGAGCGTTGATGGAAGAAATTTCCATGGTTTTGTAATCAGTAATTACCACCTAAATTATAAAATCAGAAAGTACTGCCAAAATTATGTATAATTCGAATAGTTGGCATGTATAATTCAGTTAGATTATTCACCAAACACATCTAAAAACTCAAGCAAGTTAAATTGATACATGGGTCGAGAAACAAAATTGATTAAAAATATTTCATTTTGTTATATTATATTGAAGCATAAATAAATCTTATGATCTCACCACTACTTGCCTCTCTAACCTCCGCCTACTTCCCTCAACTTCCATAGCTCCAACATGAAATAAAGACATACCAGCAGCAAAAAAGGCTGTTGAGGGCGTATCCTTTCTGAAAAAGTTACCAGAAACGCTCACGAAACGTCGGCATACTTAACCGAGTATTTCCCGACGATAACCGGATTTTTCAATCATTTTCAAGAGCAGAGAAAGGTTCAACGAAGAACATGGAGAAGTAATTAATAGTTTTTGTCTCCTCTACCGGCGTATATATCGACACAATACACGTGGATTGTGCAGGTGGTCCACCCTAGGGGAGGTAATGCCTTTTAAAAGCATAAAAATTCCATCGCCGCTGTAACGTTCACCTATCTACCCTGTCATCGGCAGGAACCCTCCGGGGGCAGGGAAAAGAGTGAGGCGGAGGCAGGGAGACGGCCGTATAGCCGGCCTCCACTCGCCTCCGCCCCCTGCCACCAGACCTCCACGACGGTGTAACCCTTCTCCCTTGAGGGCGAAACCAGGAGGCGTGACGACTGCTAAGCAGCATGCATGGAAGATCGAAATCCTATACGTACTCCAATACGCTTCCGTCCCAGGAAATCACTTTTTCCGCCGATTACACAGCCCCAGCCATCCGTGCCTTACCTGAATAAAACAAAAGACAGAAAAAAAAGGATGATTAACGACCGAAAGCGTTCATTTCCGATCTGATACAACTTCATTCATTTTACATCACTCCACGAGTCATGTGCATACCACAATTATTTCTCCCGCCACACACGATTTCAAAATAAAAAAAATCATCATCCACATTTAAGATTTCATGGCCTCATATTTTACGAGGCAGTAGTAATTCACCCTGGAGCTAGGATAAGGGAAAGGGCCTCAACTGTCTTAACTGAGTGGTCTTTGAGGAATTATTGCGTAAGTTAAACGATATTTTACACCACAGTCAATCCGCAGGTTTTTATAACTACTGAAATAAATGGGTTCTGCGCGTTCAAAGGTCTACCGTATATTAAGAGTTGAAGGTAAACGATATAGAGATCATATGTTAGGTGTAAACAATTGTACGAGGAGCACAAGAAAAAAACATTCCATTTCAAACTAAGTGAGGACTTGAGGAAAGCGACCGAAAATAATTCAACGTGCTTTTTTACGCTGAAAACGAAGTAGGTGGTCGCAAAGGTCTCTGCTAATCTTTTTTTGGGTAACAGTCAAGCATGAGTAGCATTATTTTCAATGACTTAAACAAGTGTATGCCTTTTACGCATAACTCAGCCTAAGCATTGAACCATTAGGTATCAGTACTTTATGCAAGGCGTTTAACGAGCCAACTTCCTCATTTGGCATTCGGCCCATCACAAATGACAAATTACATTTACCATGTGCGACATTATCTCCTAAAAGGGACAGTCGAAACGATGACACACACTATTCGGTGAAAGTCTTGGCTAATAGTATAATTTACACCGCGTAACAAGCGGGCTCAGAAGATAAATCTTCGTGATTTGGTGATGGCGCCTTCGGGTTTAACCGGCCACGCCGCGCATTAACCAAAACAAGGAGTTAACTCACTGTGTCGCCGACGAGCTCACAGCATAGGCATGTGATTCAACCCAGAATGAAAAAAATTACCCGAGGGAGAAAAACGATTTTTACTTTCCCATAATTACTCCTCGGAACCTTTGTCCTACAGGTTATCCCGACGCTAAACAACGACAAAGGAACAGAGGCTTTCCAGTCAGACTTGAAGCTGAGTTATACCCGGAGTATATGTATACCATTGTGATACTCAACAAAATTCGATATATCACCTAGTGATAAGTAGTTGCCTAGCCTTAGATGATCCTAGTGTGATGGCCGTACCTTTCACACCGTCTAACTAACAGACTCTTCAAAACCGATTAACCGAAGAACCATCTTTAGGGAAGGACAACTACTTATTTGTAAGCAAATGTCCATTAAATTTAAGACAGACATCGCATCAGAGTTCAAGATTAGATTCCAACCCGCGACATTAATATTGGCTGCCCTGGCCGGTAATATTCTAGAATATTCAATATCACACGATACGATATTGGTACTAAGCACTTATTCAGCCTCATCCATCACGTTGGTAACGCTTATCATCGGTCGTTCAATCCTAAGAATGGTTGACTGCAGCCCTCCACCCTTCCCTATCTAATGCTAGTTCCCTTACCTCCTGGTATCTCTTCCTATGTATGTTTCTCTTTATTTGGTCCATAAATATATTCCTGGGTCTTCGCCTGGGGACTTTTCCCTCTATTTTACCTTCAATTATGTTCTTCACAAACCCACCATGTCTCAGGGTGTGCCCAGTCCATCTGGTCCTTCCTATATCAACGGTGTTACATATGGTCCTTTCCTATTCTAATCTTCTGTAAACATCATCATTTCATATTTTGTCCGTCCATTTTTTTCTTCTGAATCCTCCTCTAGCACCATGTGGGGAAAGCTCCTAGTATTTTCTGGTCAGCTTTTCCTCTGGTCCATGCTAACGATCCATAGAGTGCAACGCTCCAAACGAATGTTTTCACATACTGTTTCCTGGTTAGTAGTCCTATCTTCGTTGAGCACAGCAGTTGTCATTTTGCCATCAACGCCTTCTTAGACACAGATGTACTGGTGAAGTGGTGTTGCATTTGAAACAAATTGCGCACCGACTAAGGAAGGGACGGAATTCCATTGAGAAATACCCACCAATTCCAGGATTCGAACCCAGACCTTTTGGTGTGAGAGACTAGTATTCTAGCCATCACACCAGCCCGATCCCTCCCCATGATTACAAGCATAGAGCATTCCGGCCGCATCGTTTTGGACGCCGAGCCTCCGACGGAGACAAGGAGAGAAAACAAAAGCGGGGATGAGGAGGAAAACGGAAGGAAGGACGTGGGAAACGAAGCGAAGAGGGGAGAGGAGCGATGTGAGATGGGGCAAAAGGGGACCCTCGCACACCACCAGAGGGCGGAAGGAGCAAGCGCGTGGGCCGGATTAAATTTCGGGCCGGGACAACGAACGGCGGAGCTGGCTGGCTGGGGGAAGCCACCTGAGAGGTCGAAGAGAAGCGTATGACTAATGAAACGCGGGGAAGCGCCACCGCAAAGTGTGCGCGATTCAAGGGTTGGCGGAAATCACAAGTGTCTCTCTTCAGACTTCGTCAATCTCATTGTCTCGAGCTTGTAGAGGCCCCTGGTTATCCCTCCTTTCCTAGTTACACGGGTTCGTAGACACCTCTTTTAAAACTTTTATTTGAAAATTAATAGCCTCATTCCATAATCTTACATATAATTTCATCTACCACCACCAATGTCAGAATTTACAATAAGTATGAGGGTAAGCAGAAAAAAATCTCAGAATCGCACAGTGAAAAACAATTAAATCACGTCCTTCGTGCATGTTGTGGTAATCAGAGTTTCAAAGTTAGCGCAACGATCGTACGACGGCAGACAAAGTTCGCGTTTGCAAACATTTCCCATCCTTCCTTCCACAAACTCACTCAAACATTATCAATAACGATATTAAATCTGCAGGTCGAACAACTCTACTTAAGGCTTAAATTATTATAAAATATATTTTTAAAGAAAACTTTAATTACGTATGGTGTAGCATCCATTTGAGGTGGTTTCCTAATTTTTCCTAACAAGTGTATAAAATACATTCAACCAGGCATGATAAAATTACATTTACGTTCGTTAAGACACTTAATTTTAACTGCCAAAATTGACAACAATGAAAGGTATCTTGAGAAACTAATTGAAACAAGACTTCGATATCAGGCTCTATTCTTCATGGTAAACTGGAAAATAACATTGTGTTAAGTCAAACGTCCACATTTCAAACGTGAGGCTCGGGTTTTGAAAATATTCCGGTCACCAAAAAATCAAGTGACGAGTCAGGAATGGCTAAAAAGCTCAAACTTTATTCCTGAGATGTACGGACATCATAGGCCATCGTAAAACACGCCTACATGCGCAGGCTTTTATTATAATAAAAAAAGTCATTAACAACATGATTCAGAAAATTCAAACAATGAGCAACCTAGATAATTTTAAGGCAAAAGGTTATTTCTCTCGAGCCAAATTATTTCTATCTTCTACTGCTCAATGGCTTAATCGACCGCATTCCTGGGGAGTGAGCCATCTTGCCCTCGTCACAGAGGAAGGAGAGCTCGCAAGACGGTTCGTAATTCCATTCCCGTCGCTGTCAAAGGACACAAGGAGCAGAAGTTTGTGACAACTCATTTCCAAGAACCAAAGGGATAGATTAGCGACGGCGGATGAGAAGCGAGCGAGCTTCAAATTAAAAATCATGACGGATAAGGGAACCCTAGGGGGAGGGGAGGGAAGACCTCCTCCCCTTACCCTTTGGAAACTAATTCCGGAAGATAACGCTAACTGACACGACACAATAGTGGCGGCGAGATACGGAGACTGCCGGGACGAAATGGACCGAGGAGGAGAGGAGCCACGGATGAGATAAGGAGGGCTAGACGAGGGGGCGGGGAGGCGGAGATGAGGATGAGAGGAGAAAGGAAGGGAGAGAACAGAGGAGGGCCTGTGTAATAAGGGCGAAAATTGGGAGAGAGAGGACGCGGTGGAGAAGGGTTAAGAGAGAGACAGGGCTGCTGAAGTGCTGGACCCAACTGGGTAGCATGTGTGGAGGCGACAGACTGAATACGAATGGGTGGAGTGGACGCGATGGAAAATGACGGGGTTATGAGCGCACTGCCCCGAGGAAGGCGAGGGAGTAATTTGTTCGATTCAAGTAAACAAAATATTTAGCAAAGTTAAACGAGTAAACTTTAATAAAGGAATGAATCAGTAATTAAAGCAATTACTTATAGATGACCTGATTGTGAGAAATACAGAAAAAGGCTCCAACCCATATTTCAACACAATGCTGTATTTACCAGTTATTTTTTCAAAGCCTTGGTAGGATCTTTCTCGGAAAAAATCGATGAGGTAGTTACTAAACTATTAGAAAGATCTAAGGCTTTCCAGGCGCATGATGTCGTTAAAGGTTACACGGGCTTTCCATCGGGGCTAACTCTCCATCTTGGCCGATGTTTCGATGAACAAGTCGATGTCCAAGATATGAACGAGTCGTCAATCGAAACGTCGGCCAAGATCCTCAAGAAGAGTTTGACCCGGTGGAAAGCCCGAGTAACCTTTACTAAGTTATTCCTTCAAATTTAATCGTTTCCATAAGGGAAGTCTTCGCCGTAGAAATATCTAAATAAGCGTTAATAATTCCACACAACGTACATTCCACATGTCTCGACTGGTTTCGATACCTTTCGTTTTCGATGCGAATCGTTTTCAGAATGGTAAAAATTTAGCGGACGCCAGTATTTGCTTTGAGTTTACAGTTTCAGGCTTAGCTAAAAGGCAGGGTAAACACATAGCGGCTGGAGTAGCGGTAATGGCAAGAAAAAGGTAAAAGGAAAGAGGTAAAAACAAGAGATTTCCTGTTCAACACTACCCAATCCATTCTTCATCATCCCATCAACCCAATATACTGCTTCCTAAGCGCCCCTCTTTCTATCCTCAAAGTTGTGCTCTACAATACATAATCTTGATAATAATCCAGTGGCGTCAAAACTAGTTGAGGTTTAGTAGAATAAAAAAATTAGAACTTCACATAATTTATTCAATGACCTACGTCCTACTAAACTGAAGACGGAGACATAAAAACAGCTCTTTTGCGCAAGAAACTCAGTGAGCCGATATACCTATACTCAGTATCGACAACGATTAGAGAGAAATTTCTCCCTTGAAACAAAAAAAACCTTAGATTTAAAGAACTCAAAAATGTTTACATTTCGATCAAGTTTCATATTAGTTCGGAACTCATTCTACTATTTTGCGATAACTGGATCAAGTGGGGCCACCGAGGGTCTACAAGTATAGCTAACTTTGCAGATGTAATTGCACATGTTTATTGCAAGGAACAAATAGCACGATTCAGTTAATTCTCGTCACTGTACTTGCAATATCAACCCCCATTAACAACTGCTCCGAAACCCATTAATCCGCGTAAATATATTTATGTTATTAATGATTTCCAATCTTATTGAAAACGAATTTACACCAAAATTATGGTCAATGGATGACTTCCTTTAAATATAATAAACACGAAACTAAGATTATAATGTCACTTTTGAGCAAATAACGCTGAGATAGGCAAACGTAGCACACTCGAATAGACGCAGTAATAGTACCTTAAGTACCACTGCAGTCCGCGAGAACTTTTATAGCGAGAATAACACATCTGATTCCCTTTGGAAAAGGGAATCTTGTAAAAATTAAATGTAAAAACTTTAAATCCGAGTTTTTCAATTTAAAAATTTACAAAATAAATCATTGGGTCATAGACACCAATCTCATGCAATCCCAAACCTTGTCCCGTGGTGGTGAGAGATATAAGCCCCATTACAATCGCGACCCTCATTCATCATCAGCACACACGCTGAGGAAATGGGAAGAAAATAATATTTTTTACAAACAAAATCCAGGTTTTACGTCTCTCAAATCCAAAATATAGCATTCAAAAGGCATGTAACAAATATTCTGACTTTGGAATGATTTAAATAAAAGATTTTATTCATCGCCCCGGAGGATGAAATATTTGACAGCTAACCCTCGACCTCACGCAAAAACTCATTAAAAACAAAATGACGGGATAAAAAGGAGGCCAGTAAAAAGGTCAAAGTAGCTCGACTTTTTTAAATCCCCGCCAAAGGATTAACATCAGTGGAAATTATGCGGTAGGACCCTTTCGTTGCGCCTCTGAGGAGCGGCTCCCCATTCGATCACGCAAAATTACATCTTAGCCCTTTAAAACGATAGAGGACATACCTCCCCTAGGAGGGAGCGTGAAGAATTCATCATCAAGGAAGTTTATATGAATTCCACCCACCTCTACGGTCTATTGAGAAGAAATTAAAATGAAAATGGGGGTATATAACCCTCCGGATCCGTCCCTTCCAGACCCTGGTCGCAGGAATTCCTCGACGCAATAAGCGAGACGCGATTGGCAAAACAATTTTACGGGAATGCCGCAGTCACTGCATAGCGGGGGACCATCTCTTCGCAAGGGGAACAGAACGGGGGGCTATGGGATTTTGCGTGGGAAGCTGGGAGGGAACCGAATATGGGACGGGGGAAAGGCAGCATAGAAGGGCTACCGTCACCTGGAGCTCTCTTTCGGGGGGGACTGACGTGAATATTTCGCAATGATTTTCTAAGTTCGAGCCGAACAGGGGTGGGAGCAGAAATTTATACGAGGCCCGCATTATTATTTGTTTCCGAATGGCCGCGCAGCCGTGGGAAAGATAAGGTTGAGGGTAGATTATTAAACGGGATAAAAGGAGGACCACCACAACGCTGGAGGAGAAATGAAATGAGACGTGCTTTAGTCGGATTAAATCCCATTCCCCGTACCCTGCCACCTGATGGAACGGCTATAACTCACGGCATTGAATTCTCACAGGAAAGAATATATGCCGACTGCTTTAATGGGGCTCAAGTTGAACCCAGCTCAACCCAAAGGGCAGAAGTTTGACTAATACGTTAATCTCAACAACGCAGAGCGTGATTTTCCGTTTTTACTTCAATTCCTATTTAACAAGAACAAAAAATGCATAGCTGGATTGATCTGGCGTAAAATGATGCAGATCAAGGATAAAAAATCTTAACCTTGAATAGGGAAAACAGGTGTAGAAAATAAAATTGACACTTTCTACAACATAATGAAAAGTTATAGGAATTACTTTTTGGAAAGAAAAGCTATTACAATAATGCCTAAAGATGTCTATTTATTCATTTAAATATAAGTTAAATTAAAAAATTAATTAATAAAAGCATGTGTTCACTAAGTAACGGAAATATTCACGGCAGACTGATCCTTTACATTCGATGCGTAAGTATACGAAGTTAGTAGCCGGAGGTAATTTGGAAATGTTTCTGAAGTCGAACCGGAGGCCTTGGATTCGTCCATACACACTTGTATAAGTATAACTGGATTTCCCATAATCACCAAATCTCTACTTTAATTCGCTCATATTAGGAAATGGATACTCACAGTTCATTTTACCTCTATCATTCGTAGCCACAACACAATTGATTCCTACTGTGATGTTGACTTCACATACAAAAATTTACTTAATATTGGAGTAGAAGAAACGCTACTAAGAAGTTAAACGATGGAAATTTTAATTTCCTGCACACTCAAACCCAATACCAAGTCTGTCGCTATTAGTGACGACTACTCCTGAAGTGGCAGGAAAAAAATCCATCAACCAGGATAGCAGAGCGGAGGATGCCATTCAAAGAATATTCCTCAAAAGCACAGGTTGCAGCATAGTGTATGACACAAATTCACTAACTTCATTTCGAATCATTTTAATCTTACAAGGATAAAGGAAAAATCTGAAGCCAAAACCCCGTCAACTGCATCCCCCACATTAGCAATCAACAACATTACGTGGAAACAGCATTCGGCGAGGAAAATAAATTCAGGTCATGAAGTGAAATGCCCGAAGCACAGAACGTCAACCTAAACAAATTCGCAAGTGGAGAAGCCAAGCCATTTCGTTTATCTCGTCGCCGGGTATCGCAAAAGAGAAAGACCAAACGACTCGGGGACACAGGAAAATAAAATAAAAATGCTGCCGCCGAGAAGGGGAAGAAGAAAAATCACGATCGGCGAGGGATTTTATGCCCACTGCGGGACCTTGTCTCGGAAAATATGTGGCAATAAAGTCAAGGATGAAGGGAACATAAAATTTGGGAGCGGATACGGGAAACTTAAGACTGGAGGGCGAGGGAGGAGAAAGGCCCGGGACGGTTAACAAGGGTCTGGAGATCGAGTGAGAAAAACAAAACAAATGATATCTGAGAGAGAGAGAGGAACAAGCAGAGAGAAGAAAGTGAAATGGAAAGGGAATACGAGAAAGGGTAAGAAAAGAAGGGGTAAGGGCGAGGAGTCAAGAAGGCAATTCAAGGAGGGGCCTCAGGGAGAAAGGGAATCGATAAGGGCTACAGATGCGGAACTCGGCGAGCGCTCAATACGTAGGTGTACGCCTCTTTTTGGGAAGTGGCATCATTGTTCCAAAACCGAGTCTCCCAAACACACCTATCTCGCTCTCTTGTTTTATTTTTCAACCTGTTAAATATTAACTCGCCCTCTTCTTTCAAGATTTCATCCCTTATGAGGAGAAACCCCAGAACAAGCAGGAAAAGAATGCCTGCCACAGCTCGGCGCTCACCCACGCAAAGCCCTCAGGGCGTATGCTCACCGGAATTTCGAAAGAAATCAATGGAAAGGAAACGCACTCAAAATTTAACATCGCTAATGGCCGGCTGCAAGAACGTTTAGTTATGGAATTAATAGTTATGAGATCCATTAAGTTATGGAACTCATAAAAATATTTGGGTTGCAGGAACACACCTACGAGTTTCTTAACTTATCAACCAGTAGTTAATTGCTTCGAATTTGAGATCTAATCTTTCTTCGCTGGATAAAATTTAAAGTGGTTTGACCTATTTCTAATTGCTAATGAACTTAATAATTATTCAGTATGAGTAAACAAACTGTCCATTCATCTCAAAACAACACTTTTATTAAGTTTTAAAAACTCCAATCGGCTCATCGCGCGTCCGCCATCTTGGCTACTTATGGAGCTCATAACTTCATTCCATAACTTATGAAGCCATTTGTCAAACCAATAAATTCATCGAAGGTTTCTGCAACGCTTAATGAATGATTGGCATGGCTTATGGATCCCTTACCTCTATGGAATACATATGTGTCGTTCCTGCAACTGCCATAAATCGTATAGTTATCATTAACGATTTTCCACGAAATTTCTTAAAGCAATTTCAATATTTCTGTAATACACGATGAAGTTTTCTATGACCACCTGCCGATAATTTAAAGCATAGACTCATACAACACACTTCAAGGATTTGCGTCATATTCAGGTGTGAAAATTATGTGAATCGCCTGGGACGTCGTTACGCCAGTTTACACGTGAAGATGACTAAATTTTAGAAAAGCGTTGTGTAGGTCTTCATGTTTCTAATAAAAGGAGAACAGTAAAAAAAACTTCTTTCATTTCAGCATCACAAAAGTTTTTGGAGTGCTCCACAGAAGACGTGATAAGTGTCCAAATGGCATGAAAGCAGAGTAAATAATTCGCAATCAAAATGAAATGTAACAATAGGCTCATAGCGTATGCCTGCAATGGAGCGGCCATTGAAAATGACTTGGAAAGGCAATTATTGATAAACTTAACAGAAGAGTCATTCAACAGTATTTGAAAATGATTAAAGAAATATTAAGTGCGACTTTCAAGCAGAGTGTAGAGTGAAACACAACAAGCATCTAGAAATGGATAATTTTTACTGAAATGTCATTAATTTTTCGGTGAGGCATGCAACATGCCGCTTGTTACAATCGAAACTTGTAAACAGAAGTATCACAGCTATATATTCATCATATCTTAGGCCAATCAAATAGATGTATTTGATATGAATCTACGTCCACGGTTAACACAGCTAGAAACTCCCGTAAATCATTGCAATACATTACGTTGGAAAGCATACCATAATCGTCTATTACGCCTGAAAACACTTTTAAATGACAATTTCAAAGTTATGATGTCAATATATATTAGGAATAAATGAAATTTGCGCCATATTCTTCAGCATGGTAAACGGAAAGAAGGAAGGGAGGGAGGGGAGATGTGGCCCCGCCAAAGTTTTGAAGGTAGAGTGATCGCGGAAGGTAAACGACGGAGCCACTCAACCCCTTTCTACTGCACATCAAGGAGAATGAAACTGAGGGACTGGAATCCGGCGGAGCGCGACTCCTTCCAAACTGTCGAAAGCATTAACGCCACCCGGGAGAAGGGCGAGGGATGATTTATGCGCACAATGGGCATGGTTGGGATTTAATTGAGAAATCGTGGCGATGAAAAGCCATCGCTGAAAGGAAGGCCACGGCCGCCGCGGGCTGATCGTGTGGAGAAATTTCACTCGATTTACGAACGAGAGGGAATTTCGAGAGGGAAGCGGCATAATTGATTCTGGCGCTCATATTCTTTGTCGCGGATGATCCACGAACTTGGAAAATGAGATCACACGGTGGAATTGGATCGCTCATGGATCGGGGCAGACTAAAAAATGCCCTACTCCTTAGCGTGTAAGTCTCCCAGAAGAATGGTGGCGGAGGCGCAGGGGAGTGTTAATGACAGCAAAGGGCGTAATGATTACATCTCGGGAAGAGTGGTAAAATGAGGCCTACATAGGAAAAAGTTGTATGAACCCAATCATCACAAGGAAAATTTAACCTTCGTCAAAACGAATACGTAAACACAATATGTACTACCAAAATGTAAATAAAAGGCATTGACTCAAGCGTAGCGGCTAATTCAATGACTATCGTGCCACGAGAGTTTCACTTACGTTGAGAATATTCAACATAACCACTAATTTTCCTTAACACGCTTCAGTTATTGATCAAACGCGTTAACGTTATTTTCCGCACTAGAAATGTCATCTCTTCTATTATTACCAAGAATTATTCTAAAATAACAAAATTTCGGCTATGTACAAGTCAAGATTAACGAGAGGTAATATAACACCAAAGCGGACTGCGGTTTGTTAACACTCTCTCATGATTTTTACATCCTGAGAGACAGGTCATCTACCAAATAACCCTACATGCTAGATTGTATGGGTGAACGAGAGCCTTCTGAAACTCTCATGGCACTCAGACCCCTTTCGGTCTATTATACCGTCCCACCTTGCCCGCCTGCCCGCCACTTGAAGACAGGGGACAAGAGCACCAGGGTAGAAATATAGATGATGGTCACCCACCCAACCCCCGTCCGGGCCCAACGTTACTTAACTTCGGTGATCTGACGGGAACCAGTCAACGTGGCTAGGCCCTTGCCCTTATCCTATAGGCTAACTACAAACATAATTTCAACTGTAAGCACATCTGTAAAAATTCAAGCCTTAACTAAAACTCTTCCGAGAAGACCTAGCCTGTCACATTACATTCATAATGGTTTTCCGCTTTAACAATAGGAGTGGTTAATAAGGAGTGGTTTAAGAATGGGAGTGGTTTATACCCGAAGAGATTTATTCTGTAATTGCGAAAAAATATCGAATTCCCAAAACTAGAAGTAAGAAATTTTCCGCCGCAGGCTGCGTACAACCGTGTGAAAAATGCTAGAAAACAGAAGGACTATTGGACGCGAAAAATAAATGGAGATAAAATTGACGCCTAAAGAGACGCATTACATCAAGTAAAAGTAGGTTTAATAATGACAGAAAATTGAACCATTAAGGATAAATTCGATTTATGAATTTAACTCCTCGCGGATTTCGTTAAGGTAACTTATGAATGGTACAAACAGAACCAGCAGAAACGAATCACACAGGTAAATTACAGGAACTATCGCATGGATATCACGAAGACATTCAAAGGAAAAAGGGCAAGGGAACATAAAAACCTCGAAAAATCGTCTCCATAGTGATCAGATAATGGACTTATGTTGCCAAAATTCATCTACTGAGCATAGATCACGGATTAAAATACCTTATGGCACCGATACTTGGATGCAAATTTTCACTGTGACATTCCAACCACGATTTAAAAATACATTTTTAATTAGCTACCCGTAGAACAAACGATTATGTAAGCTGGAGACGGATTACTGGACACGAATAGAGCAGGACCCAAAACCGCCACCAGCCTGTAATTTTTTGCACTGGGAGCACTAAGTAAAACAGTCGCTGGGAATGATACATACCGCGGAAGCAATCGTGAAAGAGATTGGCCGCCAGAGATACGGCCGCGACGGCTCCTTTCGGCGTTCCCGCGCAGGAGAGGGGAGATGGAGTAGGAGGGGGGAAGGGGTGTAGTCGCGAAGTTCGTCGCTCCGTTTTCCCATGTTTTTTGCCCACTGCAGACTTAAAACTCCCCAGTCCACCTCCACATGCCCGACTGGCGCCTCGGTGCCAGGCGGGTTCGCCGGACAGCTGTCTTTATTTCTCAAGTCCTAATGGCTTTAAACCTATGAGAATTCGGAGACGTGATATAACATACTCCAACGTACCATTCGGTTATGGAGTACGTCGATCCCAACAATCCACGAGTTACGAGTCCCTTGGCGGCAGAAACTTTCATAGTGAGGAACAAAAACATGAGGACGAGGAAAATTCGTCTGAGAGAAGATGAAATGAAACTCGAGTTACTGGCCAATGTTAGCCTTTTAGTTACGCGTTGATACGCTACGGATTCGTCACGAGACAAAATAACAAGAGTGCGTAATCCTTTAAATGGAATGCTTAAGCAAACAGAAGTTTCATAATGGTGGTCGAAATGAAAATAGTGTTAACATGCAGAGGTCTACATTCGTTGGTCAAATAAACGCGTTTGGACGCTTATGTCACATTTACGTGCAAAGGACTTGAAGCTGATGCAGGATCATTTATACGAGTTGTTTTAAATCTTGAGACATTAAAGTTAGCAACTAACGTCACCAAGCGTTTCATTGGAGTATTTTGATTCTCATCCACCACTATCAGCTTTGCAGGGTAAATTCTACGAGCTAACAATTATGAATTCGTACGTTGAACCCAACGCTTATAAAGAATATATAATTTCTATATTTATATAATATATAATAATAATCAATAACATGAATATGCAATTTTACAATGCATTTTTTTCATTAAAACGACATAATTGCATTTGAAGAACTTGACTATAACAGCATAGTTTATACTAACTTTTATAAAAGGGTGATCACAAAGTTTATAAAAATGATTTAAATACAATACAGATAAACCAGCTCACCACACGTACTATCAAAACCGCTTTACTTGTACAATATTGGGATAACAGAGATATACTCGGGTCCGAAAATGAGTCCAAGAAAGAGAGCGCGCATGCAACTCCACCAATTAATTATCTATTCACTGTCATGAAGATGTGTAACACAGATTAAGACACTAGAAGAATTCCATTTCTTATTTCCATTCGGGAGACGAAATGGATGGAAACGAGAAGTTGATGAACGGTATGTTTTGGACGAGAGCAACGACTTTACTTTACGACTAAATTAAGGAGTAATATCCGCACTCGAGATGAGAAAAAAAAATGCATCCAGACACAGGAAATTGACGAGCAAAGTAAGACGATGAATAAGTTGAGACGAATGTGAATACAAAGAGCAACGCTCTTCCCCAAATAACGCGAGGTCTTAAAGAGTGCTTGCTCCCCTCGAGAGAGACGATATACGCCAGGGGGGGGGGGAGACGGCCCAAAAAGGGTGGGCAGGGGTCGGTGGAGGGGGGGCGAGGGTTTAGACTGGAGAGAAGGAAATAAAAAATTCAGGCGCTCCCGGAGATGATGCGAGGGGAAAATCGAATTCCGAACGGAGTCGAGAGCATTGCAGCGAGGAACACCATCGATGCAACATGAACCTCCAACCCAGACCAGACTATTCCTTTGGTTCGCTACTTATTCCTGTGAGGAGGTGACCTACAACTGACAGGATTTGTGCCATTAAGAATTTTTACGTTGATTGTAGAGGAAAAGATTGTTAGTGGAATGGTGGAATTGGTGGAGAGGAACCTAGAATTATTTATTTCTATTCTTTCCTGATAGTTGGAAATTTGTCCTCAGTTTCACACCCCAACCAACGGAAGAAGCACGTAACTTCTCCACTAGATTTGCTCCAACCAAGTGAAGTGCCATCGGAGTACAGTGAATGATAACTCTATTTCTAATCCGGAATTTAGATCCGAGGTCAAGTCTAAAAATTATACTCATATTTTCGGACATGTTCCCATTTTTCAAACACCAAACTTGATGACCCGGGAGAAATCCACATACGTCATTACGGCTTCGGGGGAAGTATGAACAGGAGATATTTTGGCGATTATGATATAAAAAGCAACCTATCCTTGCTACAAGTGAAATTGGTAATCTATGCTGGGAGCGGTGTATAGAAAAAAAAGAAAAATAGAAACACACCGTCTTCACCCCAATGTCTTGGGATGGAAACCTGCATTCGTCATGGAAATTTCTTGTCCCATCATAAGGTCTAAGGATAGACGACACAATACAACAATACGAGCTGGGGTAATTAAATAACCGAAGTGTACTTCTAAATTAAAAATGAACATCAGAAAGTCATAAATCATAGACATACAAATAAAGATAAATTAAAAGGGAAACTTAGGAAATTGCTATGGTATTTTATTGAACAGCACCCTCTCAAGTCCTCAACTTTGTACTCAAATGTCCTCTTTTTCCAGAGAAATAGAGTGGGCAACCCTATTAGGGGTTTGAAACTAGTACTGCACCAGCCACCTCGCCATCGCTCCCCTTCCTTTACCCGCAAGTTGATCACATGTGGAAGTGAAATGGAGAGACACCGCCCTCCGACCCCCTCCTTGCCACGCTCTTGCTGTCTCGATCAACGCCCGGGACTTGCCAATTTCCCAGGGAATCGATAACCACGGCAGAACTAAAACTTGCCCATCCTTAATCTTGTTTGAACCACGAAATGACTCATCGTGGACTATCATAAAACGCTTTCAAAAGTCAATAAGGGATCCTCGGTTGAAACTACGTTGCCCCTGGAGCCAATTACCTCGGCTTGAACGTTAATCAACGATAAATTGGGAAAATGACTATTTGAAGTAGATTCCATGCTGATCACTTAAGTTTATGCCCAGCTTTATTCAGTTGTTTCTCGAACAAAAATTCACAATAAGATCCTTAATGGGACAGGAGTAGACCCTCTAACCATCCATTAGTGGCGATACTATGATTCATTTCAGCATTAACATAATAAAACACCGTATTTGGTCACGCACGCGATTTTTAGAAGAAATGCAAATACGTAGGAATTCGCTATAAGAAACAATCTAATCAAATGCAATTATTACTCAGATCGCCAAATCCTGACCGAAAATCCAAGCATCCGAGATCGAGTCCCGGTCAGATTGAAATTTTTTTTTCCAGTGAATTGGCACACATTGGTGTGAGTGAGCGTACCATCGCCGTTCTACACATGCAAAGATAAAACAGAAAAATGTAGGGAGATGAACTGCAAATAACTTTATTCCAGTTATTTCCACAAGAGTTTTAATCAGGAGCATTGAACATACGCCAAAATACGTGCCAGAGAACTACTACAACAAGAACTCACGAAGTTTTCAAAGTAATAACTTTTTCGTAGGAAGAAATTAAACCGATAGCTCAGCCCAGATCAGCAAGAGAGCTCAAATGTGGTATAGAAACGGTACTACCATGATTTCGTCTTCGGCTGAATAGTGTGGCCTTCATAATTATTTCATGAACTTCGCGGAGTTTGGCTGATTCAAAAGCTAAATAAATGGCCAGCCTCTGTAGACGAATAGTTACACAGTTGAACAGGGATTAAGGTCCAAAAAATTGTGTCAATGGGCCTCTTAAATTTTTTACTGGTTTGAACGCGTTTTCTTTTACCTTTGTACCGTTCCAAACGAAACCAGTGGCAAGACGAATCCACCTTCATCCACTTCATTACACCAAACAAGCGCGAGGACAAAAAAGGGACACCGCCTTCCACTTTCCAAGCCAATGGATCCGAGGAATGGGGACATCCTTGTCTTCAAATTCTTCCCACCGCAAGGCTTGAGGGCAACAGTTAACTCTTACCTCTATTAAGTTCATGTTAAAGCAACCTATCCCTTACGCCACATTCTAAAGATGCAGTTTCATAGCTTCTCACACAGGGTACATTCAGGTGTCAGGTAAAAATAGATTTTTGAAGATAATAATCAAAACTCACTTTTCACAATATCAATCTTATTTACGAGGTAGAAACTGTAGGGATATAGATGAAAAAATTCCTAACTGGTGATTCACACCTTTTAGCCTAACACCTAAGGCCTAAAAATGTACTCAATGCCCAAACTTGAGACGCGAACCGATTACCAGCACTTTGAAGATTTCGCAACGGAAATTCCCCACAGTTTCGTTCATGCAATGGCTTTTAATTAAGTGTTGAATCAAATCGTATTTCATCACCACGCAAGATTTCTTCGGTAAAAGCTTATGCTCTAATACATTCAAATTCTCAATACGGTATTCACACTGCACGCTCCACAAAAATTACGCATTTCCTTCCGACTACGGCACTTTTATCAGACTCAGAGTTTGATGAAATGAAATTTCTTTGAAGAACGAGCAGGTACACTGAAATACGGACGAATCAAACTCGGCCGCCAATCATGTAGATCAAAGCTTTAACGTTTGAACGGCAATGGAATTTTTTCGTGACGAATTGAGGTTTTCACGCGAAGGACGAACACGATGAAAAATGAGGTCGAAACTGACGGAGAGAAAAAGTCATCGCGCCAAATATTGATCGAAAACATCAAGATCGCATTAGGCTACGAGAAACCGTTCGAGAAATAGACCGGTAGCTGGAGAGCCAGACAGACATCAGACCGGTAGTTAAATACCGTCCGTCTGCCTCGACGGAGATCATTTTCTCCATCCTAACTTCCTTTCTCGAAAAACCCGATGTTCTCCACGAATGAAAGGCACGACCGAAACACGCAAGTGAGCCGTACAACATCCAGGTCGTTGATTATAGAGTACCATGGCGATTATCTTTGGCGAAAATCACAATGTTATCGAATGGTTTCGTCACCACACAGTCCGCATGTGATAGTTATAGACAGAAAAATACCAGGTGGTAGTGCGGTTGCGTGGGGATATGGGAGGACAGTGGTTGAAATTTTGACGGTCCTATGGTTTATAAAGCGACCCAGACTGAAAATGCACGCTTTAACCAAATTAAGTGACATTATAATTAATAACTGGGAAAATATAAAATATTTAATTGAGTTATAAAAGGGGGGTCAACATGAAGTGTACACCCTCATTTAATATCAGAGAAAATAATGTGCGTTCCGCAGACTCCATTGGGAGTTGATGGGGCGTTTTTTTTTTCAACCCTCTATGGACGAGCGAGTCAAATTTGTTTTGTTTCAAAATCACTGAAATATCTGCTTTCTATGATGCTTTTCCATTTAGTTGCTGCGTTTGACAGAATGGTCACGCTTTGGACTAAGTGTGTGAAAAGTTACGTCTCTTTCGGCGATTACTCAAACAATTTGAATAGATGAAAGTGTGACACTATTCACTGACGATGACGTGCCTGATGGAGCTCTGAAATAAATAGTTTCAGCTCTCATATGAAGAAAAAATTGGGAAAGTTTAAAAAAGGTACGCTATGAAGATAATGTTAAAGTATACCTTGTATAAATATTATTATGAGAAGTACTATTCTAAATTAAATGCAGACAATATTAATACGTCACATTTTAAAATAAATGTTATTATAAAGTAAATTGCAATTTTTTGAAATAGTTTAATAGCACTTTAAAAAACCAATAGAGTAACAGTATTTTTTTCACGATGATGTTTCACATTTCCGTCCATAGAGGGTTAAGTTTTCGAAACTCAACGAAATAGTGCGATAGCCTATTATTTTCGCGCAAGATACGTATCACCATGTTTCGAGAACCGACCCCCGTGACTTCTTACTCAGGTCAACGATCCACCACGGTAGATTGACTGAGTTCTCGGAAAGAACTAAAACCGGGCACACCTATCAGTAATTTGTGAAGACCCCGGGTGCGTTCATCCTCCATGGTAAACATGGACGGTTTAATGATGACCACAGGAAGCTCAAACGGCAGGATTGAAAGCGAGTGAAAAGATATATCGAGATTCGCGATTCTTACGTTCCGCCCGGGGCGGTCTTTATCTCGCAAGGCCGCCGGTCGGGCAGACGAGGAGGAGCCATGACCCGCTGAGTCGTAGTATCTCGCCGACCAATCGGACGCTGACGGGCCCTTCGAGAAAAGAATTGGGTCTGCCGTGAGAGGCGGTAAGGCGCCGTACATTAATGTCGTATTCCGATTTCATACATTTAGTACCTCTCCTTCTTCGTGCTCTTTACTTCAAGGAAAACCTCTCTCCACTCAATGAGCTTTACACTACTGACAGTATGGCTTTTTATCGTATTAACTCAATGTAAGACGTCGTCTCAGGCTCTACCTCATGGAACTTTTCCATTGTGACACAAAGGAAACTAGACTGAAAATTCCACTTAAAATTACTGTGGTATTATTTGGAATTTGCAGTTTGTTTCTTTGTACATAAACTCAAGTTTAGAATTAATTTCAAAATTACTTGGTACTTAATCACAGTGTATTAACCGGTTTTGTCGTCGTCCACCTGATGATGTTACCTATGCGACGTGGAGGGTTTATGGCGCATTCACATGAACTTATCCTCTTTAGTAATTCACGGAAAAGGACCAAGTGATTTTGAAATTTATTCAGAATGGATTTTCACAAATTGAAGCCTGTCAACAGTGAATTTATAACCTCAAGTTTAGTTTGATCCCATATTTCTAACGGAAAAAAGTTTGTTTAACAGATGTCTCGGGTACTGTTCGCCACTACTAATATATGATCAGTAATCATAGATTTTAGTCTTGAGGTTGCACCACGAAATTAAATTAAAATTAAATTTAATTAAAAATATAAAATGAACATGGAATTAACACATTGACACATACCCCCACGAAGTCAATTCCAAAATGCTTGGCGAACTGAAAAGTAAGAATAATCAAAGATGATATTCTCCAACAAAAAATTCAACTGAGAAAAAATTTTGGCATTTACCCGCATAGACTGAATTTCACTCCATTGGAGACATGGAAATACACAGAAATGAACTTTTAGGCACGGTAATGTCTAACGTGGAGAGTTAATGGCGCATTCACATGAATAGCATTCATCTTATCCTCGGCAGCATTTCACGGAAAACTGCAACCATGAGCTGAAATTCTACATTTTAATATATAGTGACTGCTATAACTGAAAAAGAGCGGGAAATACCGAAGACAGAAATGACGTATCACATTCTCGCGATGTTTTTCCACATTTTCCGGCGCATTAAGATCACGACGCAAGCAATGCATTCTGCATCATTCTACGCATCATTATGCATTCTTTTAGAGTAAGAATTAATTTTCGCACGAGCCCCAAGCGCTTATAATTCAGCTACAACGTATTTCATAAGCAACGATGATCGAATATGGATTTCACCCAACACTTCGATGATGGTGAGGCACTCTTCATAAAATCCTCTACGTTTTTGTCAAATCCCGGATTCTAATCAATAGGTTCTTATGTCATTATGGTAAATGCAAAAATGGAGAACTATCCGACGTGAGATAGCCAGTAATTTATTCCTAGAAAATAAGAAAACTCTAGGCAAGCCACTCCACATCGTAATAGTCTTAGTTTGGATGGATATTTTTTATTTTTAGTTTTACTTAATGAAAAAGCGGATAAGCCAGAAACTAAGTTTGCAGCCGGTTTGAAACTGGCTCAGGACTTTCCTAAGCTTATCCAAGAACTTAAGTTTGTTTTAGCTCGCTCAACACACGATTAAAAGCGACGTAACGCGAGGATTACGATAGGGAAGTTTTAATCTCGGATTAGATCGGGTACTGGTAATTCCGTAGGTTAGGCCGCGTTAACTTCTTTTTTAAAAACACGAACGAGCGAAATTCACGAGGAAAACAATCACTTTTTTTTGGAGACTGATAAGCTCAGTTCATTTTTTGCGACACCAGGGACATGAAAAGTCTCCTCCTATACCAACAACGCCGCCATACTACATGCATATACTTAAAAAAAATAACTTCATTTATGGTCGTCCGCGGAGAGTTTAAAAAAGGATGAGATGAGAATGAAAAAAAAGCCGAGTGGCAGTCTCCATTCAGCCTAACGAGGGAGAACCGAAAAGTCACGGGAGTGAAACGTGACTCCGCTAAACGGCTGTATACAGTAGGGGTGTACGTATTATTCGGACTTGGGAAATGACCCCGCCGCCTTATGCCCGTCCCCTCCAACCCAGGCGAACAACGGCGGCAGACGACGCCGGAATATCCCTCGCCCCGGCCATCGGGATCGATATACAAGGGGTGGGTAAGGAGTAATGGCGGTGAAGAGGGAGAGGTGGGAATCCAATCCAACCCCCATTAAAATATCCCACCCCTCCGGTGCACCGACGTGCCTCCACTCCGACCGTGATGCACCGACTCCGCCGCTTTCAAACCACACTCCATCCTAAATAAGGGCTCCAAGATAATCAAATTTCAACATCGCGGTGAGATGAAAATTTTGACTTTTGAGTCGCAAAAGGTTTTGTGAACTGCATAAAGAATAGTCTTGATAAATGTTCGTAGATCGAGTCACGGAGAATAAATAAGCGATATTTATCAAGTATCACAGCATAAAATCAAAATCATAGCATTGCATCGAATTGAAGGGCATATTCTATCGCAGCGCATTGCACTAAACTGAATATCGCAGTGCATCGCAAAAGCGATAAGACGAACGCTCACACGATCAATTGCGAAATACACCTTTCGCGGCATTTCGCGTATCGTAGTCGATGCTTTGCACATTCGCACAGCCTTGTATCCAAACTCTCCGCCCCGTGTTCCGAGAGGCGAACGATTTCCTCAGATGGAAGAGTTCCACCTCAAATCACAAGGCGCATCAACTCAAATCGAACGTGGGGTAGGATATCTCGATAACAAGATACATCGACGCGAAGTTAATATTTTTTTCACATCAATTGATTGTTACGAAACCTTTCGAACCAGAATGGAAAACCGACTCGGCTGACAACGGATAGTATTCCGATAATTCTAGGGGAAGCAAAGATGATTTACCAGAAAGATGTTAGACAAGGGGAAATTCGGATAATCTGTTTCGATGAGACTTAGCTCCCAATTTATAAAAAAGAAAATATTGGTAAAGGAGTGACCATCTACCCATCCCAGTTCAATTATTCATTGAGCATTCTAACATCTGATTGGTAAAATGTTGACAGTCTATACTTAAACTTCCCCTTTTCGGGTATTCTCTTCCCCTTCCTTCCAAATATATGATTCGCAGAAGATATTTGGGCAAGTATGGGCAGACCGAGAGGCCAACGACGGGAAAGCGCACGCGGGTGGTAGAACAATGGTATCCATTACCACTTAGTAAAGCTACTTAAAAAGCTGAAAATGACAAAATGTATAGCAAACATGTCCACCTACCATTTACTGAATATGGTTATGATAGAAATACTTATGTTTGAGTTACGAATTATTAAAATAGGGGCTTTGCTGGCATACCGTCAAAAACCGGGATTTTTTTCGTTACATCCATGGTAAAAAATATTAAAATGCAATTTAAAATTTTACAATTATTACTAGATAACGCAAAATTAAAAGAGGAAAATCATGGTGTGATTAATTTTCCTGAAGGTCTTCTCGTTATTATTTATTTGTACCCAAACTCAAGTGCACATAATTTCTGCGCCGAGAGTAGTAAGATACCACCAGAGGCTCTCACTCCATAGCCAGATTCAAAGCTGGGTTTAACGTCTATCGATCTCAAGCTCTCCACTTGGGAGGGCCACCAAATTCTGCGAGACCTAAACTTTTCCAACATTGAGTCTGTACTACGTCATTCAAAGCCTCCGCCGCTCCTTAGGCTATACGAAATTCCTTTCTCCTTTCTTCTTTCTCCTTTCTCCGAGCTGGCAAAGCGTTCCCGCTTCCTTCATTTACCCGGCATGCTATTATCCACGTGTTCTTGAACAAGTTGATATAATAAATCGACAAATACTGACCAAATATAGGGTAACGTACGAAATGTCTTTGAGAAAGGAAACGGAAAGCTACTTCGAGCAGTAGCTCTCAACCTGGGAAATGTGTACCCAGAGTGGTTGACAGGAAAAAATTGCTGATTGTGACAAACGGGGAAAAGCGGCAAGCATATTCGCAAACCGCGAGGGGTCCAACCAGCGACGTAAACGGAATTTCGTTTCGGAAGGGGTCCTTGTTGAGTACAAGCGGCGGGAGAGATGAAAAGTTTTTAAAATTAGGAGCAAATCTGCGAGTTCAATGCAATTAAGGGTGCAATCAGGACTGAGGTGCAACATCTGGCATTTAAAGATATAATATATGCAAACTTATGGAAGAGTACAACACCCACAGTTTTTCAAGTTGGTAAAAATTGCAAAAGTATGTATTAAAAATATTTTTCAACTGAATAGAAATTAATTCAAATTTCTTAGTTTAACTCAAGAATAAAACTAGTTTAAATAAATAAGTAAAATAAAATAAAACAGTTTAATAAAGAAAAATGAATAAACAAATTAAACATTCTTAGTTGAAATAAATACAACTGTTGGGTCCATTCATTAAAATTAATCATTTGCAGGGTTTGAGTGAGGGTCCTGATCTCATGAATCCCCCCCCCCCACCGGCTACGTCACTGGGTCCAACCAATCGGGTTATTTCAATGGCAATCGACTATCACGGGATATAAAGATGGAGACACATTGAGAAGCGCCGACCTGAGCTTAACCGCCATATGAGCGAGTTCACTACTAAAATAAATCCTGGCAACTACAAAAGCAATCCAAAGCTGAACGATCGATGAGTAGAAAACCTTATGAAAATCGAGATTATGAGTACAGGAATACAAATATTGCTTCTTTATCCGAGGCGGAGAACATCCTAGCATGGACGAAATTCATTCCGCCACACGAATCCATTATCGAAAAAATTTTCGACACCAAGAGTCGATATTGCAAATTTAAAATCCGCATATTTTTATACTGGAATTTGCAAGCTTACCGACCCACGGTTGGATGGAGAACACGTACCGCTAGAGTGGATTTTCATTCCAAAACGATTTCTCTCACAAATGGGGCGTGATGTAGGTAGGTCTCCAGATCGCAGCACAGAGCCTTAAAAATATCCAGCGGAGTCCCCAGAAAAAGGAAGGCTCGAGGAGCGAGCACATCTCCGCCTTTATGACTGGATTCCGAGGCGAAATGAATGAGATTCCTATCGGCCGGAATTCGCCGCTCCTTCACCTGAGGGAGATAACCCTTCACTTCCTCAGAGACCGGAGGCTCAGGAAGGGTTGACAACCCAAATGAGATTTCTTCCGAGCACTGAATATGCGTTATTGAATACCGAAAAAACGTTGATGGTGTTCCGAGTAATCGAGACTCCAGGGCAGGAATGATATAATGAGAATGGAGGAGGAAAACGAGTCTCTACACTGAAGCAAGGGCGCACAAGGCTGGCACCGGAAAATTTCAACATAAAACCCTAGCATGCGTACTGTTTGATTGTCCCGTACAGCCTCATGCAATCCTTCATGAGGTACTTGTAATAAAACAATCCCATTGATCACATGAGATGAGGACGGTGGCTTGTATTATGAACAATTCAATCCTGCGTTGCTTACTCGTGGCTCATCTATTGAAAAGTATTAATGCCTCAAAACTTATGCCCCTTTGGGAATATATTTATGCTGTATATTTAGTTAGCAATATAAAATCAAAAATTTCATTAAAATTCCAATCAGGAACAATGCTTCAAATATATTTCTTTGTGCTCTTTCAACAATCATTTCATTTAATGAGCCCTTTCATTGCCTTAAATGCCTTACGTCCGAATTATCATCATAGGTAAACGGCCAGGCTTGTTGTCGATTCGAATTGGTGAAGTGTGCTTCACTTAGCCGTGAGGGACGGGGTAAAAGGTGAAATTGAGCTGTGAGCGCATTTATCCCGAAGAATGGTAACCATTAAAAACTTCTTTACTCTAACAGTATGAAAGGTACAAAAATAGGTTGGGAAACAGATTATTTTTACGAAAAAATTAGCAGCATGAAGGGGACTCTCAAAGGAAAATTGTCTCGTACTCGAACCAACCCTTAAATCACACGACAGTGATGGCACTAGCTGATTTCTAAAAGTAAAAGGCATACAAAATCATGCATGACTAAGCTATTCAGATAAAGCGCAACAAGAACAAGTCCAGGTTGTCCTAGACAAAGCTCCAGATTACACTCTAAACGAATAACCTTCGAAGCTAACCGCTCGCTTGCTTACGGTATGGGAAGGCAAATTTCAACCAATGGGAGAAAATGAGAGACGTAGTGGCAAGCTCTTATTCGTATCACGTATATTACGGCTTCATTTAGCTCCACGAGAAGAGGAAAGCGAAAAAGGACTCTCGAAAACTGCTCTCCGCCGTGAAGAAGGGGGTTCGTTGCAAAGCGAGACGTTCGGCTGCGCAAAAAAAGAGCAAGACACGCATGGCGTTCTCACGAGCCCTATGACGCCGGCGGCGCGGCGGCTGCAACAGTCACTCAACCAACGGGGCAGCGCTGCCAATTAAAAACATAGCAAAACATATCGCCACTTTTCATAATTAAATGCATGCGGTGAATAAAACTTGAACGCTGTGAATATTTTTCCCCTGCGACAAATAAAGGGGAAAGAAATAATTCCGGAAATGATTAATTTGTTCGCGCGACTAGCACTGAGATCTCGGTGGCCCTAAAAAAATGCCAATTTAAATTACGCATAAAGGCTGACGACCATTTTAGACTACTTAAAATCTGAGCATTTGTTGAAGGTGAAAATGTTTAAAGTGCCACGAACCTATAACGATAGCTATGGAGGAAAATACTTCCAGATCATGCTTTATATATAGATTAAATATGTGAAACACGTTCGAAGTCTATCTTTTCTCCTAATACATCAGAAACATTTCGCAAGCCACAGCATGCTACGGTCGATTAGATGAGACGCAAAAATTAATGATGGACGGACTGGATTGTGACTTTTTCCCGTGAACTATTCGGAATCGAAAAAGCAAGCATTGCGGCTGAACGGATAAAAAGTTAGACAGATAGCCATGTTTGTAACAACTACACCTACTAAGTACCATGCAGGTCAACACTAGGGTGTGTGGCACGGGTTGATCCCACACCTGGCATACAGCACTCGCTCCAGTTTAAATCAGAACCTCGCACGTTCCCGGCCGCAAGTCGCAAACAAAAAAGCAGTCAGGGGAACAAAGCGCGGGCAAAACAGATACCAGAGGTGAGCTCTGTAGATAAACGACATTGCATGTCTACACAAAATTTCAATTTGTTAACCAATATTAGCAGCACGTCTCGCATGCTGGCATTATTGTTAGCAAACGTATCTCTATGGATGAAATCAATACGTTTGAATTACAACGTAAGTAGCTCCTTAACCTATCATAAAATTTTAAACATGTGGTTCGTCAAAATCCAAAACATTAAATCAGCCACACAGTATTCAGATGCCTCCAAAGACACCACGATGATTAAGTTCAGCTGTGCGGTTAGCGAATGGCTGGATCATACAATTGGAGAATATAAAGAGATCAAACAACAGGGGAGAAAGTAAAATGTAGCACACAAGGAGAAGCAGACAAGCCTTCAAGCTGCGAGTGACGAATAACTTAATATGATTGAGATCTTCGTTTCAATGAACACCGATCCAAAAATTATGGCACAGATACAACAAAACTATTCCTTCGAAAATAACAAAGAACTTGCAAGAGCTATTTCCGAACCAATCTCCGACTCTATCGTCAACTCTTCATTTAGGAGCAGAGCACATTGACACAAATGCCTTTCCTTTCTTAATGTGTCTTTGAAGGAGCAACGAACTGTCAGAAAACGGCTACGTGAGATGTGCGAATGCATGTCGTCAACTTACAAGAAACAACTAAAAATCGAAGTTAATTCTTTCCCTCCAGTTTAATCAATTCCATATGCGTAAACACAGTTCCAATATGCCCCTTCACTGCTCACACCATGTCATGAGCCAGGATCCATGTAACATTATCCAAAGATTAAGGATCGATTTTATCCAACACATCATGACAATCGCTGACCAAAATGAGCGTCCAGGACCGGTGAGAGCAAAGGAGAGAGGATATTCAACGTAACCAAAACAACAGGAAAACTTTCACGGCGCGGACACACGAGTATTTCGAGAGATATTTCCAGATGGTGCAGACGGCGAAAAAGAAAAACAAACCACGCCACCGGGAACTTCAAAGTGACTGGAGGTGAGTGCAACGCCGCCTCGCGATACTTGAAGACACAGGGCTGAAACGATTTCCAGGAAGCTGCGTTTTAGGCAGCTGTATGTAAATGAAACCGACTTCACATAATCAAGACGGTTTATAGGCGCGACTGGTCCGCCAGAGATGATACATGAGATAATCCAAAGTAAGCTGTCTTCATCGAACAGCAGGCTTTCAAGCGATGCCTACCAGAAAAAAAGGCATTGCTCAATTTTCATTTCTCATCAACTTTCCTTTCAGGGTTCCGTTCTGAGGCACAATTTAATGGACAAAGCATTAAAAACCCTTAAGAATCCCAATCAATCAGAATGCACTAGAATGGCCAGAAACAAAAAAGGATGCCTTGGTGTAGCCAAAATTACTCAGAAAATTAAACCAATGGCCACACTAATAGGCAAATTGTTAGCATCTTTATAAATAGGTTAAATGAAAAGAAAGAAAAAGAAAGAGAAGAGGAAAGATCAAGAAAGAAAGAAGATAAATGAAAAGTATTCTCAAGATCGATCCTTCAGTAACATAAATTATGTGTACATGAGACATGTTTTCAGTCTGAATACAATGGATGTAATTCTTTAAATTTTTCAATTAAACCATTACAAGAAAAATCTATATTCGTAAGGTTATGGTTATTTGGATATTTCCTAATCACACGTGTAATAGAATGTAACAGTTTTTCCTATTATTAAAACTGATGCAATTAGTTTGCGTTAAGTACAAGCAAGAGGAGTGAAACAGAAACTGAGAGGCTAGCCTAATTACACAAACAAGGAATATGGAGACGACCTCGTTTCGCAGGTAAGGCATTTGCAATAAAAATCCCTACGTGTCACATCGATCCCAGATTTGTTCGCGTGGGTGTGATGGCACGCAAATGTAGTCCACTGGGTCATCAACAAGATATAAGAGCTTAAAGGTTGGACGACGCGACTTAATTGGACTACTCGTAAAAACACAAGACTGTCACGTGAGTTCAAATTTCGTTGTCTGCTCTACCATTTCGTCAACCACAGCACGAAAACTAATATTATTAGCACTGGACGAGCAAGATACCTGATTACGTATGACGATACCGGGTATAGGGCTATTCAGATGTGCGTAGACACAGTTATACACGGAGGCAAGCAAATACACCGAGCAACTAATTCGTGTCCAAAATATGATTAACAGGATGGAAAGGGGGAGTAGAGACCTAAAAAGTGTCTCTCGGGTGACAAACAATGTCAATATTATCATGGAGGAAACCTTAGAAAGTCTCTTGCTTTAGGACCACAGGGATTTTATCGCAAATCCTCGATTCGAGTATTCTGAACTTAAATGGAACCCTCCCGCTCGAGTTTGATAAGGTTTACTAGCAAGTTCAGACCTGCTTAATGCTTAAGTATAGCCTTCTAGAAAAAGAATCTCTTGAAACGTGAAACGCGACCAAAAGCCGCTAAACGCGAGAACCGGAAAATGAAGAGCGTGGGAAACGACAAAAATGGTGTGAAGAAAAAAAATGGAATTTTAAATTCGATTTTCACGGTAAATGCGTTTCTCTGGCAAACGTGAGAACCAGAAACAATCAAAACGGCCAAAATGAAAAAAAGGATTAAGTTTCATTTTTCACGGAAAATCCGTTTTTTTCCTATTTTACGATGGTAATTGAAGTCTGGTACGATCTAGGGAGAAAGTTAATGGCATTTTCGACAATGGTGAAATGTCGGGTGGTGAGAACGGCGCAAGGCTTTAGGCTAAACCACAATATCGCTCTCTTTCCCTCGATCATCAAACTCAAAGCAGAAAATGAGCATTTAAGCCTCAGGGATATGAATCCACAATATAGGTTTCTTTTTCCGGGCTGATCATGAGAACCCACACGGCTACTCCCCAGAAATATGAACGTTAAGAGCGAAGCACAGCTGATGGAAGGACTTGATTGGAAACCGCTAGAGACTCGGAGAATACATCACACACTGGGATTACCTTAAAAAAATTCAGATCACTCTAGTTCTAGGGAGACACCGACAACATTAGTTTGATCCCATTATTCACCTCCAGCGCTGAAACCAACGAAAAAATAAGATAACTACACCAAAGAACACATTACCTGGGTATTTTAGCAGCGGATTAGTCCATTGTTGGACTGTCCTCATCCAAATATCCCAAATTCTAGGAACATAATTGTCTCTCCCCCCATAGACTGCTCGCCATCAGATGTCGCTTAAATTCCTCCTAACCTCTACCTCTTTTTATTTCGTACATAGTTTCCATCCTCTTCCCCGCTTTCCCAGCGCTCTCCCCACAATCACCCTCTGAAACATACTCCCAACCCTCAAAACATTCTCTATCATCCCTGTCCTATTTCCCAGCTCGAAAGTCTCATCAGCACCTTCTACCTTCTCCGAACCTCCATCATCAGCTTCCTCTCCTCTCCAAACACATCCAATACCTCCTCGTTCGTCTCCTTCGTCACTCAGATCACTCCATCCATTCTACCCAAAACCCACATGTCAAATGCCTCAAGTCTACGTAGAGTCTAACTTCACAGAGACCAAGTTTCCAACCCACTCTATCCCATTCACCACATTGGTTTACACAAGATTCGCCTTAAAGGGAAGAAATTCCGTCTCCAATGGCATAATTAATGACTGTAACAAAAACATATCCAGACTCCGACCTTCCGTTAGCGTGCGTATCCTTGCTCTTCCTATCTTTCTTTCTACCAATTCCTCATTCTTATTCCCTTCCTATTCCATGGGCGATACACTAAAACCCACAGACACACGTCCTGCGGCGACTAGGAGTAGCAACGCTGTAAATGTTGGTAACAGCTCAGCTCAATAGCGGCAGAGTCGACCAATGACCCTGCACTCGAGAATGGGCAGAAGTGGCACCACAATGTGACCTTTAAGCGTGAGCTCTCTTTTATTCCCGGGTATTTGGATGCATTAAGAGTCACTATCTAAAGTAATAGTCTTCCAAAAAATTGCAAATAAGCTTGGCTATGAAATCATTATTTGTACAAACTGAGCTTGAGGTCTAGTGTAACGGATGATCAAGATAACGAGGAGTATGAGTACATTTTCCTAACGTAAATATTCATCTGCCGCGGTGAAACTATATTTATAACATTAGCATGAAGGTTTCCGCGGCGTTTCAGCATTTGGAGATCAGTTTTCGGGTCACCTTCCGCGTTTTATCTTTACACACTGTCGTCTGTCGACACAAAAAGACAACACGCGGAATGAAACCCGAAAACTCATCTCCAAAATATATTTATAACAATAAAAAAATCCCACACATACGCCTATAAAATCTTCGTTTTAACGAGGTACTGAACGAAAATATCCGGGATTTGACTGCGAGAATAGAGGTTAAAGAAACAAAGATCTGGGTACAAAAATGTAGGCTACACGGTAGTTTTAGGAGAGAGGCAAGAATACTGATGACTTCAGCGATGATTTTTCAGTGAAGGACTTTCCCAAGATAAAATTATTTGATAAGAGACTTAGTATGACGACGGTAACGTAAGACGAGCTACGACTAAGACCTAGAGAGAAAACAAATTAGCGCTCTTCCATTTCACCGATAAAAAAATATAATTTTAAAAGGGTTATACCTCTACAATAATATCTTCAAGAAGCAAATAAGATTTTACGCGTAAGAGTATAAAAGAATTTCAGGGAGCAAGAGAATAAGGATAAAGTTCGAATGGAAGGGAAAGGGTAAGAGGTGGAGTGGGCTTGAACTAATTGTAAGTAGAATTACCGTAAACGCGGGCTACTTGAGCACTGGAGATAAACTTGAGCCCAAAACAGAAGACAAAGAGCCCAAAACAGGTGTTTGGTTCTGTGTACTCTCAACATCGGTATAACGACGTAGTTCAGTGCTTCATGGTAAGTGGCAGTGAACTATGTCGTTACACCGATGTTGAGAGTACGCAGAGAACCAAACACCATTTTTCTGTTTTGGGCTCAAGTTAACCTCCAGGGCTCAAGTAGCCCGCGTTTACGGTATATTCCTTATAAGGAACTGGCATTTGAAGTTCCTTATCATCACATTGTCAATTACGTTTGTAATCTCCAACAAAGTTTGCCAAAGCTATAAAACACCTAAGACAGCGGCCAATATGAGAAGCTTCCTGATTTTGGACGAGCCACGCGCAGCGATATAAACCACGCTCTATATTATGAATCTCTTAATAACCAAAATTTTCACGAAATATCTTACGCTTATCCAAAATTTCCAAGCAACAACTTGGTCCTCTTCCTAAATCCCTATCACATGGATTCATCACTTAAGAGCATTCATCATTTGTTGTTTCATCATGATTTTTACTTATGTATTCATTTCTACCACCCCGAAAACAGAACAATTGCCCACTTACGTCGGATGTGTTAACAATAACAACGGACGAACACAAATATCCATGTCCCATGAGGTGAAAACCCCACCCAGGCTGGACTCGACCCCGAGACCCTCGGATTGAAAGGCGAGGACTTCACCCCGTCTCCGCCGGAGCCGACAGTCAACTTATTAAGCGTAAGCGGCTGTTTTCGTAATAATATTTAATACAAAATTAATGTACCAGGCCAAGTTGGGGTGAAAACTAACCACCTATTGCTTGACTGCCTACAGTAATAAGTTCGATAGGACTTTCAAAAGAATAAAAGCCACCACTTCGAAATTTTCGGACACTGCGCCACTGCTAAGCGAACACAGCAGCTGTCACGCATTTGATGACGCCAGGCGGAGAACCGACCAAGACGCAACGCCTCCGGATAGCCGAAAAACCCGAGTCAACATACATGAAAAGGAAGACACCAGATGCGTCAAGAAGGTGGCCCTTCACTTGCATCGCTCCAACCCTCCCGCAAAGTTCCGAGGGACCAAACTGCTCCCCCCCCCCCCATCCCCCAACCCTTCCTCCTCTCGTCCGAAATGAAATTTCTCCAAGCCGCCCTCCTCCACCCGTATATATATGACTTTCCAGTCGGAAAGGGAACTGATGGACGTGAATTCTTCATCACTCGAAAGGTGGCAATCTTGCCAGGATGTCTGCCGCTTCTCCAGCGCCTTTCCTGCTCGCTTCAAGAAAGCATCTTCCTTTTTCTCTCTCTCCCTTCTCGAGGCATCTCACACTCCCCCTCCTTCCTTCGTCCTTCCCTTCCCTCCCCCCGTTATCACGACCATCATCATCTCGGTCGTCATCTGCATCGGGGGAACCTCCTCCTCCTCCCACCACAAACACCCGCCCATTACTCATTCCCCTCCGCCCCCGCAGCCTCCATCCAATCCGCTCCCACCCCACTCACGATCCGAGAGAGACAGCCGCGCAGCCCCACAACCGCCGCCGAGGAAGAGATCCGTCCCGTGCCTTACCAACGCGCTCAACACAAGGACCTCTTCTCCCCTCATCCCGTTTCAACCCGTTGCCCCGAGCAGGACGCGAGAGAGAGAATCTCTTTCCATTGATAAAAAGAACGCTCGACTCCCAACGCTATGGACCAGGGGGGTTGTGCACGAACCGTTCAACATAATCCCAAGCAAGGACAACAGTGAACAACGAACAGCAAGAGATGTTGGTGTATTAAAACCACTCGTGAATATGTCGAGCAGCTTACTTGATCGATTTTTTCAGGCAAAAATATTCTTGATGGAATTGGTAGTTTCAGGCGTAACTTTGTGGAATTTGTTAACATTATAATAATAACTCGTAATTTTGTGATTCCACATATATTTATTTGGAACAACCCGGGTTTCGACGTTCATTGTCATCTTCAGGTCCGATTATTATTATCATCGTTATAATATTCTAGATGGACTTGATGCTCGCGATTTTAGACGCGATAAACGACATATGAAGCACTTGAGTCGGAGCATCGGAGTCGGTAACAATCACCATAAGTCTCGAGCCGGTCGTTGTTGAGCCACCCGACACCTAAGTTACGTGATCGGGATCATCTCGAACGGTTCAAACACATCCCACAAGGTTGGCATTTCTGGGCCATGGCACATTTGATACTGGAAGAATTAGAATCGGATACAAGTTAACGGGGAGAAGCAGAAGAAATAATGGTCCGTCTACCTCGGTACAGACGGAATACGATACGAGCAAGAATAATGAGTCACTAAAGTACCTGCCTACTTGGAGAATTATAGATACAAGGCACTGTCTCTGGCGTTACTCGGTGGAACTCCTTCATAATGAATGAAAAAGAAGTACTTGGTAATGATTCCACACTTTATTTAAAGCTACACAACCTAGGTTTCAACATACCATGCCATCAGGCTTTAAATAAATTGTGAAATCATAACCAAGTACTTGTTTTTCATTAATTACAAATACGTGATACAAGACCACATTGTATTGGGTTAAAAAAACAGTAGAATGGATATTTTAGGAATCAAGGGAATTTGACAAAAATCACCAGAACACATAAAGCAAAGACAGATGACTTCGTACACCGAGAAGCAGAGAGAAAGACCATCTGACTATTAGGGGAACTGAAGCAAAATAAGATCACAATGGTTCACGTCCACCCTTCGAAATTTTTGGCTTTTAAGGAACACGTAAGGAAGTCTTTGACAATAATCAGTTAATAAAAGAAGGGCAGTGTACGAGGTTTCCATGGATTCAAACTGTTAAGGTCACATAGCACCATCATTCCTAAGACTCGGACAAAAGCATCGTCCATTCCCAAAGACGTAATCGAGCGTGAAACATAAAGGAGTTCACAGAAGATTAAAGGTTGGTAACAGAATGTTGGGTGCCACAATGCGTGTCTGGATGACATTTTTTCTGCCCCATTGAACATTCGGTAGACATAAAACTAGCAACGAGAACGAGCAGACAGGGGCATAAGAAGTATCGCCAGCCTTCAGGAGAAATAGAGATTAAAGAAGAGGAGAGAGCACGTCACTGTGAAAAACCACAAAATATCCATAGCTTTTCGTAGAATTTATACGCCATTGAACCCTAGGATGGCTCACTACAACACATACCCCTGGATACATCCGCTTCCGTCCATCACAGCTAATTAGGCGAGAATCAACACATAATTAGCCTCATTTAGAAACTAACCTAGCGACTGCATACACGATTATTGAAGTACCTACAACACCAAATGACCTATTAAGCCGCGATAAAATGAAATTAAACTGGATTATTTTGGGAAATACAATTAACATTAACACGGCAAAGATGTTAAATAAAACCATATAAAGCAGCCGGTATGGCAGATATGTTTGCTTGAAAAATATATTACGTTTCCATCAATCACCTATCAACTTCCCTATTAGTTTCTAATTAATAAGCATCTAAGGCTGAGGTTCTGCATCTTGGGACCGTATTCTCTTTGGGGTGAACGCTTGATGAATTTTGGGTACGTGAAAAAAGCGAAATGTTGGAGGAAGTGTGGTAATTTTCATTGCATATAGGGAGGGGTCCACAACTGATGGACGCATATCTTATGAAAACAGCCACCGAGGGATATGCAAGACAAAAATATTGGGGATGCGGAGCTCGTGAAGATAAAAACAATACCATGAATACCATTGAAATGTCATATAAATTACCTTTCCATGCGCTGCATTTCTTAGAAACTTAAAAAATAACCACCCGAATGTTAAAACGGTAGCATCAGGCATTAAGCGTAAGAGAGAGAAGATCAGAGACGTCATGACATCAAGTCAGAAAATGAAGCAAGAAATAAATGCAAACCTCTTCATTACACAGGCACGTATAATAATTAGTCTTTCGAAGTTTTTCCAATGCCAAAAACAGGGAACGCGTTAAACCCAGAGTCAATAACGCGATTCAGTTCTAACCCCGTTTCTTCATCATCTCAATTAATTTCTATAATACACGAGTCATTCCAGGTTTTAATATATCCACTAAAATCTGCAACCCCAGTAAAACCTCTCAAATTGAAAATTTCTGGATAGTCAACAAAGTTCATCGAGGGTAAAAAAGGTTATTCCCAGATGATACGTTAGATAGATCGGTTGCAAGCAAAGAGACATCAGAAATGGAGCTGCCGACCTCCTCTATACTATCTTTGAATGAAGGGGATGGATATACGATGGGCTTGAGTCCAAGAATGCTACTAACTTCCAAACACGACACCTAATAAAACTGCCTGAGGAAACTGGGTCATCAATAAAATGAAAATTATACAATACGCCATTTTAATACACTAATAAAACTAAGCTGAGAAAGATATCAATAAGGCAACGGCAAATATGGCAAAGCAGGTCACGAGATGGCGATCCTGCAATGTAAACTAAGGTTCCAGACAAGAATAATTCGATACGGCAAGGAACGAGCGGCGTAAAAGGCACCGCAATCCATACACACGACAACTCAATAAAGAGAAGAAGTCGTAGTCGAAGAAGAAGTCTAAGCAGCTCGATAGAAGGGAAATAAGTAGCAGGCAAGAAACAATGGCCCAGAGACACGGGAGGAAAAACTTGGTTAACATGACACCCACGAAGAAGTCCTTTGGCCGCAACTAAAGTAAAACTTAATCACCCTCAACATTGCACTCAAGGCCAAAATAGTTTGTCCTTCTATCGGAAATAAAATCTGAGCTATCGAAGTGGACGTCTACCATACTTTTTCTAGTTTCTAAGAAGTAACCTCACCCGCTCCTTCCAAATGATCACAAAACATTAAACTTTTAAATTGTTTTTTTATGAATGAATGTTTTTTGTTTTAAATTCAAGGACGATAAAACTGTAGCAATATGACAATGGATAATTTCATGAGCAGACGCGGGATGATTGTTGAACTTCATAGAGACTTTGAATATTGAGCGGCAACTTATTTTAGGGTGATGGGTTCCTATTTGACAAAAAATTTGCTTATTTCCTGTAGAACACAATCAGAGAGATTCACAGGTGCGAAAGTTTATGCGACATTAAGGGTGGCAAAGTGAAAGGAGTTGGCGAACCTATCTCGATCGTGCGAACATCCAACTCCGAGGTAATTATTTACACTCTCAACATGGGCTCCATTCTCTCGCCTCAATCAGATCTTCGGTTACTCAATGAAGGCAAGTGGGATGACACTCATCATGTAGTCATTCATTCAGAAATTCAGAAGTGGTGTATTTCAGAGCGACACAAAGAATACTATCATGACACCTCACTACATCTCTAAGAGAAATACATTGCCGAAGAGATAGGTACAAAAACTCGTTCTTTCCGTACACAATAAGCGACCAAAATAAAAACTGAGCACCACTAAATACACTGCCATAATACACGTCACCATTTCACCTCCCAAAACCTTACATATTTACACGGCAGGTGACCTAACACCCCGCCACACGCCCATGCAACGGCTAGCAAGGTAGGGAGTAGACGGAGATGTAGTCATTTCCATTATTTTGAAAGTCTTCACACTCGCATGATTAATACCACTCTCAATTTCATCTACGGCCTAGGAATTATTAACAGGTGATGATGTGCCACCACTCAAGCTGTAATTAAAATAATCACTTCGAGAAGAATATTTGACAGAATATCGTAATAAAAAACGTCACAGAGGGTCAACCTGCGGTAGCCTCAAAAAATTCTCAAGTTAATCCCATAAGCATCTCGCTAAAGTCAATAACCGGAAGGTAGGAGTATATGGAAGCAGATGTTTGTTTACGTCAATGCCCATCACCTCAGAGCGACAGCTGACGAGCAACGCTAAAAAAAGGCAACATTGCTCTCACCCAAAAGAGAAAAAGAGGTGGACGCCTGATTCGATTCGCTGCCGCATGCGAGATACATCGTCCACACCAAAAGAGGAGAATTCCGCTCCAAAAAAGGTTCGTGCCTCTTTAGTGCAAACAATTACACAAGTTGTAATGTACTCTCTCTCTTCCGTTTCGTCAGGCTCACCCGATGAGGATCTTTTATTTTTCTTGACATAAACATCAAAACTTTTCCTTTCAAGCCGAGGGATGACGTGAAAAAAATTTACATCCATACATAAATCAACTCTTTTCATTCCGCAGTTAATTCCCACCGTTGACTATTCACACATGGATGCTTTTTCCTTTGAACTTTCCTCTTCGCTTGGTGCAAATTCGCGCAACACTGAAGGGACATCGAGCGGATCTTCCGTACACCATAGAATATTTCACGGACGGACAGTCAGAATCATCGTGCGTAAAGGAAAGACGCGGAAGAGAGCCACAGAGCTAGGCAACGAATTTTGAGTAGACATATCGGACCGTTATACCACCATCATCATCAGAAGTATTCAACCAATGAATGGTAATTCAATGTACAGTTTTACCAACACTTTGACTGTTCCAGGGGAGATTTTTTAAAGTTTACTTTAGAAAAACTATTGACTGTGAAAGATTGAGAGTGAAAACATCTTCAGAAAAACTAACACAACGGCAACAGATAAATTACTCAAGATAGAAAGGAGAATAGTCAGAACTTCCACAAATAAAAAAGTACCAAGAAAACAGCACTGGAGGTTAGCTTCAAATGAAACAGTCCACAGAGAAATAGAACCTGTAACGAGCACGATGAGAAAGAAACAAATTTCATTCTTTGTACACCGAATCAGAACATCAAAAAACAGAATAAGCAAAAAAATTATAGAGAAACTATGGAACAGTAAAACCAGCATAAGATAGATCGCAGAAATTAAGAAAGATACGGGTGAATAACACATTACAATTGAGGAGTTGAAAGAAAAGACAGACGATCATAAAACTGAAGGACAAACATACCAGACTATAAACCAAGATTAACAAACAGAGAATAGGAAGGGTATTCCCAGATGAAGAAAGAAAATTACGATTCGAGCGAATGAAGAAATACGAGGCTAACAGAAAACAGAAGAATTTCAGACGAGGACTGAAGTGGTCCTATGAAGGCCATGCAATAAAATAATAATAATAAACTATTGACTTCCTAAAATTTAACTTTTTTGAAACCTCGTGCCTTTAATCTCTCTTCACACCGTTCCATATTTCTTCATATTTTACGAATTAAGAGAATTCTGAATTTCGTCCACTTTCGTACCCTCCCATCCTTCTACTCTTATCCATCCTTCTCCCATGTAGGTCCAACATATCGCCAACCTTCTAAATGATTATGTAGAGTCACTTCCACAACTTCTATAAATAAAACATTTGGAATAATAAAAAAACAACGCGCAAGAGCAGCAAGAGTATCAGCCCGACATCGTATTTCACGGCATGAAAAAGTAGCGAAACATTTGTAGATAAAACTCATATCTGTACCTTCGGGAAGCCAACCAAACGAAAGGGCGCCTCTTCACATTCCAAGCAGGACTCCGCTGCCGATGATCGCACTCTGACCCAATAAGACAAGTCGAACAATAAAAGAATAACGAAATACACACACGGAACGAGCACCGGGGTAGCGTGTACAAGGTAAACAACAAACCCCCGGGACACTTATCACAACTTCAGCTCCGGCTAAACGGTAACTTATACCCAGAAACACATTCACTCTACGGCACGGGCCAGGTGCGCAGTTAAAAGCGATCGCCGGCGCGGGGTAAAGGTATCATTTCAACCCCTCGCGAGTAGGTCTTGCCGCAGATGACAAACGACCCCGCTTATAGCACACACAAACACACACGTGGAACAAAGGAACGACGCAGCACCATGAGTCGGAAGAGAGAAGTCTCTGACCGCTCGAAGAAATCGTCCAACTGGTTTCCTTTCTTATCCAACCCGACCACGGGCGGCTGCCGACGGACTCCGCAGGGCCGAGCGGGCGACCAAGTGCCCGCAGCTGCCGCGTCGTCGGCCTCGGCACATGACACGGGCCAACTACGTACTGTCCCGATAACAATGCGACGTGGATTCTTCACGAAGTCGGGCCGACGGCCATGGTAGAGGGTGATGTACGGTCAGGATAGGATGGGATGGAAAGAGCACACTTGCGTTGGAAGAGCGGACTTATCACGGCGACCTGAACGATGCCGGTGGAACGACTGAGTGTCTTTCAAACAGTTACGTCTTCCAGGAGCGGACGAAGCGATAGCCGGCCGGTAGAGGAGTGGTGCATGGAGGGGAACGAGCAGCGATCCAACCAGTCCACTACTTCCCCTCTTCACCCTCCCTCACTCCCCCTCCCTTGTTCCCTCGCGTTCGCACGCAAGTATGAAGCAGGGCAGCGCGGTGGAAAAAAAAGAACAAACGATTGGGGTGCGGAGGAGGGGGTGGTGATGATGGTTGGGGAGGGAGAAAAGAGGGTGGTGCGGGAAGAAAATAGGCGGAGGGATGCGGACATCAAGCGCGGAAGGAAAGGGATAGACAAAGCTCGAGATAGAAATGGGAAACACTAAGAATAATATCGAAGCTTCTAAATTAGATGCGTAAAACTACTATCGTCCTCACAATTGTGAAACTTGGGCAATCCGTATAAAAAAGGAATTATGGTAAAACAAATAAAAATCACTAAGCTCCCTATAAAGTTATTTATCTAATCATTAGATAAATCAAAGAATTGACAATATATGAATTAACCATGATTCAATTCGTTAAAACTTAGTTATATAGGTTAATACCCTACTTATTGCATTCCTAAATTAATACTGCGCAATAGGCAGAATGAAAGAGGAAAACCCAGAAAACAAAAATAAATGTATACCGTTTTAATGAGAAGCACGCATGTTATGAGGATTCAATGCAATTTAAAATGTTTAAGGACAAACATAAAAGATAACATAGGCGACTGATAATGAAATAAACAATTATGCATTATATAATGGATGAAAATTTTGTAGCATCCATTAAAACGTCGTATTCATCATTAGAAAAATCCGTCAGAAGAAAAAATATTACCTTAGAATTACTTATAAAATTAATACTATTTATTGGCAAAAAATTATGTTTATATTACATATCGCACACATGGTGTTCATCATGTTGATATGTAGTTTTGAGGATCAGAGTTTTGTCGATTGCTCTGTAACCGCAATAGCTAGTTTAGAAATTTGTAACGCCCGTTAAGCATCATAATTAATGAATGCGCATTCACAAATTCGCAAAGCGCCTTAAGTTGCCAGGCTTACTAAGGTAACCCCTTTTAGTCTATTTCTGGTCTTCAAATGAATATAAAAATACTTAAAGGAATATGTACATTACATATAGAATAAATGTAACATCCTTTAAAGACGGATTGGCTGAACTGTACATAAGAAACAGCGAAAGGGGATCGGGTTGGTGAGGTGGCTAGAGTACTCGCCTACCACACGGGCGACCAAGGTTCAAATCCCTGCAGAGGATGTATTTCACATTGAACCCTATCCCTACTTGAGTGTCTTGTGGAGGGCACTTCAAGTACAGTACTCCCTCTGTCGGATGAGACGTTAAACCGCGGTCCCCTTGTCGCCTTTCGTTAAGAGCAGGCTAATGCCCACGCCGGGTTTCTATCCACCCTTCCTCTCATACCTGTCCCCTATTGCGCAAATGACCTTAGCCGTCGGTCGCCTCCCCAAATATCCAACCCAATCGAAACAGCGAAATTACGTTCTAATTCCGCTTCTGCAACTAAAAAACAAGCTCTAAGTAATATTTCACATTTATTTGTAGACTCCGGAAAATTTCGACATCGCCGTCACTCTCAGAGCTTGAAATGACCATTTAGGAGGAAGCAGCCTCAAAGATCACAATGATTTCGCTTCAAAGATTAACATAGTCCGATTCCACTAAGTGACTACGCATATTATATCATACATATAATCTAGAGATATGCGTCACTTAATTAGCCATGACAATTAGAAATCTAAACTCTGATCGCAGTTGAGTAACTATGAAGTATTTCCTCTATAGTATCATCAAAAAAGGGCAGAATCTGTTTAGAGTTGCCATGCCTTTGAAGTATTTGGGCCCCAGGGCTCACTGCTACAGTAGAGCACAAGGACGCAGGACTAAGTATTACGTCAGCAGAGGGGTTCGAAAGTACTTCGTTGGAAAGGGAAATACCGATATGTTGGGTACACTCCGGAAAAATAGTGTATATTGGGATACAATCATACAATTCGTACATCCACAGCAGAAGATATGACCGGACCATTTTGAACATTCCACTTTCTACGCGTTGGCCTTATTGAATTCAACAAACGTACGTTCTTAAAAAGGCTGAGGCTAAGGGCGATGAAAAATAAGAAAATCATTAAACAAACAACGGAAAAAATACCGAAAAGGAAGGGATCAAATTTATTCAAGGGAGAACGTTAGAAAGTTGGTTAGAAGCCTCCGATGTGGGAATAGATATGTCGAAAGAATGGACTAGAGTCGCACAGAGAGAAAAAATATATAAAACGGAAGATATCGAGAAAAATTGAGCAAGTGTGCTCGCAGGTTCTCACAAAGGTGTAACATTGGCAGTCAAAGCACACATGATTGTAACTAAAGCGAGGGAAGCCTTGGGTTGATAGTTCAATAGTAGTTGCTCACGAAGTGCTGAGTTGAATAGAATGAAAGGAAAAACAATTTAAAGTTACATCCGAGTTACAAAACGAGGAGGACTCTTGTGATGGATTAAAAAATGGCACAAAATTAAAGATGAATAAAAAATTTCCATAAAAATAATTTGCCCTTTATCCCATCAACAACAGCGAAGAAATGTGCAAAGCCACGACGGACTTTCATCAATTTTATTGCTTCAATAGATTGCTGCGTTTAAGTCGACCATAAGATAATTCACAGAAAAATTGAGGGCATTACTACTGGCATCAACTTAAAATGAATGTAGATAAACCATTTCTATCCCCTTCACCATCACACAGAAGTCACAATAGAAAACCTTTCCGGTGAGTTAGCTTCATAATTCTCGGACACTTCATAAGGGAAGTGGATAATCTAAAGCGTCCGTAAATAACGGTGTGACAAGATAAACAGAGAACAAAGCAGTTGCAGCGTCCGTGAAAATAATTCAAACACCGTAAGTGCTTCCGTGGGATATTCAAAGCCTATGCTTAACCGGTTAACCTTCAAAAGTTACTGCGAGGATTGAAAGAAAAAAATCTAGCAGTTAGAAAAGGAAATTTAACATTCCACGCCAAACTCCGCAATTTCTAGAAACATCTCTACGTGAATGAAACCGGAATAATAACGCAATCAACGCTGGAGAAACACGAATGGATAAGCAATCTATTTAGAATTCGATTTTTCTATACAACTTTAAGAATCCTCCACGTGAGGAGAAAAAAAGGCTTCTTTAAACATATTTCATCAAAGGGATTTTGCAATAACATGAATATGAATTACTACGGAAAAAAAGCGCCCAATTACTCTCGCGGGAGAAGTCAGAAGAGAAAACATACGTACTGCCCCCCAAAGATAATCTCACGGCCTTTACAATTTCTTCATCCCCTAAAAATTTTTCTTCCTCATTTCCTCAAAAATATGCAAAATTTAGAATGAAATAAATCATTAGCCTTTTCATTGTGAACTCCACACCTCTCCATATTGTTTCAGAGGGTTACACCCAATAAACCACTCATAAATACATAATTTTGCCAATAAATTGTTTTAATTACAAATACAATGAAAATTATGTAAAAAATGAAATAAATACTTTTTCTTCCATCAACACGCCACAGAAATCATTTTTAACGGCTACAATTGGTGCAGGACATTTCATTTCAATACAACTTTCTCGACATATAAAGAAAAAAAAACTTTATCAGCAGTAAAAAATACTATGTATTATTAGGGGAAACAATTTTGGATCTAATGATGATTATCTATTACTTTAGTCGAGTATTGACATTAAAATTCATGACATACCATTTCTACTAGGTCCTTAAGCGTCCCGTGAAGTACCAAATATGAGGCCATTAGCGACTACTCTTATTTAACAAAATAAATATAATAATGTACGAATTGTAGACTTAAATATGACTAAAATTTATTTGATCTTGAACTTTAATTAACATTAAAATAATTAATGAATAATCAGTTGTGCACTTGTACTATTTAATAACATAATATGTATCAATTACGAGAAGAATGTTGGATATGTGTACCAGTGATTTACACCACAGCAGCGAGAGCCAATAGCCCATGAGACATGTCAAGGGAAATTAAACTGGAACAATCCTCCTCTCCTAATAACTATAGAGCTATCTAATTGCCAATGCATATGTATTTCTATAATATGAAGGACGATATCCGAGTCTAATGGATTGATGGGAAGCGAGGCAATGCACAAGTGCTCCTCCCTCATGCGGGTGATGGGGCAGGGAAGGGGAAAAGGAAGAATTGGCGCGGAAAAGATATTAAGCACGGGGAAGATGGATGAGGGTTTATGGCGCAGGAAAGAGAGTAGAAAGAGTGATAAAAATGAGTCGAACTCGGCTCGATTATTGGATCCAGCAAAAAATAATCGACGAGAAAGAGAATAGATTGGGGAGAGCCCCGCGAGAATCCGGTTCTGTGACCTCGGGCCAAAATGCACGCGAAAAATCCACATCTGCAATGCGGGATGAATAGCATTCACGAGCTATGGACGCGAGGCTTTGCCTCTGCCCCCGGTCCAACCAGCATCCCTCTCCACTGCCCTGGCACACGCACGCATCGACCTAAAAGAGGCCACAGCAGAACGCCCACTCCGCCCCCGAGGACACAACGAGAGTTTATAACAACCCGGCAAAGAGGCGTGGTTCTTTGCGAAGCCAAAACCCGAATTTTTGGCTCGGAGGAGATTTCCCACAGGAATCATTACGAGGAAACTCTCTCCCTGTGAGACTGAGAGACCCCAGGTGGGGTAGAATTAATACAACACCGTAAAGGCATGAAGTTAAGCATACAAAATTTGGCGGAAATAATTAAAAGTACGTCCTAAATCCTTGGCAATTATTAGAGATTGATTAAAATTTAGGTATTTCTCGTTTAATTGCAGAACTTTCACAGGTATGCAAAGCGCCACCGAACATTTTTAAAACGGGCTAATTGATTATTCAATTATTAGAGAGAGAAAACTTCCTCTTACAGTTCGCCTCGAAGGGTTAATTAGATATTAGATTATTCATTAACCACACAAAAACTACAGGTAAGAGCATTTAATATGATTGACGGATACTCATAACGAAACCTTCGAAGATTAGAGGTTATATACTTGATTAACGACTGTTGACAGGATTGGTTATATTAGGAAATAAGTTCCGAAATGAGATAATAGAAAATTCATTTCAGTCGGAGACACTAATAATTTAATACATATTTCTCTCCTCGCTCGGAATAAGGTGTTCGCACTGTGCTTCTATTTATGAGTGTATAATACAGTGAAGTTACTGTCCTTGCAGTTGAGCCGTCCTTTTATCCTAATGACTGCCTACCCACTTTGGTAGAGAACCACATTTGACGATTCCAACGTCAAATATAAAGAATGCCAACATAAACTGCCAGTTTGCTAGAATCAGAACTTCACTAAAAGGTAGGACAAAATAAGCTTGTGACAGGAAATGAACTGTAGGGCGCTTAAAATTTACTTGGTTTTGCGTAAACACGGGCAACATAACACATCATTCCAATCTCCATTTCATTACCGAAAGTAATGGCTCAAAGTTTTATGAAGATTGAATAATCATAATAAAAAATCGCCGATGAAATTATTGGGAGATAGAATAAGATCAAATAATTAGGATAAAAGACCCGCAGCGTCTATGAATGTACCGTCCATTTTGTACCGTAACCTCAATTCCCTTCGGAGCAGTGGTTAATTTTCTTCCAAGACCGGCACTCACGCCAGTAGGGAAAAATACTGCTATAAAAACAAAACTTGGCGAAAACGTTATGGGCCCTCTCCAGGCTAAAATTACACCGCATTTGTGTACTTAACCCACTTCCATATGGATCGAACAAGAAGTGACAAAATAAGAAAGAAAAACCTCGGAAAACTAAAACTGTAGACAGCATACTAGAGAGTGCATCATCATCTTTATAATTATTCGATATTAAACAATGCACAACTAGAGTAAGTTTAAACATCTTAAAAGATTACCCTTCACAAATCAGAACTTTAGAGGAAAAAACATAGGTACACACTAATCTAATACCGATCAGTAATTGTAAGAAAACGACAGTAATTAGCAAAAACCTGCTTCCAGCTCATCGCTTCCACAATTACAACACGGCCTTGGATCGATAAATTATATAGTATCGTGCATTAAAACTACAAACAAAGACAATCTTGAGACTGAAATATAACATGAACTTCCCTGGTGAAAAAAAATCACCCTTAATAATTTTCCTCTGACGCTAAATTTGCAGGTCATCATGAGAGAATGACTGGATTTATTCAGTATGACGTATTACATGCACGGAGGCCCTGAAATGAAAGTAGGTACGGCACACAATGGTCGAAATTATTTTTTGAATGTGCTCAGCAGGGTAGAGAACATAACGATATATCAGAAGTAGCACGGCAAGTGGAAGCGCATTCTGATAGGCGGCAGCGAAGCATTTAAATACATTCAACCTCACGGTTTCATTTATCGTTTTGCACGGGAAAAGTTATGACAAAAAATAAATACGTCAGGGGAAAGTTCAGATTGGCGCTATTTCAGTTAAAAGGAATTCAATAGGCACAATCTCGACTCTCGTATAAAAATTAAAACTAAGAGTGCCGCTAGCGCTCTCAGCGGATCATATTCCTGAGCACGAACGCGAAGTTTCTTGTACATTCATACTGATAAATATTCGTACACGGACAATCCGAGGGAAAGGATTTACTCTATTCCATAAAGTTAGCTGAATTTTTCACAGGCTCAGCGTTCTATTACACACGTACTAATGAAGCAGACGGTACTATTAGGCCGACGAGCTTTCCACCTAAGTAACAGGTAACAGTTACGGTACCACTATTTACGAATATTATGTCGCTAGAAATATAAATACGTACAAACCCAGATGATAACATTCAACTTTTATGGGTAAAATATATTCAGAAGAAAATACCAAGTATCGATCCGACACATCCAACATCCTCAGGTGCAAAACTAAAGACCTCAAAGTCCTGGCACTCAGATAGGATACGAAGAGGAGGCTATCTAATCGTATTTTCTCTATAAAGTAATTTCTCACCAGCAACTACTCCTAATGGCATTCATCTTACACTGACATTGCAACACGGCAAATGAATACAGCGTTTCATTCTATTGGGTCATCTACTCTTTGCTCCTCGAACATCGGATGCACCATTGATTTAACTACTGCACCGAGCTCTTTCCTCATGTTTATAATCTTTTCTTCACAATAAAAATTACAATACAAGCCGAAGAAAACAGCGAGTTTAGGCTTTGCAAATATCATTACACCGACAGTCATTTGATATGAACGATATCAACGAGTGGGCGAGAGGAAATTCGGTCAAATATCAAGAAAAAATATTTCGTCACAAATTATAGAACTGGGGCCAATAGTTTGAACCTACTGAGTCTTAGAACGACTGAATAGAATACAAATAAGAGTTCAAATAAATCCAGGCTTACTCGAAAGGAGGGGAAAGGGTACACTTCATGTGTTTTGCATCATTATGACGAGAATATTTTGAAAGAATAGTTAATTAACTTGAAGCTATGAGAAAAAGAACGCCTTGAATAAGAATCAACAAACAATTAGTCACTCCGAGGATTACAATAGCAGCTGACGATTCATGTGAAGGTACGGGTAGCGCGTTGACAACGAAAAAGCCGGCGTAACGGCGCACGCGACTCCACTTCAAAATACCGACACGTAGAAACTCGGTAACGAGCTCCTAAGAGCCTGGCACGCCCTCGACTTGCCTCCAGACCGGCTTCCGCCCTCGAAACTCGGCGACGAAGGTAAGTCGCACAACACCGAAGAAGGTGAAACAAAAAAAGCTCTCGAGATGAGAAGCGCAGACCAAACATAATTGGGAACGTAACAATTTCTGTCACCTACCCGACACCCGGCGCAACTGAACTTGAAAAGTGGCAAAACCATCGCAGACGACAGTGGTTCAAATGAGCTACCGAAAAAAAATACTTTCATGCATTAAACCGTGAATAGAGATACGTAGCAAATCCACTTACAGCTTCAGTGACTAGGTTAAGTTTCTTAACAATCACTGATTTGTTCTGTGTTTTGAGCTGGAATCGATACGTGACTAAGAAAGCCAAACGTTGACGGCTGTAATGTCCACTGATCGAGAGATACACTACAGAAACATAATCTTGGGAAAGACGCGTTTGGTATTTTAAAAGAACCCTGATTCTCCTGGGACAGCACTCTTGCATTTGAAGCCGAAATGAGCACGCACCATAGACCGACGTTAATATGAATTTAACTCTCAGTTTTTTATCGAACAAGAAAATATACTACAGGCGTCATCACAACGTGTGGTTGGCTAATGCTTGACAATACCATAAATTTTCCACACTTCGTTGTTCATAACATGGCCGCTTTCGGTGACCACCGAGGATAAATCATCGAAACTGGCCAGATAATAACAAATTAATACGGAAAATTGCCTATCTTAATTACACCGAAAGTGATGGAAATGCTCCGATGTAGGTAACACAGGCAGACACCGAGAAAGCATCCCCAAAACGCAGACACTTCTTGGATGAGTACTTGCATATTTTAAGACATCAAGAAATCAAGAATAGAAAAATCTCAGAAAATCCGGGGTTATCCACGGAATTATTAAAACTATATCCAGAAGTAGTAATCGCCTCAATCTTGAAGGGATAACTATCCCTTCGAAGGAGTTCCTACCGTCATGCCACACAATCATCCATAATATTAAGTTAATGATCACAATTCAAGTGCAGAGCGAAAAAGTTAAAACTACTGGCAAAAAATGGCTCAAATCCGGCACTATGTTACTCTCCAAGCCCAGACATAACAGGGAATGGGGCCGATTTGGGTGACGCAGTACCAAGCGAGCCGTTGTCCCCTCAGTATGCCCCGCTTCCGAGTGACGGACACGTAGCGAAGCTCGAAGACGTGCGGTTTGGTTAGGCATTCTTCGAGCAGAGGACTCGACCGACGCCGGGGCACACCTTTCCCACCCTCTCGTGCCACCCAATCGAGAGGGAGGGGCGCCTCACAAAAGAGCATCACCGTCCGCATAAGACGACAACGAAAAAAGAAACGAAGGACAATTCTCCTTCCACAACACCAAACCCCAAGATGGGCCCTGTCGAGAATACCCTGTCCTCCTCATTGTGATACGAGCCCTCACAGCCCATGGCAGTAAAAAAAAGAAATGAAAAATAGAGTCACGTACAGACCTTTGTATTCCACCCCCGAGATGCAGCCATGGGAGCGGTAGACGAATATTCTCCCTGTGGTGCCATTCGCCTTCAGACCCCCTAGCGCCCGCTATCTTTCCGTCACCCATCGTGATGACATGTTGACGTAAATTACAATTATACAAGTAATAATGAACGATTTTCGACGGACTGGGAGCTTTTTTCGCTCCAAAATTCGATTTAAAAGTTCCGAAATGGACCGTCCTGGTGAGCTCCGCTCACCGGGACCACTTTTTCCTATGCACATTCGACGCAGCTACTCCGCCTTCAACATTCAGTGGCGCTGTTGTACAACTAACTCATTAATGGCTGATGGTAGTGACACGATGTATCCAAAAGTCACAAAATAAATCTACAAGAAAAAAGTATTCTTTCAATACGCATATCAGAAACATTCAATATATTTGTTGGTTTAATAAATAGTTTATAGTTGATTATTACAACACAAAGTATAACCCAGACAGATTGTGCACACCCTGAGGCATAATGCGTTTGTGAAGAACGTAACTGAAGGAAATATAAGGGGAAAAGTCCGGAAAGGAAGGCCAAGGGATAAAAACTTAGAGCAAATAATGAAAAAATACAAAAGAACAACTACCAGAGAGAAAGGGAACTAGCATTAGATATAGAAGGATGGAGGGTAGAAGTCCAAATATCTTAGATTTGAACGAGCAATTTGATGATCAAATGGTTTTTTGGTCTCGTAACTTATCTGTCTTAGTAGATAGAGGTTTAACACTCATGAGTAACAGGTTATCTGCTAGGTGGGTAAATTCACATAAAGGAGGAGTAGACAGACGAGTATCATTCTGGCTATAAATTATCAGTTTCCTATTTCACACACAAGATAAACGCTCATAATTTTGAGCGGACGTAGGAGAATAGATCAGCAATCAATGCAATAATTACGAGTAAGTACCATGAACGATCCTGAAAAACTAATTTAGTAATGAGGTCCATAACGCTTTGGACTTCACCAGCGTCGATCACAGAGTTAATGCTAGGGCAATAGGGCCATAAGACGCGCAAGCAAAACATGTCGTTTCGTTATCATTACGACAAAGTCGTAACTAGCTACCTCTAAACGCTAGAAAAAATGATTTGCAATTCACTTAAACTGGTGGAAGGAAGCGACTATTTTCGCAGGAAAGTTGCTTAAGAGGTATGGATAAAAATACCATGCAAAACTACGACCCATTGATTGGAGTTACGAGTTACAGAATAGAGCTACAGGAAGGGGTAAGCTTACGATGAGGGGCTAGGGAAAAGGAGCGTATAAAGGTGAGTCCAGCCTAGCTCAAGACGCAACGGTGTTTTAGGAGGCGGAGGTGTGATGTGGGTGGAGGGGACTATTAGGGTGCCGGCGCCACATCCCCTCGTCGGCGGCACACAAAGCGGGAGGGAAAATGGAAGAGGGCGACAACAAGCGTGCCACACATCACCCACGCGATGGGAAGGCAAGCGGGCACTACCGTGACTCACTTCCGTGATCACCGAGCGGTGGGAATGGCGGCGGGGAGGTAGTGGCGGGGGTGGCACCAAAGACGGGTTCCTCTTCGCCCTGTCGCGCCACGGCTAGCCACTCTCTCTGAGTATTCGTGTTCTTCTCACCTGCAGGAACTTGTGAAGAATGCAAGTTTTCACGCTAAAAAAATACCTGGATAAACAAAAATACATGCTTGAAGCAAGCTGTCATATGGCTGTGCAACATAGAATAACAGCTGCAGAATCAATCAAGAATTATGAATAAAAAATGGATTGTTAAAATCGCCAGTGAAGAAGTCCTACGAAGAGTTGGAGAGATTAGTTCAATGAAAACCAAACTATATTAAAGAGAATTAATGGAGATATTCTATAACAAAAGACACTGTTTAAAACATAACTTTAAGTAGAAATAAACGGGAAGAAGTATAGAGGAAGTTCAAGGACGGTTTCTATACAAGAGATACCTGACGTCAAAGAGAAAACTTACAGATGGATTAAACTTTCAGCAGATAAGAGTTGAGTGGAGAACTGTATCAAACATACCTTTGAATGATGATTGCCAAATTATAATGATGATCTTCATAAGAATGGAAGTAGCACAGAAGATTACAGTGAAGGATAGTACAAAAAAGCAAACGAAGTGTTTACCAAAAGGAGGGAACTAGCAGCATTACATCAGAGTGAAGATATAGAGGAAGAATGAGTTAAAATCAAAATACGGTACGTAGCTCTGAATGGTGTAAACACTTGAACGGTGCGAAAGAGGCATGAACGTTGACAGAAGGATTTTAAAATTTTGTCGGCCCAGGCGGCGACGGGGTAAAGTCCTTTCACACCAATCCTAGGGTCGCGAGTTCGAGTTCCGCCTGAGTGGTTTTTCACCACTCAGGACATGGGCGTTGGTGTGTTCGTCTATTATTAATATTAATCACCTGGTGTAAAAGGCCTTTAAATGTGCTGTTTTCGGGATTGTGAAAATAAATAAAATTCTCACAGGGATACGGTTAAAAAATGTGCCAGGTGGGGATAAAAATGTGCGCAGTACCGTAAATACAAACAAACAAAAACTTCGACGCACATATTTCGTTAAAGACAGCAATTCTACGACTTCTACGTCTCTCTCGATCTGTTCCTGAGCAATCTATGATTTGTCAAGCTAATTTGATTCGATCTTGAAGCCAAACTTTCTTGTACTTGATCTTAAGCGGGATATATCTTAATACAAGTGGTAGCCCTCTTCTCTCCGCCCCTATCACCCAGTCTATATTCGATTTTGACCCGGACTCCATGGAGTCTAAACAAGATTGGGACTATTTCAGCTGCGCTGGTAGCCGGGTATGTATTAATAATGATGACTCTAAGGGTGTGACAGCTCATCGGATACGTCTTCGTCGTTACGCGTAATTCCGCTTGAAGATGGACCACCCCGGAGAAGGTCGTAGCGATGACGATGAGTTCCAAGAATTTCGGGATCAAGTTCGACATATATCGCTGGCCATGCTGCGGGTAAATGAACAAAAGCACTAAAGACTGACATAGAATAACAGAAATAGAAACGTAGAGGCAGACTTGGTTCTCCCAAAGAGCATGTGATAGGAGCGTACACATAATACGCCGATTTCATCACGACCTAAATACATAATAATGGACGGTTAACACTATCTCCGAAGCGACTCTCACGGATATCAATTGCGAAACTTAAAACCATAATTCAAAACATTATATTTATTATTCATAAGTATAAAATTAAAATAAAAAGTACGGAGTGTCGTTATAAAGAAAATACTAAAAGAATATAGATTCTACTGGGTTAAAATTTTTACGACCATGGCATAGACTTCACCAGGACCAAACCCATGTAGTCTCTCATACACCAGGGAGCAGTCAATTCAGAGACAAGCAACTAAACATCATGACGGCACAATGCAACTGACGGGATTAAAATTTCAATAGGTTCAATGAAAAAAAAGATTATTCACGTCGAACATAGAGTAGTCATATTTACCAACGACTGCAGGTTATAGTCACCACAGTGGCTAACCATCTTCACTCGAATTACAATCGTGTGATTCGCGGAGAAATTGGACTGAATGGATAAAGATCAGAATTCATCTCTTCATGAACGAGTAAAATAGCGACAGTAAAAAAAAGTACCTAAAGGGTATATTCTTGCTCTCTCACAAAAAGTAAATATTATTGAGAAAACTTTCGCAAATACATCATGGCCAGATATAAAAAATTCTGCATGAAAAATGAATAAGAAAGACATAAATGAAGAAAGCTATGCGTCAGGCAGCATGCATTTTCACTTAAAAAGCCATTACCTAGTTCCACACCAAGAAACTAATAAATAAAAAATAGCTCTAGCACTAGGTCGTAGAGTCTTTCAGCCAAATAAAAAAATCGCAAAAATCGGCGAATACGGCTATTTATCATTTTTCCTTCGCTTTCATCCAGAGGATTTTTTATTCCATCTCCAAATGTATTCAAATAGCCTATGTCATCATAGCGTGAAAAGATACATCACCCGAACGGAGAACGGAAGAAATACTAGCTAAAAAGGGTCTCCGCATCGCTTTCGAAGTTTTATTAAGATACTACGGCCAACTTGACCACAATTACGTAGTACGTTAATACAATAAAAGCGTTCATCGTAAAAGTAAAACAATTTCCATTACGTGGGACGAAAGAAGTACAAAGGACATCAAGCGGATAATAGTCCGAGCTAGGAAGGCGTTCAGGGGGAAAAAATAACTGTTGTGCTCAAATGAGATAGGACTACAAACCAGGAATCAGTATGTAAAAATGTTCGTGCATAGCTTGGCTTCTATGGATCGGAAGCATGGACCATTGGAAAAACAGACCAGAACAGCCTAGAACCATTCGAAGCCTAGTGTTGGCGGAGGATGCTGAAGATAAAATGGACGGACAAAATAAAAAATGATGGAAATTAGAGAAGAGAGAAGAGGAAAAGACGATATGTAACACCATATAGGAAAGGCGAACCACATGGATTGGACACAAACTGTGGCACAATGCATTTGTGAAGAACAGGCGAAACAGAGGAAACACCTCAGAAGAAGACCAATGAATAAGTTCATGGACCAAATAAAGAGGAAAGTGCATAAGGAGAACTACCAGGAAGTAAGGGAACTGGCATTAGATATGGAATGGAGGAGGAATAAGGTTAAACCCACCCCAACTTAGATATACAAGCACAGAAGATCGGTAACCAGCGTATTAGGAACGCTTGATTGGTTATTCCATATCTTCCAAAACAGATTTTAGGAAACTATAAATCATTACAATAATTTCTTAGGTGATCTCCCATCCTTCACAATATTCAAATTCATATCAATTGGTATTTAGCCACAATCACGTGTTATTATTCGTCTTGCCACACAACGACTACACGAAGTATTCAAAACAAACAGGAAACATGTCAAACTATGTAGGATTTCACTTTCTCCCGGCGAATGACTGCTGTGAACTTTTCTCGGGTTTCCGTCCGGGTAAGCTGCTCCATCTTCTCCAACGCCGACGTTCCGATGAATTTGTCATTCATCGGAACGTCGGCGTTGGAGAAGATGGAGCAGCTTACCCGGACGGAAACTCAAGAAAAGTTCAAAGCATGCCAAACTAACCCGTAAAGCCAAACTACAAATATACTATTTTATTACACTATATACAATACACAAAAAAACTATTTTAATGGAGGATTAGTAACATAGATTCATTACTCAAATGAATGTAGGTTCCAACAACGCAGTCGACAGGAGTGTCCTTAACGGGATGTAGCACATCCGTCGGATGGGTTGTCCTGCGGACCTGAGGATACATTTCGCACACAGCAGACTAACGCTCACGTCAGACAGCCCGTACGTCACCACCTAAAAACTCTCCGCATTATAAACCTCCTAAACATTTTTAACAACACAAATGACCTCAGCAAACTATTCACACTGTATACAACAGCAAATTTTGTTGGCTGCACGAATTCACTCAACAGCAAAAATGAACCCTTCTAGTCCCCCTGAGAGGACGACTGACAAATTATTGAACATAATATCATCACATACAAGTGATAATTTTTGATCAGGAAGAAAAGACAAAAATAACTTTCGTGAGTAGAGGTGCATTAGGAACGGAGAGCTGCTTTGAGTTACAGGCATTTCGAGTTCAATGGGATTTTTAGGAAAGAAGCTCGAGGGGGATGTTAAAGATTAAATGGACGGACAAAATAAGAAATGAGGTGTAAAGAAGAGTAGAAGTGGATAGGACCATATGGAACACCATAGAGAAAAGAAGAACCAGATGAATTGGACACACCTGAGTCACAATGGGTTTGTGAGGAGCATAATTGAAGGCAAAAGAGAGGAAAAAGTCCCCAGAGGAAGACCCAGAATAAGTTCGTGGACCAAATACAGGGGAAAGTACACATAGGAAGTGATACCAGGAGGTAAGGGAACTAGGATTAGATAGTTGATGGTGGAGGGCTGCAGTCACCCAATTATAGGATTGGATGACCAATGATGATGAGAATTGTTAGAGACCTAGAGTATTTGGACGGTATGTAAAATATAAAGCTCTCGTAAACGTGAATTACTTTCAAACAAATACATTTTGAATGAAAGAATGAATGTATCATGTGCGTAAAATACAAAGGATAAGAGAAAAGGAATGGTTGATAATGACATAATTATATTTGTTTATTTCGCAAATTATTTTGTGTTGTTTACATATAGAATTTAGGGCAATTTTTTTTGCAAGTGATAAATAAAAATACGACTGAAAAATAATAAAAGGCATCTGCTGATAAGCCATGAATGACTTAGTAGGACCATGATGCTGGAAAGTTGTTTAATGGAGTGCATTTTACAAGACTTTTATTACACTTTACAATATTGTTATAATATTGCAATCATACTAGTTTTCTTTGACATTAAAGGTATTGAATTTGTACATTTTTTGTAAATTACATGTAATTATTCCATTTAATGTATAAAACATTCTCAACTTAAAAAAAAACAACAAAAAAGGACGTCAATTCAGTTGCAATAACCCCATCGATTGTGGGACTTTTGAAATTTAGCAACGGGATTCGATCTCATGAAACCTATATTCAGGAGGCGGTGTTCGATTCCACCAATACCCATTAGCGTGCAAGCGATACAAACAGAGCTAACAGTTTCTAAGAGAAAACTTCTCCACTTCGGGAGTCGGTAATTACGCTGCGTGCCAAAAATTATAGTCGAAATCCAGGCGCACGCGGCCGACATATTTCGCCCACCTGGCCCAAGAGTGTGGTGGAGTAAGCGGAGCACGGGAGGGGGACCTAGAGCTCTATCAGGTTTCTCCCCAAGGGATTGCTCTCCTGTCGTGACAACAGTACGAATCTCACGAGGGCTTCCCATATCGATCATGCGTAATTGCTCGCTTCTTGACTCACCGGGAAAAATACGGCAGTCACTCCACTCACTCTCGGGGAAACGTATACACACACACAATGGTGAGGTAATTGAAGTGTACTCGACTCACCACCTCACTTTCTCTTTCAGCAACAACTCTGGAAAAAAATACCTATTACATCAAGAAAATTACACACTGATAAACATTGGCCAAGACACGTGGATGAAATGGAATATAAAGTCAATACTCATGGGGCGCAGGGAGCCAACAATAAAACAAACCATAAGATGGATCACGGCTACAACGAAATATGCGACAGAAAAAATATTACATTTGTATAGAACAATTTCTAACATCACATCGCACCATAAACCCGTAAGATCACTCGTACGACGACCACGTGAGTCTATGGAAATGATTTCGGCCCTCGGTGGCATGTCTGTTAGTTAACCAACTTGACCACCGAAGTCTCTTTGATGTGTTTCACCGGATTTCTACAGCAGGTAAAGAAATTAGCAACAAAGGTAAGAAAGGTGCATTCAGGCATCTTAAACCAACATAGGGGGTCAAACTGGGGAAAAGCGAGATGGAGAGCAATAACATTTTTTCTATTTTAATATAAAAAAAGAAAGGAATCCACTCATTTGATTAATACGTAACCGTACAGTACCTTTCGATTAGATAAATGTAACACCTATGTATTGATCTGGTGAAAACAGGCTCGGCACACCCAAAACGATGCATAACCATAGAGTGAGAAAATAATAAAATGTGCTGTAACTTAAGTATTTCTCTCTCATCTACATGGTTATACCACAGCGGGGAGAAATGCGCGCTGCACCATAGGAACAAAAAATGTCAACTATGTAAACAATAAAATTTGTTTTGAATACAAAAACACTGCAAAACGTCTTCACAAACAAACAACTGCACTGAGTTGGCGAAAGCTGCCGCAAAATTATCCATCCGCGAAACCTATTGCTTCTCGGTGGACACGCAATTGCTATCCCTCAGCGTTTCCGACATATAATGAATCACCCTTGCGAGTGATAAAATTTCTCCCCCCCCCCCTCCCGCCAGGAGATATGGAGATTCTCATTTCATTCCTCGAAATTATCTGCTAGCCCAAGAATAAACTCCTTCGAGGTGACGGTGGTATCGTTCGCCGTCGTAATGCTGCATGCAAGGATAGATTAAAAAGGCTGGTGCAAAAGAAAACGAGCAATGCACGGCGGGAGAGAGAGTGAGAGATATGAAGTGTGTGGAGGGGGGAGGATGTGGGGTGAGGAGCGAAGGAGGCATATGCCACGGCGGCGGCGGATGAATGCGACCTTTTGTCTCGTCCCTCCGGGGGCGCGAGAGGAGGGGGGTTTTCTGTCTTGATAGCATTGAGGCGCTAAACTCTCTCCCGTGGCAACGGAGTCCGTCCATCGGCTACAATCCCAGAGAGGAGCATCATCGCCCGCTCCACCCGAGACTGCGTCACTCCCTCTCTCACACACAGCTGCTCCAGCAGAACCGGAAATGAGACCAGATGAAAACATCGAGACCGGACTGGGAGCAGCGAGCCCTCTTCTCCTGAAAGTTCTCCCAAGTGTGTCAGTCGCAAGTGAGAGCGTCTTCGCGCGGCGAATCGAAATTTTTACTCCCCCAAATCGAGCCTGACGGAGGTTGGCCTTCGCTTTCGTTCCGCTTCAGCACCAAGAAAAACCTATAGATGTACATATCAAAGACGGATTGTCCTTCGATTGACACGGGCACGCACTGGATATAGTTTTCGATTTCACCTAACATCATACACATTTAATTGATAAATAGATAGTTTCACGAAGATGACTCATTTTCGAATTGAAGTTTAAGTTACGCCATTATGATTTTTAATCTCCCCAGGTCATGAGCGATCGCTTTCAGAAAACGATGTAAATACATCAAAAGCCCTGCTTTTTAAATTTTCATTAAGTTAACAACAACGTAACAAAAAGAGTGAATCATTTCCAAGTGGAGTCAGATGAAGTATAACCATTATTTTAATAAATATAGACGAAGTCTTGAAGCAAATTACAAAACTTTTATCTTTCTTAAGAGAATGCAATCGACCGGCTATAATTTTGAAATCAATAAATACTAATTTGTGAAACTTCGCGGAAGTTTAAAAGAAAATATTAAAACTTCCACGTAAAACTCTTTCCCTGGATATTTTTTCCAGCATCCATACATGAATTGAGTTTTCATAGCAAACGATGGTTCCTGGTACTTGATCAGAGGCGATTAACGCCAACCATCGTAAAGGGACAGCATTTATGACATCGTATGCCGAACACCGCGACGGAAACATTGGATCGCGTTTGTGCGAAGCCGAATTATGGGCAGGGGTGAAATTTGCCACCGAAACGGGTAATCTTTTTCATTTGTTTATTTTATTTAGGTAAAACCGATAAGAGTAGGTTTACGTGGAAGTTAGTGAAAGAGCTACCCAGAATTTTGAAAAATGGAGGTCCATATTAACGCATAATATTTCGTTCTTCAGCTCAATGAAAGACCTACCCTTCTTCATCCCGTTTATAAAACTCATTCCCATGCACTTCCCCATAATCCCACCATCCTTCCCTCTAAAATGGCCTTAAGCAACCCTTCGACTCCCTTTACCTCTGCCAAACACCAAATTTCCCTCCTCCTTATCTCTTCCAGAAGTTACCTTTCCCCACCAATCATACCAAGCACTTCCACGTTATTCTTCCTTTCCGTCCATCGTGTCTTCTCTATTCTCCACACCCATATCTCGAAAGCCTGCACCATATTCTCGCATTCCTTTATTTAACAGCGCTTGTTATACTGGGAAACAGTTGACTCTAAAAAATAGGGATCGATATTTTAGTCATAACTGTTGGTGCAACTCGATGGCAGAGTCTTAGGCAGAGAAAAGAAAGCGTCCCTCCCATTTTAAATAGTAAAACACATAAGGAACAAGTAGAGAATGAGAGATACATATTTCGTATAGGGGAGAGCGTACTTCTGGTAACAAATTAATGCAAAAATTAGATGGTAACGCACACCATTGATGAACCTTCAAGTAATACGATATGCTGCTTTTTTCATGCCAAGACTGTGAAATTTTCCAAGAATATTCATGTCTACAATCGAATTCGGATAATGCCGACGAATCTCATGAGCGAATGGAAAGAAAATGGAAGGAAAAACATCGATCGCTAAATTTACTATCGTTTCAAAGATATAATCACCATGTCAACTTTAATACTGAAGAGGTCCTTAAGGGTTATTCTGGCAGACATTTACAGATATCCATGGAGCTTAAAGAAAATAGACTAATTTGAAGCGACCACAATCCCATGAACACTAATTCCTTTCAATACACAAATATTACTAGGCCGTGCATCAAACCGTTATGAAACACTCATGTAAAACGGATCGTTCTCAAACCCTTCGCGGAAGGAATAGGCAAAACCGCATGATTCATCCATCGAATCCCATTCCAACTCCAGTATGTCGCAACCAGACGAGCCAATGCGACGCAGAAATAAAAAAATACACTAAGAACAAGTCCGAGCACCACACGTCCGAGAGATCTCCTTCCGGAGAAACATCAGAATCCTCGGACGTGACATAAAAAAGTAACGGAGCAGGACGAGAGGGAGACGTAGGATGTGGCACTGGACGAGATTTCCATGGAAAGATAAAATCCTCGCCACAAACTTCACCGCCTTCTTTTCGGAAATGAAAAAGACACTTCATTGGAGAGAGATTCATGGAGATCTGTGCGTGCTTTCGACTCAGCTACGCTTTACTTCCTGGGCCACGCACAACGAAGTCGACGACTTGAACTATGAAGTAATTTATGAAGTAGACTTAAGGAGTGGGGTCAGTGAGAGGGGGTAAAGGTCGAGGGAATTTCCGTGACCCGGAAAAGAAATTTGGACGAATAAGTTAGAGGAGAACTGGACAGATACGAGCATAGACGGGATCACTGTCCCCTTTACCGAAAAATTTAAACGTGTTCTCGTTCCCAAATCTCACGATAAGTTGGTCGGATGATTGGAAAATTGCTCCACAATACCAATAATAATAATAACACAGTATTTCAAAAAATCACTTAATGAATCTAAACTTGCACTTTCCCACAAAACTTACTTTTTAGATGTCAAATCAGCCATCACCAGGTACATACAATATGTATATGTTATCGATAGCTTCCGACTTCACCTTCGGTCGGATACCAACCAACCAACCAACATCACCTTCGGTCGAAATTGGCCGGATAATCGTAAAATTACTCCGCAATACCAATGATAATAATAACACTGCTAACATCTAAAAAAATCACATAATGAATCTAACTTGTACTTTCTCACAAAACTTATTTTGAATTGTGCAGCGCGTTTCGGCATAATTAGGCATCATCAGGAACAGACTTAATATATTATCGATAGCATCCAACTCACCTTCTTCACCAATCGTTCAAGATCTAGGCCTCCTACCATTTCCAGGAATATACATTCTTTTTCAATTAACTTATATGAAACAATACTTGTCATATTTCATCGCAAATTATTAATACCACAAACACCATACCAGGACTAAGTCAATCTTGCATATAAAAAACAATCGAACCAAAGCTGCAAGCCTAGGACCAAAGTAAGTAGGAATAAATCCATACAATAAATCTCCTCAGAAATACAAAGGTATAAAAGAAATAACTAGGTTTAAAAGGCAAGTCGAAACCTTTTTGTTTGAGAAAATTATTACAGCATGTCTGATTTTATAATTTCTCTGCATATGTGTATGTTTTTTTACGAATTTATGTATACTTTCTCATAACAATTCCTATATTGCAGATATACTTTAATCATTGGACAAATAAATATATTACTGTTATTATTATAAGACATCAGACTCAGTAAATCAGGTACGAAAGTGTGTAACCGATGATGGCTAACTAAGCCGAAACGCGTAGCACGATCAAAAAATAATACTTGACGAAAATTTCAAGTTCAGACAAATATTCAAGGTTGACTTCCTCCAACCACGTCACGCCAGATATAATATTTTTTTATTTCAATTAAACCTGAAATACAACGAAAACCAAGCCGGAATGATATCGTATATAGATGAGAGCCAAGGTGATCCCATTTAGCCTCCACACTACGAGAGAAATTTGCATCCCACAGTAGAATTTTGGTCAAATTCTGCCGACAAACTTCTGACAATGCATTCCTTAGCATGAGTAAACCTATCATAAGAGCGTCTCGACTGCTCTTGCAGAACTTCGCACGCCCTGGCCACGCGCTCAGGTTGATCGGACCTCATCTCGACTTTTCAAAGGAATGATAACTAATGTCTCTACATCTACTACGGCACACTGCGAGTCGCCACAGGGATATATATTCGCGCACAGTAGAATACGTTAGGACCTGTCACAAAATAAAGATGAAATGGGATTGGAAGAGTGGGAGAACGAAAATAAATAGCACGTTAAAGCCTCAACCATTTCACTGCGTTAAACAATCACTGGTTTCTCATAAATACTGTAAAATATTCACAAAAAGATGTTCACACTTCTATCCGTCCAATAAAAACAAGATGCACTCTTTAACGTATTAACAGTAAAATCATTTTTAGATCACCATTGTATAGCGGTAAATTTATCACTATAGATACAATAACCTTGGGGATATACTGAATCTTCGAAGGAGGGGGAAAGTTTCATTGAGCTCGTGGGGTGAAGTCGAGCTCCTCAGTTAGCGGATGAAAACATTCATTCCGATGCGTAAGAACTTCGCAGCTAAAGGGTCAACATCTCGATATAATATTATGTAGTCACTAATGGCACATGGAAAGAAACGCTTTTTTAACTACCAGTTCGGAAGAGTACATATATCATTTTATCGCTTCTGTAAACCACAGAGAAAAAGCGCAGAAATACAATAACACGAGGGAGGATCAATAATTAACGCGCGACAATTTTTCCCGCGTGAGTAAACTGTTCAGGGACATGCTACTTTCAAAGTGCGTTCTTTGAAGTTTGAAGTCCTGTGGTTGGCATTTTTGTTTCAAGAATATCTGTAGAAGAGCGAAAAAGTAAGAAAAAATGTCAGGTATGTTACAGTCGTTTGAGAGTAAAGAGGAGTTGCTCGTTTTCTGCGCGCTAAAGGCCGAAACCCGAGTAAATTTTCCAGGGATATGATGCGTGTATGCGGAAGACTGGATCACAGCAACATCGGCAGAAAGTGCAAATCCCCTGCAGAGGACTGAGTAACCCAGACGGATTTTCCCTTTGACGCGGGTCCCATCACAGCATCAAGCGAGCAGAATGCTTGGAACACATGGCACGATTCGCTGACAACAATCTTTTCCGGAAGCTATCGTTACAGGTGATTCGCCGTTTAGTCCGCACCTAGAACCGTCTGACAATCATGATTCCGGCCCGATGAAGAAATTTTTGACCGGTAAACATTTCACTTCCGATGCCAACGTCAAATCGGTTCTGCGAAGTTGGATCATCTCACAAAAAACGGGTTTCTATGCAGAGGGTATTTTCAAATTCGTGCAACCTCGGGAGAAATAAGTTGAGAAACTTGGCGGTTATGTTGACAAAAAGCGAAAGAATATGATACCTATTACCCCTTCTACTACACGAACTATTGTGCGTTACTTATTGTTCCATGGGAATTTTGTACCGTGTAAAACGGCACATTGTAATTGTCTGTATGACTGAACGGGAAATAGAACCTGCTCTAATTCAATTCATTTTGTGTTGCATTCTGTGACACATTCGTTAGCACAATAAAATACACCGAGTGAAGCGGTCTTAACCATTACCGGTTGCAATGGAGACTTAGCGTCGCAATAATTTGGTTTTTACGAAGATGGTCAAGAAGTACAGTTTTACGCCGAATCCGACGGGCGAAGTAATGCTCTCCACATCCTACATCTTATTTAGGAACTTTGCTGCAATGAAAAAATTTCCGCCACTGCCGAAACTCGAAAGTAGTTCCCCAGTAGGACAAGTTAGGGATCTAGCCACCACACCAACCTGAGCCCCTCCTCAGTTCAATCAGTGGATGACGCTTCGTAAGATGGTGGGTCGGAATTACAATTCGACGCCGTTCAATAACGTCACCATTTTGATAAATCGATATTCATGCGTTATGCCGTTTTCACCGTTCAGCTCAACTGCCAGCAGCCAAGACGTACGGCCGAAGATCAACACATCCTCAAGGAATTGAATGTGCCTTTGCTCAACCTCTGACCCCTTTCATAAACCCGTCTCCAAGCTCATGCGGAATAAACCTCAAGCAACGAACGTTTTCGACGACCGATATCGATAGGAGCTGGTATGGGGAGCAGTGAGTGGAAAGGAGGAAGGCCATGAAAAAGGCAAGTGAACCTCCCTACACTTACTTGTTAGAGAAAAAAGAGAAGCACTGGAGGTCATGTTAAGCGGGCTAATTTTTCGCTGAACTCACATGGGCGTACGACTTCTAGGAGGTCTTGCAGTAACTTAAGAGTCAATCCATTCGGAGAACTGATGCGATGAAAAGGCTATGAATATTTCCACCTAAATTTCTACTTAACTACCAATGAGAGTACACCAATGCATTAAGGGCTACGGAAAATGGGTAATTGGCAAAAAATAACTCTTAATGAATAGTAAATTGTATTAACTACTAAAATGAAAAATAGGAATCGGCTGGATCAACTTCAACGAGTTAAGAATGACAGATTATCTCCCTGCAATAAGGCAGAAATCACCCTTTCTCCGACGCGACGTACTATTATTGTAACAAAGGCACTTATAAGCGTGCATTCAACTCAATTATATACATGATAATGACGGCGATGAAACCCGAATGCACACAAAAATAACCGGGGATCCATTTCGATAGAGCAAGCATTCGTAAGTCGGAAAGGAACACCGTTAAAGCCTAAAAATCGCGTATAATATACCATTTGTCATGGGTGGGCAAACTTACGAGACGGTGGAGTCTAACTTGTCCCTCAAGATAATTGGAAAATTCTTCGATAGTCAAAAATATACTATCAGAAATAAGACAAATTAGAAGCAATTCCACAAGTATAGTAGTAGCTATATCTATATTGAATGAGAAAAACCCATCAATAAGCGAATAAAATCATATGAAAATTTATAAACGAACCGGCAGTAGTATTATCACCCTCAATAAAATTTCAAACTCAAAAGCATGAAACCAAGGAGCTGAACGAATGCTCTTTGGTTGCATGCTAGCATTCACCGCAAATACAAAACGGCTGGGAAATGGAAAAAATATGACGACCCCGAATCTTTAATTTACATCAGTTTAAAAAAATGTCAACGGACTGTGGAAAAAATAAGAAGGATTAGGGGAAAATAACCCACAGCAAAAAATACGCATAATCGACGAAGCTGTTTGGATTTCGAGACTTAATCACGCTGATGAGGATAAAAATCATTCCTTTTCACGAGGGCCCCGCGAGGAATGCATCAGGCGATGGAAGACCACTTCATGAAATCAAACACCAAGCACTCGTGAAGAAGAAAACAAAGGCGATGAGGGGATGAATCAACCCAGCCTTACTAAGGGACACATAAAGGCTTCCATCGATTATTTCAACGCTCCTTCAAAACCCTTGTATCGATAGAAGGAGAAAAAACTTCTCCCTCACTCCCCCTTTGGCTTCTTTTCCATCTCCAGCATTATGAGATACGAAGCAGCTCGCGCAACAAGTGGGGAATAAAACTGACAGCATTCTTCATTTAAGATTCACGATTTCGTGTTATCACGCAATTGAAAAAAATAAAAATTCTTATCTCCTTAGGTTACGATCTCTCGCTCGATGGCATTAAGAACGCCGGAGGCAGGAGGGAGAATGACTTCAAACACTGCCACACCCATAATATCCGACGGTTTGGAGTTATTTTAAATGAGACACATATATATTTATTTCATGGGTTAACAGCTCCGATGCATAAAAGCGATACATATATCATTTACCGCTTTAAACCGTCTAGTTCTGAGATGTCGATAAGGTCAGCATGACTCTTTAAAGGACATAACCACCACTAAACACGCAAATATAATACTGAGGTTCACGAATTTGCCTATAGAGTGATTTTAAGAGTCCTGCATAAACATAACGTACCAACGATTTTTTTCGCGCCACACTTAAATTATTATTACCTTAACGCTGACAATGCATAAACCGGGAAGCATGAGACTATAGTATCTATCTCTTGTGATATTTTAGATGGCACAGTCTGTCAGGTATTTCATCTGTCCGCCATTTAAAACTATAATGGACTTCATGAACTTCCAGTGCCTCTTGGGATATTCCAGATGGCACAGTCTGTCAGGTATCTCATCTGTCCGTCAATAGCAACAATAAACAGCAAAATCATTACGTTAAAAGTATTACTCTATCATCGACCATAAAAATGCAAAAGTATACGACTACCGATGTATACCAACGGAAGTATATATTAATTATTATTCAAAAAAAGTAGTAAAGCCAAATGTACTAAACGTAATAACTGTACAAATCACCGGCCTAACAGTAAGCAAATAACTATGAACAGTTATACTGAAAGATAAACACCAACCAACGAATGAAAACACCAAACCAACAAAATACTAGCTTCAGATAAAATGCATTATCAAACAGCATGCAACGTGCATTATTCCCGGAGCGGATATCACTTCGCAAGGTTAGTGGACCGATGGAGAATGAACGGACATTTCTCAGATGAACTAATAAAAATCACCGGCGAATGGAAGATTTAGGAGTTGGTTGAAATATCGCACTTTCGTTTACATTACATTGTGGCCCATATCTAATCAGTGCGTAACGATGTGTAAATTAGTGACCACAGGTCTCGTATCAATGTCAATACAAAAAGTTATTGATTTTCTGCACTCTGAAGGGGGAACAATCGCGGCACATTTAATCAACAAAAACGGAGCGAAAAGACTGCAAAATACGATACAAGGTCCAAAATTACGCTATCAGTACGCTGGAAAACTGATCGTAAGAAAAGCCAAAAGAAGTCATTAGAAGGGTCAAGGTTCGACTCCCGGTCGTACCGAGGAAGTTTCAGCGACCCAATTCTAACGTATCACTATCTATGAGAGAAAAAAGAGGAAGGATAGGACCCTGAACAGTGTATACATAGGAGCCTGTTGTTGCACATATACTAACAGCGACACCCGGCTGCCCTCTTCTCCACCCCAAATAATATTTCTGTCACAAACCGCTTCCTGTATAGGTGCCATTATGAGAGCATTCAAGGTGGTTGGAAATATTGGTTATGTACTGCATGGCGTGAAACTCAGTATGCTTGTTTACATTGGTAATATTATATTGATAACACATTGTAGACAATGTAAAAATATTTGCAACACACCGATAAGGTTTTTTGGCGACCCAAAGAAGTTATAACACGTAGATTTATTTTTTGGCGACCCAAAGAAGTTATAACACGTAGATTTATTGCGCATTACATTTATTTCATAATAATTCAATAACGCACGCACAGATTTTTTCTCAATGCGGAAAAATACATTTCTTCTTCTTATTATTTTTGCTAACAATTATTATTGTATCACACAGAGTCCAGTTTCCGAAAAAATATTTTAATAGAACTCCGTTTAAATTCCGAATAGCGTACCGAAAACTTTATTGATAATAGGCTTTGATTACGGAAAAATATAAATTATAATGTATGCATCATTTTTATCATGACCTGAGATTTTCGTTCCGCAATGATACAATGGAGAACTGAAATGAAATTTGGATCGACATTTCTTTTCGGCTTACTTAAAATATTACGAAACTGCGCGCTCAATGACCCACGGTCAGATCAGACCTTGGTCGTCGCGTCGGTGGGGAGGTATATTTCGCCAAGAGTAAATCTACCACTCGAGCGAGCGTTGACAACCGGTGTTATGAAATTAGCCATTAAAATGAGTCGAATAGGGACAAAGAAAAAATGAGGAAGGGACTTCTAACTTTGCTGTAGTCATGCGTGCAAATAGGGAATTTTGGTGTTCATAAATTTGACAGCGTGAGTGGGGACTTCGGATTTATTTCCCCGTTTTACATTTCACTTCTGAATAATAGTAATAACAACAATAATAATAATATACTCCATTTCCCAAATTAACCCTAACCAACGGGCTCAACAAATCTAAATGCGCCAAAGTCCTCACTTGACAGCAGCCTGCCCAAGAATCAACCAAAGAATTCCTAAATAAAGTGACACTGCAACTGGTCCAAGGTAGAACAGTATCTTTGTTAACTTTGTGGTATATTTCAATGGTCATATGCAATGGTAAATTTCACTACATCACAGAATTAAAAACGCCAAAATACGATTCGGGTTTCATTAAATTAGTATCATCATCATGTGGTTAATTTTTCCGGATATTAGACTCAGTGCGATTCAGTGATATTGTTAGCGAAAACAATAGTACAAAGAAATGTATTATTCCGCGTTGAGAAGAAAATTTGTGCGTTTGTAATCGAATTATTAGTACCATCATTCACCCCATGATGATACGAATGTATGGAAACCCGGGTCTTGTTTTTGTGTTTTTAATTCTGTGGTGTAGTAAAAGTTACCATTAAATATGGCCCAACGTTCGAATCCCGCAAGAGACACCGACTTTTATACCGCGAGGGCAACCCCCACCCGTTCACAGCTTCGACTCAAACTAGGGCGCACCGCTCTTGTGCACAAGGTCCCGTGCGGTGCTGTCCCCTAATACCACCACGTGTGTCGAGGACTTGACTGGGTCGACGGCGACCGAACCCAAACCCGCGACGGGGATTCGTCAACATGACCCCAATCTTTAAATCGCATTACGCCGCGGAGCAGAAACATCACCTCGAGCGCATTACCAGATCCGCGACTCTTTTGATTGCTGAGCCGTGTAATCGAGCGACACAAAGATCGCGTGGCGTTCGGCGAGAAAGTGAAGTGGGTCCAGATCTACCCTGCTAAAAAATTCCTTAGAAGCTGTTCTGTAGAACGTAAGGAATTCTACAGAAATCGACGCTTTTTCTTCAGAACTAGTTCCTCTTCTAAGGATCTGTACGGAACATGAGAGCCTGACTCTAGAGCTGACTGTAGAGCTATTTTCTGCAGAGCAAAATAACTCCCTACAAGCTGTTCTGTAGAACTTCAGCAACTCTACGGAAATATGTGAGATTTCCGTTGACCAAGTTCCTTTTCTAAGGACCTATATGGAGAGTCGTGCGGAATTCCACAGAATGTCCTAAGGACTTCTGCAGAACGTCCTACGGAATTCTGCAGAACGTCCTAAGGAATTCTGCAGAACGTCGTAAGGTATTCTGCAGAACATCCTAAGATATTCTGCAGAACATCGTATGGAATTCCGTAAAAAGGCGTTTCAATACTTTAAAGAATATCTACAGAACTTTTTAAAAAATTGTGTAGAAGTATTTTAAGGAAACTATACAGAATTTTTTAGCAGGGTAGTCCTTCGACTAAGACTGAATGTAGGGAACGAATCTGGCAATTTCAATGATACGTGGAGCGGCCAATGTTCAATTTAGTTTTGAAATGTCAATACGCTTCATCATTAATGGAGAACATCGTAAATAAGCAGAATCATAGAAAACTGTAGACAGATTACGGAGCTAGAAACGTATTCACACACATTATAATATGTAGTTCACAACATAAAAAGTACCAAGGGATGTTATCACGACAAATTTCCCTCTTCATATAGATGGAGTGGAGATTTATCCCTCACTTCCACAAAGTAATGCCTGAAATTAACAAATATATTTACAACATAATTATGAAAGAGACAGAATAATTTAGGCAAAGGGAAATGAAGATAAATGTAGTTTTTGTGTATAATTAACCAGGGAGGGAGGGTTATCTTCGAAGGTAGAAAAGGGTACATTTCATGACATACGATGGAGAAAAGAGTTTTCAAGTTTTGGTACCTAACACTGCGCATTTTATATCGGATTTACTGCAATTGTGGCAGTAACAGACCAATAACTGGAGAAAGTAGGATGAAAGATGCCTAAATTCTCATATCATGCCATTCCCTAGGATAATTCTCTTATAACATTAAGGCTTTCGGGAAAATGACCTTTATATATGATGGAAAATATTATTTTCCTCATGTTTAACCCATTTCCACGTACTATTGCATGTAACTTCAAGTTCGAAATGGGTCAACCATAGTGAAATTATTCAGATCGTGTAGCTAAACATTTTCGAAAGCAATGATACTTGTCATTAAGGAAAAAATGTATAGAAGTGCACTGGGAATCCAATATAAGGCATGAAAAAATGTAAAACCGCCACGAGTGATTTTTTAATAAAATAACATTTACCCAAAACCTCATAAGTTTTCAATTTTGAAAGGCATAAACGAGTAGTAAACACCAATAGTAATTAGAAAAAACTACGGAACACAAACAGAAAAAAACGAAAAATTAGACAGGTTTTACAGTGCATCACCTATTTAATGAACAAATTATTTTGAACTGCCCCGATGCGAAGTAAATAGCTCGGAAAGGTTAGAATTTTTAGTACATTAGGGCAATTTTTGGCGGAAACAATCTCGGGTTCAGTATGGGGTACACTGTGCGAAAGTCGATGTAACAATCTTTTACGTACCAAACAACAATTTTAATAAATTTAAAACTATAACGCACATTCATATAACCAATCCCTGCTTTAAGGTACTTTGATCGAGATAGTTCCCTAGTCAATACGGAGACAATAATCTACTAATAATAAATGGCAACTGATATTCAATTTTCTATTTCCCCGACCTTTCCCTGATGGATTTACCAATTTCCCCAACTGATCACCAAAAGGTCACCTATTATTTGAATATTTTTTTTGCCGAATTAAATCTACGGCAGCTTTAAATTTTCTAAAATTTCTAACTATTGTATAGTATTTTTAGAACTGCAAGCATGTATTTACTATTAGCTAGTGTGCTGAAGCAACCTCTTGGCCTGAGTCTCGAAAGTTAAAAAAAAACGCGAGGTAAAATTTTCCGAACAACAATGCCTCGGATTCCTTGTGATGAGCGTAATACATTATGATCGTGAATTTTAACACTAAAAGGAAAATATCGACATGAGGATAAACAAAAGGGATTATTGTACGTCTGATCCATAACTAAGTAACTAAGATTCACAACTGAATGCTCCACGAATTGATGGGGCTTTTTCCATGCACGTCAGCAACGGACGTGAGTTTTAGTAGGCGAAAAAAAAGGTGGGAAAGACTGGCCGATAAACATAATAATAGAAAAATAACGAGGGTTCCTATTCCAGTTTCTCCCTGACTGTTACGAGACTTCCCTGACTTTTCCAGAATTCCAAAATTCCCTGACAATTCCAGGTTTTCTCTGTTGATCGCCACCCGAATGATGCATTATTTATGGTAAATTAATATACTTTTATATGACTCAAATTCTAAGTAACCAAAGAAAAATATTTACATAAGTCTTTATCATGACTCATTTTCTTCACGCGACATGTTTAAAACTCCTTCCCGGCGGAAGGTAATTTACGATCCTGAAATAATTACAGCGGTACCTATATGATTTATTTTTTTTAAAGTCGAAAAATCCTACAAACTAGGCACTGTAAATTTTTTGGCAATATCTGGAGTGGATACACTAGACCTTTCCCATGTAAAAGGGTAGGTATTTTACGTCAAAAATGTCGGAGATTACATCGGTTACACGCTGATATTGTGGTATTTTTTAAAGGCAGAGATATTTTTCTTTAAAATGAGACCAGATTCATTGATTTCTAGGTGAAATGAAATTTCGCTCAAGCTAACTTAATAGTTCAAAGATGTAAGAATGTAAAGCGAACATAAACTTGAGTGCGTGACGTCACACGTCGCCTCAACAATTAGTACAGGAATATTTATGGTGGACAACCGCCCACCACGAAGAAAACACCGGTTCCCGTACAGTCACCGAAGTGAAGCATCGTTAGGCTCGGCTCGTATTTGGAGGTGTGATCCTCCGATTCGTCCGAGTGATGTTGCCGCTGTCCGCGCGTGGAAGCCGGAATGTGTGAAATGACCTTAGCCGACGAAGCACGCTAAACTTCAACATAACTAATGATATTTCGGTTATTATAGGGGAAATGACATTTCCGCTGCCCCGCCCAAAAAATTAGTATAGCTTGACAACGCATACGTTTAGGATGCGATACGAGATGTCGATTGACAGAGCTTGATGAATATTATATACTAATATATAATATAAAAAATTATATACTAATAGAGAACATAGTGGCAGGAATAAAAAGTACACAATATGAAGTGTTGATTATCTATGAATATGAGATTAAGTATGAAGTGCTACTTATCCCGAAATTTTCAAGCAAGTCCAAATATCTTCAAAATAAAAAGGAAAATCAATGAAAAAAGCCTCATAGTCGGCGGCAGAACGAACGTGGAGGACGAGGCAGCGTCAACTAATTGAGGCGACCAACAGTCGAACGAACGCCGCAACGTCTGATTCAAGTTCACAGGCAATAGATATCATTAAGGAGGGGGAACCGATGGAATGCGACGAAACACAAGCAGATGTAACCTTTGAGGATCAAGATTCAGCGGCATAACACATTGGCGCCTGGCGAAGACGCACTTAGGGAAGGAATTTTATGGCAACAAGTCAGGTTCTGTTGGTGTTTCTTACCAAACCTACAAACACCATGCCCCGAAAACACCGTGCATTGGTAGCCAATGCTAAAAGCTATAACGTGGGCGAGACCCATTCGGCATCTTTGTGAACCCCGATTATCCTTTAGCGTTTGCAGGGTGACGCACTAAGCCTGAAATTTGGTGATGTTTTCCATCGAAAACTTAACAAAATCGGCGTGTATTTACTCCTTAACCCTCTATCACCTTGAGTGACCTAGAGGTGACACATAGAAGAGTATTTCTTTTTGTCTCTGATCAGGTTTGTTTACGTCTATATTGCCTTTGTGACATCAATTACACAGTTCGACAATTAAAAAAATATCTCTTAATTGTGCGAAATTCACAGTGGAAAAATCATTCGGCTGGACTGGGAATCGATCCTAGATCCCTCTATTTCGCGAAATCGAGGGATCTGGGTTCGATTAATTTTTCCACTGTGAATTTCGCACAATTGCGTGAGCACTATCGGGTGACTCCGTTGAAGTAACTGAGCGGCTAGTTCCGTGGCTCTTTGTAAAAAATTCTCTTATTCGTAAATTTTTTGTTCCTGATTCTCCCATGAGTGGGGTAACATGTGAAATAACTGCACATGTTGGAAGAAAAAATCGGTGTATATGGGACTAACTGTGCATTCTACTTACATATATTTTCCATTCACTTATATTGGTAACAATTAGCATTCATCGGGAAAACTATGGTAGAATTGAGTCGAATCCATATCACTATGTTTGGAGAGTAACTTGCCTTAAATTTCCACCAAATTGTGGATATTCTCGCCAAAATTCCGCTAATTCGTCCATTCCGACGATTTATTCAAAGGAAAGTAAGCGAAGAGCAGGGATAACAAAAATGGTTGTTATTTCGGTTGCGATGACTCAAATCCCTCGCCATATACCTGAAATGTTCCCCGCCAAAACCCCAGCGGTAGAGACTCCGCCAAAATCTATAATTTTTCGCACGAGTCACTCGCATTTGGACTGAATGAAATTTTGAGGGTTTTCACGGTGGAACCGCCTTCACTAATGACCATGAAACCGTGACGACGGAAATCACAGCGGTCAGACAACTTCTTCCCTGGCGCTAATGTCCACCCACTACACCCTCCTTTCTCAAAGTTCAACGTCACCCACACACCCGAGGCGACGCGAAGCGAACATTCGGAGTGCTAGGGTGGAGGGAAATGAGGGGAGGCAATGAGAGGAGGGCGAACCAAAAGAGTGCAGCGGCGGCCGCGGAGAGTTGAATGAGGTGAGAGAGGAGGCGGGAGGGCGTGGGGCTTAGGAGTGAGTGTAGACCAACGAAGGGGGAAAGGGGAACTCGGGAAGGAAAGGTCACCGACTCGACTCCCGTTACTCGCACGTAGTATTTATAGGCTAAAGATGGAGGGGGAGGAGGGAGGGAGGTGTTTGTGGGTGAGTGGCGCGAGGAGGGGGGGTTTATACAACACTTAAGGGGAAGAGGGGGTGGGGGGCAGGCTTACGCTACTTACATGCTGCTAGGGGAGGGAGGGAGCGTCTGTGGTGACCGACGGAGGCGGGGGTGGAACTGCAGTTTATAAAGAGTCGGCGGACGAGCGCTCTGCGAGCTGAAGCAATCGACTCGCCGCGAGTTCTGCGATGACTCGCTTTTTAACTCTCAACCGATTGGACTCGTGTCGAATAAAATACGTATTCAAATCGCAAACACGTGGGCAGACCCATAATTTACTCATTTCGACAGCGCCTCGATTATAAAAGAACAGCGTGATGTATACGCTGGCACGCAGAATCAGTGGTAGTCGTCCGAAATAAAGTAGAATTAATTAATTTAGAAAAACACGCAGGGATTACCCGCAACTTATTGTATTTAACCTGCCTGGTTTTCGTCATTTCAATTCATCAAAAAAGTGCGCCTTAAATAGTGACGTACAGTCAACAACACCGGTTGTAATAAAAAAATAAACACGCGAAACATTATAAGAGTTTTGAAAACCTATATGAATACTTTCCACGAAGTTGATACGCCTGTCGATGATTCTCCACATGTATCCATATCCACTAAGGCGTTCCCTTTCGCGGCAGGCACAATTAAAACAGGCCTAGGATCGGTGATATGCCTGGGAAATTCTCTCTTTTTTATCGTAATTTCTTCCATTAGGCCCTAAACATGTGTACATCTTCTGCGTCTATGACATTTCCTAAATGGTTGAAAAACGCTCTTTAGTTCTTAAGAATCCTAATGCCACTCCTTTTAGGGGGCTCTTCCATAACATTCACTAATAGATACTTTTCTCCGTTAAGACTATAAAACCACAATATTCACTCTTATGATTTCATTTCTTACTCTCTTTCGCTATTCGACTCATTCATTCTCACTGCAAAACCAGCGAAGCACGTCCCTTTCACATAATTCCGTTATCGGAGAGTTCGCACATAACTTGTTATTTCACGGCACACACATCCCCGACCTTATCCCTCCTACTTAGACACAAACACTTCTCAGACATCCTTCAGTCACAGCACTTGGCCACAACTAACAGTAAGCTCCACCACCAGTAGATCATTGTGCACTGTGAATTTAGCCTACTAATTGTAAGATGGGTGCAAAAAAGTAGACCCTCAGAAAAGAAGACGAAAATAGGCTGCAGGCGTTTGAGACGTGGGTGTGGAGAAGGATGGAGATGGTGCGGAGGCCGGAAAGTAACTCAAACGAGTCATTCTCTAAGTTAAGGCTCCCTAAAAACCCCGTAATGGTTGGCCATTGATGAATAAAGCGGCAAAAGCTCAAAAGAGCATCGTGTTTAAGATGAGAAAAACTGTCACACAAATTCTGAAACTTGACAACCTACGGAAAATAATGATCAATGGAATGACAAACTGAAAGAATTTTTGAAGATAGCGAGAGATGGTATGCATAAAGCATATTAGGAGGGATGTCAAAATTAAAACCAATGAAGACATTCACCAACTGGCTGACATAAGAATAGAAATAGAAGCTGGAGCAAATCAAGAAACAAAATGACGGCTGATGGTGGTGATGGTGTAATCGTGAGCAGCCTCGAAAACTATTTCCGCTACAATGAAGAAATTATTTTGGAAACAATTGTGAAGTATTCGGTGACAGCTTTTGGGTGCAACGATGATCATGGGAAAGTTTAAGGAAATTAAAAAAAAAACATTCAATGGGATAGCATTATTTCAATAGGATGCATTAAGGGAGCATATGAGTTTACTCAGGAGTATTGAAAGAAAAACAAATTGAATTTGATGAACAGATACATTGGACAATCGCATCACAAGAAATTTAACACAAACCTAATGCGAGCCGTTAAAGTCTCCGTCTCAAATGAAGTAAAATCCATAATTAACG